>JALBCR010001046.1:0-185128 GCA_030710515.1 Abscondita cerata
TCATATGCTTCGTTCAGTTACGTATTGCTGTTTTACAATATGTAGCTAATTTAATATCCGTGATTTTTGTAAATGTAAATTTGAAAAATTTTGATTGTACGATATTTCATTTATTAATGTGACTTTGCGGCACCTGTATCTATTTCAGGGTAAGCTTTATATCATTTACTTTAATTGTAGTTATAAATGTATCTCGCTTACATTGTTTGTTTATACTAAATATTTCCTCAACGCTATTTACATTGTTGTATTTAATACAAACTTTTGCAAATGCGTCTGTAGTTTTGCAAAATTCAGAATAAATTCTTTTTGGCAATTATTTGCAAAATGTTGTATTGAACCACAACGAAAACAAGCTTTTGTTGTTGACGTTTTAGCACTAGATTTTGTATTGATATCGCTAGGATTGAGTATTTGTAACATGCTTAGATTGACTTTGCAAAGGTGTTCTTCTTACTACTAATGTTAGTGTTAAAACTAATTCTATATCTAACATGCAATTTATGTACTTGCGTATTTGAACTGTAATTAAATTGGTTGCTGTCTTTCTCTGAAGTTTCGATTCCGCTTGCAATTTCAACTACTTTATCTAGGTCAAGGTCTCGGGTCTCCCACAATCTTGCTTGCGTGCGTCGTGACCTTAATCCAAAAACAAATTGGTTCCGTACAGCACTTTTTAAATAACTTCCGAATTTACAGTTAATTGACAGCTTCTGTAATGCGAGTAAGAATTCCTGTCCAGACTCACCCTCTTCCTGTTACGTTTTTGAAATCGAAAAATCTCTGCGATTTCTAATGGTGCTGGATTGTAAAATGGTCCATTGCTGTAACCACTTCTTGTAGGTCTTCCTCCGGTATCTCTGGTGCATACTTGTCGCATAAAGTGTCATACGATTGTGCACCCATGAAATGTAGTAGGTATTGTAATTTTACCTCGTTCGGAATTTTAAAACTTGAAATGCGCCTTCCAGACGCTTAACCCATCGTGTCCATTTCGTCTTTGAGTTATCGAACATTCTCTATTGTAAATGTAGACTGTACCTGAGACAGTGGCGAAGGCTTATTTAGCGCCCTGGAGCAGGATAGATTTACGCGCCTCTTTTCACAAGTGTTATAATAAAATCGTGTTTTTCTTAAATTTTTTAATTACAATTTTAAATATTATTTAATAACATTTTATTTAATTTTTTAAATTCATATATAACTCAGTAATATTGAATTAATTTTTAATTAACCGTACATCAAAATTGTTTTTTTCTTGCTTTTTCATCGCAAATCGATCAATTAATTTATCCAGATCAAGTTGACTAGCGATTGTTTTTCAATTGATATTGTGCAGCAAGAGCTAAGACGAGATTGAGACATGCTGCTACGTAAATAAGTTTTGATTAATTTAAGCTTTGAAAAACTTCGTTCTCTGCTGTCGCTGTCGACACCAGTAAAGTTAAAATATTATACATGCAGTTATGATATCTGAAAAACTACTTGAGGCAGGGGTGTGAATTAAAAGTAATTCAGCAATCTCTCGATTATAGAAGTAATTTGTTTTAACTGGAATAAAAACACATTTTAAATCTTATCAGTTGTGGTCCAAAACTAAGCGAAATATCTGAGGGATAAGCGGATTTCAACAATTCGGAATCAGCCAAAATAGTTTTATCAGATGAAGCGACAAGATATGCAGGCGATAAGCATTTAAAAAGTGTACATAATTCTCGAACAGATTTAAAGCGAATATTTAATTGATTGAGTACTATGTCAGTTACTTTATAAAAAACTTGAACTTAAAACTATCTTCACTATTTTGAATGGGCTCATCCACTAGTAGCTCATCAAAGAATTTTTTCACTCGGCGTAATCTCTTTTGGGAAAACAAGGTTCAATGTTCCATGCAGTTGATAATTTAACTGCCTCGTTTTTAACAGTATCCCAATTATGTCTCAAAGTTTGGAATTGGGTTATGAGTGAAGACAGCATCTCTATTGATTGCTCTATATCTGCATGTGTATCTTGCAGCATTTTGGAAACTGCATTAATAGGTTCCAGTAGTTTATTTTGTATAATTATCAAAATAATGGTTGAAAATTGTTCAAAATAGACTATCAAACTTTTAGCTTCACGTTGTTCCTCCTGGTTTCTTCCATTTAAAGTTGGATAAGTCAATATTTTGATAACATCAAAATAACGAGAACGTAGCGCATCAAGAGCCTGAACACGGGAAGACCAGCGTGTTGGACAGACTCTTTTCAACGTTTTTGCCAAATTAGTTTGATTAGTTTCCATTAACATTGCCCAACGCCTTACGGAACTAAAAAAACATAAATTGTCTCTAATTGTTCATAAAATTTTCGGACTTCTTGTACATTGCTGACACTGTCGTTGATCACTAAATTTAAATTGTGCGAACAACAGTGAACAAATCTAGCAGCAGGGTTTCTTTTTCATAATTCTTGCTTGTAACCCTGAATACGCACCACTCATATTAGCAGCTCCATCATAGCCTTGACCACGTAATTTTGATAAGTTGGAAAAACTCTCAATTATTTTTACAACTTCAGTTTCCAATCCCTGTGATGTTTGGTCAGTAACTTGTGTAAATCCACAAAAGTTTCCTTTATTTGTACCTCTATTGGTTTCTCATGTTCATCTTTTTATAACAACGTAACGAAATACCGTACTCAGTTGATCGGTTTTTGATAAATCCTGAGTTGTATCCGTTATTATTGTTAAGAAAGCGGCTTCTTGTATTTCATTTTTATTTGCGCATTGATTTCATTTGCGATCAAATTAATCAACTCATTTTGGATATCTGGACTTAAGTAATTTGTACTGCCTTTAGGTTTTTTTAAAGGTCTGCCAAAACATCGTCATAACGAGAAAGTAATTTAATAATTTCTAAAAAATTTCCTTGCGTAGCTCCTGTGTCTTTAATATCAGCATGTCTATACGCTCGAAAAGGTAAATTATTAATAGCTAATGAGAGTTACATCAACTACACGTCGCAATACTTTTCGCCAATAATTTATGGCGTTGTTAATTTCTTGCCGATTAATTGTATCAACAGGGAACCGATTTGCCATCTGTAGTAAATTTCGCAAGAAATTGCATGTTGGTTTGATTCTTCGTGCGTTTCGATGTTTCTTGTTAAATGTGCCCAATCAGATGTTCCTCTTATGAAAACTAGATCGCAGTTTGATGTGTCGAAGAGCCAGCACGGTTGACAGTAACAAAGATTTTTTTCTATTGAGTAACACAACCATTGTCTTTTAATTTTTAAGTGTCCATTATATTTATAATAATATTTTTCATTAAATCCTCTATTTATATTGCGCCCTGCCGAGTCTTTAGGGAAAGGTCCCCTTGGTTGACAAGGACCGAGACCAATAACTCTGCGTTTTTGTTCAGTAGTTAATGTTTCTGGAAATGTTCCTTTAACTGATGAGTTTGTTGTTTGAGTGTCAGTGACCGGCATTTTTGAAGTACTTTAGTTTCGGCTTCAAGTGATATGTCTGTTTCAGTTTTGTTCAGAGAGTTATTGTCAAACTGAAGTTTATCTTCTTCATGAGAACTACAACTAGGGGGAATTATTTGAATCTAGAAACTTGTCAGTTTTAAAAAATGTTTGTATTTTAGCCACTTTTTAAAACATCCTTTTCGGCTTCTTGCTTTTCCAGTCTTCGTTTTCTAAACTGAGCACCACTTAGTTTTTTGAAGACATTTTTCAACGCTACAGCTGGTACCTACAATAGATAAATACATTCGAAGATACAAAATTTAATTTTTTTTTATAAAATTAAATTATTCTTTTATTTTACTTTCGGAAATTTAAAGCCATGTAACCAAGAATGTCATTTAAAAATAAAAGTATTATACTCTTTAATTCATGTTTTTCATAATAAAATTAAATTATATAATAATGTTACT
This sequence comes from Abscondita cerata, assembly GCA_030710515.1. NCBI lineage: Eukaryota > Metazoa > Arthropoda > Insecta > Coleoptera > Lampyridae > Abscondita > Abscondita cerata. Next base: position 3,925 of record JALBCR010001046.1, read on the forward strand.
AACTTGAATAATATACAAATTTATAAATAAACAAACTAGATACTTACTACAATACCGACAAATCACTGATTCACGAATCTAAAACACTAAACACTGCAGCACGAAATTCAATTATCAGTATAGTCAAAAATTTGGTCAATTTCACAAAAGTCACTTAATCAATCTATTACTAAATTACACTTAATAAGCTTAAAATATATTTTTATTCAAAAATCAACTTAAAGTTCAGAACCGAAACGAAGAACTAAGTACATAATATCTTTTGCTCATCACATGCATTTACGTTTGTGTTATTTAAGAATTCAATAATTCAAAGGATTGACATAGAATTTTTCTATAGTTTACACCGCTAAATAAGTATGGATTATCTTTTTCTATTGCAAGAAACTAAAACCCATACCGCCCGCTGTTTTAAATACTGTTTTTGTAAGCATTAAGCGTGGTTTACGCTCGTACGCAGAAGTACGATGTCGTTAAAATACTTAAAAATGATTACTGCAGAAGTACGCGCTAGTTCATAAAATGCGCTATTCGTTTACGCTCGTACGTAGTTCTCGCTCGTCTCGTAGTAAGCAGTTGTGTTGCTGCGCAGTTGACTTTAAATAACCTAACCAAATTTTTTTGTTTATTTTATTATTTTTATGTTGTTTATTATTTTATCAGTTAACTACCACAGTAACAGTTATCTAGAATAGACAATGGATGCACGCCGAAAGAAAGTGCTACAGACGCTTCTTCTAACTACGGTAGCGGTACAAATAGGCCTGCTGAAAAAGAACAGATCAAAAGTACGACGGAAACGTAGATGGTCAGTGAGGCCCATCAATAAGTTTCGACGACAATTTGGGTGCTTTCTAAATGCTTTCAAGGCAATGAAAGACCATGACTCTGAGGCATTTTTTAAATACACCAGACTAAATTTAAGTGAATTCAACATGTTAGCTGAAATGCTTGAGCCTAGATTAAGACGAAGAAGTTGTATAAACACAATCACTGTTAAAGAAAGACTAGCAATAACATTGGCGTAAGCACTTGTAACTTAATGAAGTACCTACATAAACTTAATAACTTTGTTTAGGTACTTAGCACATGGTTCATCAATGTCAGACGTTGCAAGAAATTACCTTCGAGGTCATTCCACTGTTCCTGGAGTAATTAAAACAACATGTGATGCGTTGTGGGAAGTTCTCGCTCCAGTCTACATGGCCCCACCAACTCGTGAACAATGGAGCTCAATAAAACATGAGTTTTATGAAAGGTGAATTATTTACTATATAACTTCTGTATGTATAATTATTGTACCTATTGTTGAAGGTGGAATATGCCAAATTGTTTAGGTGCCATCGATGGCAAGCACATTGCAATACAATCTCCTACACTATCAGGCTCAGAATACTATAACTACAAACACTTTTATAGTATTCACTTAATGGCAATCGTAGATGGCGACTACAAATTTATTTTGTAGATATTGGCGCTCAAGGTTTGTACAAAGGCATGTAGTAAATGTAAAAGCACAGAATTGTAAGTTTAGGTAAATGTGGTGATAGTGGTGTTTTTCGTAATTCAAATTTTGGCTCTGCTATAATTACGGAAACTTTAAACATTCCACAATCAGCAATTTTACCGGGGACAACGACCGAGTTTCCATGTTACTTTGTGGCTGATGAAGCGTTCCCATTGCGAAGAAATATAATGCGGCCTTACTCAAGACAAGACATGAGTGAACAGTCCCAAGTGTTCAATTACAGACTAAGTAGGGCCCGCAGAGTTGTAGAAAATGCATTTGGCATTTTAGCTTCGCGATGGAGAATCCTTCGAAGACCTATTATAGGACTGCCATCCACAGTCGACAGCATAGTAAAAGGGGCAACAGTGCTACATAACTTTCTACGCTACATAAGAGGTGCAGATGTCTTCATTTCTGAAGTAGCAGATAGGAAACTACGAATGGAAAGGTAAGTTAACTTTATCATCGCATTCAATAAACAACTACATTTAAAATTTCAGTTGATTCCAGGAACCTGGCGTACAGAGATTTCTTTATGTGAAATGTCTCGACAGGGGTCAAACTCTTTATGCTAGGGAAGTAGGAGATTTGCGCAACTGTTTAAAAAATTACTTTAATTCTGAAGCAGGAAATTACCATGGCAGTAGTAATGAAAATTATGAGATGCTATGTATTTATATTTTTATATTACCTATGATAAGTACAAATAAAATTATAAATTATATTCTTCAAAGAGTTCATCCATAAAAGCACTAAGTCGATTCCTTTATACGTCGTAATTCGATTTTATTTCTGCCAGCAAACAATTCTCGTGCCTGCTGATTGAAGTATTTTAAAAATGTTTCATTAATATCTTCCGGTACAGAGGGTGCGTCAATAGCACTAACTTTATTTAAAGCTTCTACTAATGCATTAGACACATTTGCATCATCAGTATTCTTCCTCTTTGTTGTTTTGCGTTGTGGTGTAGGTGCCGCAGGAGTAAGTAATAAAGTTGGTGGACCACTATTGCCAGATGCTACACTTTCTTCAACATTTACATATATCGGGCTTTGAGCAGCCCTGTCTTCTACATCACTATTGTAATAATACTTATTAATCTTTGTTTTTGATAAGACAAAAATATACTGACCTTACTTCTTGGATAATCTCCAGATTAGTTACATCAACGCCTGTAAGGTCAAGTTCCCCATTGCTCTCATTTATATCACCAAAACTAAAAGTTTTCATTATTTATCATAATTTAAACACTAGTTAAAAACAACTTAGTTACCTCAATTGACTATCAGCAATTTCTTGATTTCCGGAGCTTGTGGCCTGTTGAGACAAATCAGGAGCACTGCTGGCAGTTCTGTAATATTATTTTAATGAATTTATTTGAGTAAATCAAAATAAATTATGTAGAATACCTTCTTGTGACTAATATTTTGTCTAGGAATCTTAACAGTTCCTGCTTATCCCATTCTCTTCTACCACCTTCAGAACCAGAAGCTGGCATACGTTTTAATCGTGTGTACCGGTCACGAAGCTTCTTCCAGGTTACCTGGCAATCTTCCACTAAATTAATAATTACATTAATATATTATTTCTGCTCATTAAATGAAATATTGCTTAATTATACAAATTCCCTAAACAAATTAATAAAATAAAAATGTATTTACCTTTAGCATTCAGCTGCTTCGCTACATCACGCCACGCATTATTTTTCAAAACTTTATTACGGAACTGTACGTTATTGCAATCCCACAATTCGCTTCGCAACTGAACTGCTTCTATTAAATCAAATTCGTTAATCATTTTTATAGGTTAATTTGCACCAGTGTGCATCTCAAAACACTGATTTTACTCAGTCACAAGGACGACATTACACGCCAAAGTTGAAATTGTACGAACTTCTGCGCACAGCAAAACTAGTGACTTTAGCGCGGAACTGCATTACAAACAAGCGCGTACCAACAATAACAGTTCCATAAAGTTACATTACGTCTACTTTCTACAACTGCGACTTTTTGCGACATCGTATTTCTGCGTACGAGCATAAACCACGCTTAAGTTAAGGTAGTAGAAATTCACGCATAACATAATAGAGATTCTTTGAATTTCGGACTTAATAAATACAAAGCAAAAAGGAAGTTAGAACACATTTTTCGTGGGAACGAAATATAGTAAATTGTCCCTTTGTATAGGTGTTTTTAACCATTTACCACATATTTTCTTCGAACCAGTGTATTTTCAAAGTTTTAAGTGTCTACAAAACACAATTACGCTATAATCGTGCGCCCAAGCAAAACCAATACTAAGAAAAGAAGACATTTCAGCTTATAGATAAGCGGTCCGCAGCATACAATACGTTGTTCTGATAGTATTTAGTAATTTAACACTATAATAAGGTGTTTTAGTAATTTGCGCATCCCTGCCCGAGTGCCCTCAAAATTCGTGGCGCTCGAGTGCAGTTTGCCTCTAACTTTACTCCAGCGGTAGCTACGCCACTGATCTAAGAAACACTACTGCTACGTTGCCTTCACGTCCTTGTGAATTTGTTGTATTTGTATTTTGTATTAGCCATTGATGAATGTACGAACGTGATGTAAGCATACTAGAAACAGAAAATGTAATTGGATTGTAGTTCTCCAAGTTATCCTCGTCGCCAACTGTTAGTGTATGCGCGTGGGTTTAATAAAATTCCTTTACATTCGAAATAGAAAATAACTTTTATTTTCTTTAAAAGAATTATAACATGCGGGCATGAAACCAATGCTCGCCATTTTATTCTTAATTGAAGTTCCCCTTCTTTCCTCTCGCTCATCCGCATCCCGACCCGGTACACATATCCGGTAAGTGTTGCGCGCGGTGCCCGGTTGCCGCAATGTGCTTAAATTAAGTAAAGAAACGTAACAGAGTGCATAGGATTTTGTTTAGTGAAGTTATAAGTACACCTAAATCCTTATATAATATTTAATTTTAACGACCGGTTTCAGGAGCGTAGTAGTCTTCCATTATCAAGTATGTCTAAAATGTAAAAAGCACAAGTTTAACAAGCACAAATAAATTAACACTTAAATAAACGTTTAAGTCACATTTTGTCTGTTTAATTAAATTAATTTATTTATTGTGGTAAGCTGTGTTTTTTATTTCGGTATCACAAATAATGGAAAGACTAATGTCTTTCAGAAACCGTCATCAATAAAATAAATATTATATAGGATTTAGGTGCCCAACTACTTAAATTTAATCAAATTTGGTGAAAGTGCATTTTAGAGGATTAGACTACTTTCGGTAATCAAAAAACCCCAAGAAAGTGCTGGGTGAAATGCCTCTTTTTCCCCTCGGTAATTTTTTTAAATAATTTTATTGGGGTGACCATTAAGGTTCTAAGTTTTTTTTTTTATGGAAAAGCATTCATCAACTTAATTTTTGACTCTCGTAAAAACTCCCTGTTCGCATGGTTTCAAAGGAAAAAATGTTCTCTCAAATAAGAAGCACCCATTCAAAGGACTCTGCGATCAGGATTAAATAATTGGGTTTTTCTTCATCTGGGGAACTTTAAAAACTGAGTATTACAATCTTCAAATTAATAATTCCCGCACAACTGTGGAACAGAATTGAGAACTCTGTAAACACATTTCGACGATGCTTACTCTACGACGATGTTTACTCTAACTATGTATAATTAAAAATATTAATAAAATTATTCGAAAGTATTAATGGCTCAAGAAATGTGGCCACATGAGAAAAAAATCATTTTTGATCATTTTTTGGTTTGAGTACTTTTGTCATTTGATCCAGAAAAATCAAAATATTCGTTCATATAGTAGAAACGAATATTCGATATTATTAACGATCAGATAATAAAAATTCTCAAACTGAAAAATATTCAAAAATGACTTTTCTCATGCGTTTATTGAGCAATGTCCTCGAATAATTTACTATCCTTTGATTATATGAACAGTTGAAGTAAACATAAGTACCAAAGTTCAAAATCCATCGATGACAATATTATGAATAGCGAAACTATACGCCACATATTCCACGAAAACTTGGAAAAAATTATTGCCACAATGACAAAACGTATACAATTATACATCATTTATAACCAGTCCTCTCCTTTAAAATTTTTTTGAATTATTAGGATTCATGCTTTCTATCAATTATCCACCACTCCGCCGCGCTGTGTTTTTGTGATTGGTTAACTCGTTACCGATGCGTTATAGCGAAAAAGTATAAACCTCTTTTGTAGGAAATTTTTCTACTCTTTTGTTTGGTGTAAAATTTTATAATTTTGCATCTCTAACAGATATTCCCGGAAAAGCGTTTTCGATTTACGGGGGTCATTTTCGAGGCTTTTCGGGCCGTTCGCGTTCAGACAAATTTTTTCGAAAGTACTATAAAACTAAAACATTCCAGCAGGAATTTTTGTGAGGATTTAGTGCGATCTTTGGGCATATTTTAGCCCCTGGCGACTGGGCTATATGTTAGAAGTTACGTTGTCCAAAAGAGACGTTATATAATATTAATGTTCCAGATGATGTGTGCCTTATTAAGGTCTAGATGTTTTATTTGTACAAGTAGAGTTCGGAAAACTTTATCTGGTGTTAATCCAGCTGGAACTGCAATTCGTTGGGGCGTTTCAATTCAAAGACGAGTTTACTCTGCAACACCCAATTCCCTTTGGCACATGGATGCATATTTGAAAATTTCTAGGTAGTATGGTGAAAATAATTTATAAAAATTACATCTACAAATTTTTAGATGAGGTTGTTACCCATTCCTGTATAGATGGATATTCGCGTTTAATAACCTACTCAAAATGCGCTACCTCAATCACAGCACAAGTTGTACTTGATATTTTTGTACCTAGTGTTAAAAAAATACTTGACTTACCATCACAGGCAAGATCAGACCATGGCTATGAAAATATATTTAGCACTGGTAATGAATTGCATCAGAGGCATTGATAGAGGTAGTCATATTACTGGGAGATCAGTGCACAATCAAAGAGTGGAAAGGCTCTGGCATGACATCCACCACCATTAATTTCTACATTTATAAAAGAATTTATAACATTAGAAAAGAGACGAATTTAGATATAAAGAAAGCAATCATCATATGTTTGTTCTACAATTTATGTACTTGGATGCTATTAATATAAGATTAAATACTTTCTCGAGGCATGGAACCGCCATCGAATCCGCACAATGGGTAGAAAAACACCACGTCAACTTTGGATTAGTGGAATGCTTGTAAACATAAACTCAGACCATACAGCTGTAAATGAAGTTTTAATAATCAATCTGAAGATTTGGGCCAAAAGAGTTCAATCTATTTTGGTGAGACATCAAATGAACCTTCTGTAATTCAAGAAAATGTTCCAATTTCCCGTTTACCGCCACTGCTAATTTAAATGAACAAGTACTTCAGCAACTGCAAATCATCAAAGAGGAAGCTGTGAACCCCTGCAGGAGTACTTAGCGGGTGTTCGTATTATAACATTTTAATTTATAATGTAAATCTGATTTTTAGAAGCTTCAAACAACATTTCTGTGCCCAACAGAAACTGTACCATATTTTTAATTTAGGGGTAAGTGGTATATAGTAGGACGCGGTTCATGAGTGGGAAATTAATACCGGCTTTATTATTTATCGATATGCGTAGGGCTATATCTCAGCCAGTGGTTTCCAAAGTAGGGAAGAGTCCTGTGATCGTGTCAATACAAACCCCGTTCTGCAAAACAAATAAAACATGCGAAACTGTGCAAATAGTGTGTGCAAAGTTTTAAACGGCCAGGTAAGTTTTTCTCGCATATATTCGATGTGTTTTAAAACTTCGTTCTAAATTTTGATCATAAGTGAAGCATCACATTACCTAACTTTGCCTACACCGATTTGAAGTTAGGGAAACCAGTTTTAAATTGTCGGAAATTGGGAAACGTGGTGGTACATAGTGAGACGATTTTAACACAAATGCAGAATATTAATTCTTTAAATCTTAATTCTAGGTTAATATAATGCCAAAACACCTAAGAAGACAGCAGAAGGCTGTTTTTGAACAAAGTAAGCTGTATCACTCAAACTATGAACAAAAATGCAAGATGCAGTTGAAGATGTGGTAAAGAACCAATTGTCATTGAAGAATGCTGCTCAAAAATACAACTTAAGTAAATCGGCTTTACACAGAAAAATTCAAAAGTATAAAAGTGCCGATGAAGCCACCAGAAATAGTTTTAAATTTGGGCGACAACATGGATTTAAGTGTGTTTATAAGTGAAGAAGAAGCACTTGTTGATAGAATATTTGATTCAAGTCTCTGAGATGTGCTATGGACTGACGCTTCTAAATACTAGAGAATTAGCTTACAGATATGCCATTGCTAATGGAAAGAAGTGCCACCAAGCTGGCATGAAAAGCAACAAGCTGGAAAGTAATGGGTTGAGGAAAAGAAATCCTACACTGGCACTTCGTAAACCTGAAGCAACATCGCTAAGTAAAGCTACAAGTTTCAACAAGCACAATGTAGGGCTATTTTTTGATAATTTACACAAAACACTATCAAAACATAATTTTATGCCGCACCAGTATTATAATTGCGACGAAACTGGTGTGACGAACGTCCACAAACCTCCCACAAAGTTCTTGCCTCAATTAAGCAGAAGCAAATTGGAAAATTAACTAGTGCAGAAAGAGGCACACTTGTAACCGTATCCGTGTCAATATGTGCCAATGAAACATATATCCCCCCTTTATGATATTTCCTAGAAAGGTTTATAAACCTTTTATGATAAACAGTGCTCCCCCTGGATCTGACGGATCAGCTCATCCTTCAGGCTGGATGACCGCAGACAGTTTTGTACAATATATACAACATTTTATCAAGCACGTGCGTTGCAGTCAAGAAGACAAAGTTCTAGTAATTTTAGACAATCATGAAGCCACTACGATGGTGTAATATCTGCAAAAGTAATGGAATAGTTCTTTTAACCCTGCCACCTCACTGCAGTCATAAGTTGCAGCCGCTCGATGTCAGTTGCTTTTTCCCCTTCAAGTCATACTATCACAAAGGTGTAGATGACTGGATGCTAAATCATCCTGGTACTCCAATGACCATTTACCATATCGCTGGCGTTGTTGGTACTGCCTTCCCTCAAGCCTTCACGCCAGTAAACATCATTCGGGGCTTTGAGAAAACTGGAATATCACCTGTAAATAGCCATGTTTTTACGGATTCTGACTTTATGACCTCTTACGTAACTGATCGACCTAAAACATTGAACGACAATCCAGATGAGAATGCTGTGGACAGATTGAGAGAGAATGAGGAAGAGGCTAGATGCTCTACGCCGGCACCGGGACCGTCAAAAGCAGGCATGGTTACACCTCAAGAAGTCAGACCTCATTTGAAGGCTGGGAGAGAAAAGCAACACGTAAAGGAAGAAAGAAAGCACAGTCTACCATTTTGACTGACACTCCAGTTAAAAGAGGGTATTGGAAAAAATTATGAAGAAAGGATGTCCAAAGAAGAAAATAGAAGAAAATAAATTAAAAAAGGAAATAATAAAGCGTCAAGTTTTTTCAAGCGACTCAAGCTCAGATGACGAAGAACGTAAATAAGTTTATAACGATTCCTCAGATGTTGAAACTGATGATGAAGACTTCCAATATGACAGTGATATAAATATTGAAGACTTTGTTGTGGCTAAATATGCTGGTAAAAAAGTTTAAAACAATATGTTGGACAGGTCAAGACTTTACGCAATGACGAATTCGCTATTTCCTTCTTGAAAAAGCTTCCTGCCAATAAATTAGTATTTCCTGAAAAAATTGATGAATATGTTGTCAAGCTAAGCGATGTTGTTGTTAAATTACCGCCGCCTTATGTATCCGGTAGTACCGCAGGGCAGCTAGACAGTTTGCTTTTCTGTAGATTTGTCGAAATACAATATTACTACATAGTAGGTACCTAATATAGTATTTCGACAAAACTACAGAAAAAAACTTACATGTTTGTTCTTTTACTTATTAAAATGACAATTTTGTTAAGAGTTCCACTATGGACCACGTTGCTTCCCCTATAGACCACTCAATCGTTCATTATGGGACACACGGTCTATAGTGGAATTTTAATATAATACATTTTTTAATTATTTTTTACTAAATGTCATTGTAGTATTAAAGAACACTATTTTCTCGGTTGTATGGAAAAATTAAATTTTGTAATAATAAATAGGTTAAGTTTTTCTCGAATTGTGAACATTTTCATCCCCCCTATGAACCGCTTTACCCTACATAATGATAACATACAGGATTGCACATTCTATAATAACAAAGAATAAACTACCACTGCAGTCAAACGTGTAATAATTATTAATAAGTAATTAATGTTCTTTGATTAAAAATTTGTAGGCTGGTTCCTTAGAAGACCCTCTTTAAAAAACAGAATGAGATAAATTTTGGCAAGTGTAAATTATGTTGACTTCATTAGGGACTTCATTGGAAATTCTTTTTTAGACATAGATTACGTTAATAAAATAATTAAACTAACTAATTTAATGTTAATTTTATTTTGAGATGTCTTAATGGGTGGATCAATGTTACTGACTCAACTAAACAAGAACTTCCTAAAGAAGACTCTATTATAAGTAGGGAGCTTGTCTTCCTAATGTATTGTTTTATTTTTTCAATAGTGAACGAGTTCCAAAAACTATTCACAAGAAAATGGAATTCCATTCTTCAGAACTTTAACAAACTCAAGAGACTGAATACATAACCTATTTTCTGCAATTGTCAAAATTTGTTTTTAAAATCACATTTGTTAGGCAAATCAAGAAAATTTTGGGTTTGAAAAAATCTATTAAGAGGTCTTTTTCAAAATCTTCAAGTGTATCAAATGCCTTTTCTGCTGCCTTTCGTTAGTGGTAACAAAATGTAAATAATCATCCCTTAAAATTTCTTTTGGCACTTTACAATCTAAATTTCGTAGAAGGAGATAAACAGTTCGAGCAATATTATTAGGAATAGTCCCAGTTATCAGCATCATGTGTGTTAATGCTCTTCCTATTTTAATGAAATGTTCTAATCCTGTTCGTTTTCTGTGTAGATGTAAAAAAGGGGACAGATATCATTTCCCCATGAAAATAATCTAGTGACACAAACCTACAAATAGGTCGGAACTATTAGTACCATCTTTGTTTAACAGTCAAGCTTGCGAAGGATTTTTTCGTCAAGTAAGATCTATTACATCAACGTTTTCTACTGTGGTCAATTTTTCTTTATTGGAGGTAATATACCGACTCAAAACGTTGCTCAAGTGCAGACTGACATAATCGGAAACAATTCAGAAAGATAACATTTCCTCGATTAGCTAAAAAGAGATCAGAAGCTGTTATGTCAGATTCAACTACTGCAAATAATGAAGAAATATTCTCGACAATCGAAAATGCGAAAACTAATGCAATTCAAGAAATGGAAAGTTTTCATATTAGTACAATAAACACCAAATTGTTTGTTGAAGGAGGTAATTAGTTCAAACAATGACAACTCCGATGACTCTGCTGGCAGCTCCGGTGAATCTGCGAGAGCGAATTTGCGGGCGAATTTGTCACTACGTCTGGCTGCTATGATTCTATTGAAGATATTCAAGTTTCCCGGTTTGACGACAAAATCAAAATGAATAGCGCGGAGAAAAGCCAAATCCCAACGGAACAATTTTTTGATAATGAGCAAAGAGGATTTAGAACTAGTCCAGGTACTCAGTAAATAAAGACAAGGCAAATAATTAATTTTTCTTTTTTAAGGTTACAGTGCGTTGGCGACAACTTACTTTTAAAAGACTACAGTGGCAAAAATTTGAAATTGACAGAAAATAGTTTATTTGCCGTAGTTACAGATCCCAACAGAATAAGGAATATGTTGGGAAAATCACAATATGCTGGATGTTGGCCCATACCAAAAAGAAACTAAGCAGTGATAGATTACAAAAGATTTAAAAATAATGTGATTGAAAATACTAAATCAAACAAACTAAAAAGAAAGTAAATCTGCAAAGGAAAAAAGAAACTGAAGTTTATTTAGGATTGGGCACTTTTAGAGATAAAGAGAATGTCTCAGAAAAAATTGGACAATTAATAAGCTTTTCTTACCTAAATAGAAAAACATTAGCACAGAGACAGTATACTAAACTATCGGCTGCTGTAGTCGAAAATTCAATTGGTGTCCTATGCATGTGGTATACATACGATTTCGACGAGGACTTTAATCACTTAGTGCCGGAACAGGAAAATTGTTACAGTATTGTTCCAATCAACTTTTACATTTGTACGTTGCCAAATCATTCTTATGGGACTGATGGTTTAATACATTTAGATCAAAACATCTTTAGTGATATGGATGAAGTTGGGATTTGCGATCTTTTATTAGGTATTACACTTATTAGATTATTTAATATATTTAGATGTAATTGTCGTTTATCGCAATTTATGGTTTGATTCGAGGTTTGATTGCAGTTGAAAAATTGACCAAGCGAAGTACCAATGTTAATGTTGGTTTATATGTTTTGGTGGAGTTTTTAACAAAAAAATCAAAGAAGTACTATGTTGGAATAGTTACTTGCGTAATAAATAGAGAAGAATGTCAAGTTAAGTTCTTAAGGCGAGCAGGAGTAAATACTTTTCCCAGTGTTGATGACATTGGTGTGATTAAACGCAACAAATAACACTAACACTGAAAGAGCCTACTAAAGATAATCGTTTCATATTATTTGTTTCATGAAGCTTTAAGTTTTTCAATGGTAAATCAGTTAAAAAATAAAAACATCAAAAAAAGATCAAAATAGGCCCAGGACTTTGAAATTTTGAAGTTTACTCAATTTTTCATTCTGCAGAGTCAGTGTTATATAGGAAATGAGGTAAATGATACCAAACTGTGATTTTTGAAAAACCGCTTATTTTACGTATACCGAACCCTATACCAAATTGAAGAGAGACAATTCTGCATACGACGGAATTAAAATATACAGGGTGTTCTATTTGAAAAATCGACTTATCTAAACATCACCTAATTTGAGAAGCAATTATGGACACCCTGTATACTTCAGTACTATCATTTAAACCTGGTTACTTAGCATCTTCAAGATACTACTTGTACCGTAATGACGTTTCTCTAAACCATCTATCAACTGAAATACTATTGCAACAGTCAAATTTTTTCGAAAAATCAAATAACTCAAAAATTCGCAGGTTTAGAGGTATAACGCATCATAGATTTTTTTATTCATAAAAATGAGTAAAATCTAATTCTGTAATAAAAAATTAACCGTTTTATAAGAAAAAATGTATGCTTGGTTTGTCGTGCTTTTTTGGGACACCCTGTATGTTCGCCAATATTTTCAAATTATGGATTCGATACATTCATACGATATCCCTGCATGAGATTACAAATCGTATTGAAGGTGTGACCATGAGGGAGCTCCATCGCATCGATGAATGACCCTGTGTATTACAATTGAATTAAACATACCAACAGTGAGATGCGGAGTATCTTCTTGATGAAATGTATTTCTGGATCTTATATGCATGTCTGCCGGAAGATCTCTTTTTGGCACTACTATAAGCTGACTTGACCCTAGTAAATCTTTTAAATTGGTTACGTTATCCCCAATATCGATAATTGTAATTTTCTTTTTTTTTTGTCAACCTTAGCTAGGTGAAATCCCACTAAATCAAGAGGCACATTTGGATACAATCTAAACATATATTGTTCCAATTTTTCCATTTTCCACTTTATATTAAATTTTGGAGACTCCTTTGAATAACCTAAAAATATTAGTTATTTATATTGAACGATATTTATATTGAACTACCGAAATATTTTTTTTTTAAACTGAACATAGGAAATACATGTATTACTGTTTTGCCTTAGAATGTCATGTACTTTTTTAAAATTTAACATAGCATCTGTGTTTACTGATAGGAAAATGTTTACTAGTTCATAAAATTAATGTACTCGCTAGGCTCTTTAATCAAACCTTCTTTGCTGGTTAGTGAAACATGACTTCCTTACTTGTAAAACAATCTACTATTAATTGCTTTGTGATTCAAAAAAATAATGTAATATTACATGACAGTACTTGCCTAATCCCATATCATTTAATTCAGAGTTACTTCGACGTAAAATAAATGTCTTTCTTCTAAACCACTCTTGACATTTTCTCCCCTCCTTGTATTGTTGATTATTTCATGTCTATTTGGCCTAAAACTTCTTCTCGTAGCAGCTAATACATTGTCGAAGTCATCACCACTAGACTCGTCACCATTTTGAGCAATAGAGCTGATGGCTCGTTGGATAATGCTCCTAGTACTTTCACCCATGTTACTGTAAAATAATTAGGTGTGTAAATACTTTGCTACAGTCAGGTGATTCACAAATTTTAAAATCTGACCTAACTTCCCAAATTAAGATGAAACCTATATAAAACATTATAGCACAAACGCAACAGTCATTTTCTAGAAATTCTATTTGTTGTCCTTTATTATTGTTTTATTTACAATTAATTACATGGGTTTGTACAAATATACATTTACCACATACAGTCAGCGCTGCCTTGCACGAAGTGCCTGCTTTTCCCTTTCCCCTGGCGTACTAGCGCGCACCGGAAGTTCGTAGTAACACTATCTCCCCCTTATCTTTAATATTAAAGCTATATAAGGTTATATGTTACATAAGATTATACTCTTTAAAATGATGAGGGCGAACTATTGTACGTTTCGATCTCCTGGGATAACTCGCCGCTGATTCAGTGCCACTCGACGGTGCTGATTCTCCGACTGAAATAGTCTCGTTAGTGCGAGGAGTGTTTAGAATATGAGGCGAAGGAGAGGTTTCTGGTAGAGGAGCTGTTGAGGGCAGTGACATTATTTCCACACCAATTATTTTATTTGATGCAGAATAAGTACTCTCGTTGGCCTTGGATGTGCTGCTGTAATTGTCTTCTCTACCTCTTATCTGATTTGACGACTCTCTGGACCTCATTTGGTTTGGATGTCTTTCCCACACTTGACTGCTTGCCTTCTGGTTCAGTAAGTTTAATTTTATTTTAAGTTTTCGGTTGAACATCAATTCTGCGCGTGAAATGTTTGTCGTGCAATGAGGAGTATTGCGATATGTTAGTAGGAATCTAGCTATCAGAGTTGAAATTAACGTATTCTTGTTACGGGGTCTGCCATTGCTGCGTTAAGTTTGTTTTTAAATGTTTTAACTGCATTCTCTGCTAAACCGTTGCTCTGTGGATTGTACAGAGCAATGGAAAGATGTTTTATCCCGTTGTTGAACAAAAATTGTTCCATTTCTTTTGAAACAAATGATGGACCATTGTCAGTCACCACCGTTTCTGGAAGTCCAAATCGTGCAAAACAGTTTCTTAATTTTGTGATGGTTTTCTGATGTGACTTTATTCATCGGGTAAATTTCTGGCCATTTTGTAAAGCTGTCTACGATGATAAGATATTGCTTGTTGTTATGTTGACAGAATTCCATGTGTACAGTTTGAAACGGTTGCGAGCTTTCAGGCCATGCCACATACCCTTTGGTGGGTTTGGTCACACTTTCAAGCACCCGTCGCATGATTTGCACATTTGTTCAATGTCTTTGCTTTGTCAATTCCAGGATACCACATGAATGTAAGATCTTGCTAAAGACTTTGTTCTCACTATTCCTTCATGCGATGTATGTAATTCTTGAAGTACTGTTTTAGTTAACGCTGCAGGAATATGCGATGACCATAAATACGCAATCTTCAATCTCGCTCAATTCATGTCTTCTTTCGTAAAATGGTTTTACTTCCTTAGAAATGTGTGAAGGCATCCATTTTTAAATAACGTTTTATTTGTTGAAGCAACCCATCTCCATTAGTTTCTAATTTCACCCAGCTGTTGTCGATTGGAACCTCGACATTAGAAAAATAGATAGGGGAAAGGGAGGCAAGAAGGGTATATCGGGCAAAAAGAATCAGAGCTAAAAATTACCTATTTAAAAGGATATACTTTTGGCAACAGTGTTATTTCGTATGCTAACCTTTGCAGTATACTCTGCGGTTGTTTTTTTGTTTTTGTGTACACTGGATTTATCTAACTTGAAAAGTTGCTAATACCAATAAAAAATAATTGAAGTCCGTTGATTCGATCGAGAGACGTTGAAAAACCTAACAAAAATTATGTTAATTTATGAAATGCATGTGCTTCATGGAAAACGTAACCTAAGTTTTTATTACATTCACGTTTAGCTAGAATTTAGTAGATAATATTCTCTGCGCATGATGCAGATTAGGCAAAACGGGTCGAGTAAAGAGAATCATATTCCTTTTGCCCACAGCCGACCCGTTTTGCCCAAATACCACCATAATGTTATGCTATTCATTTAAATGTCTGAAGATGTTGATCCAAAAGAATCGAAGCACGTGTAACATTTTAAACTATCAATATATTTTAGTAGAATAATTTTAAGATAATAAGTTTTTTATTTATCAATAATTATGTAGACATTTTATTAAGTAAGAGCTGTGATTATACATTTTAGCGTACTTGGTATCTACTCGATTACAACAAATTAATGTTCTTACAGATGGTGTATAAATATAAAAAGAAAACCCAAAGAGAGACGGTTGGACGTCTGAAACTTTATTAATGGCTTTAAATGCGATAAAAAACCAAGAAATCACTATACGCCAAGCCTCTATAGTTTTTAACATTCCATTTTCAACACTCCAAAGACGCACAAAACTACAATATACAACAAAAATTAGGAAGATATGAACCTGTATTCAATAAAGAACAAGAACAAGCAATAGTTCAGCATCTAAAAGATCTTGACGCTAGATTTTATGGACTCACAAGAAAAGACCTCTGTGAAGTCGCTTATCAGTTTGCTGAGCGCAATCAGATAAAACATCCATTTAAAAATGGTATAGCAGGTAAACAGAGGTACAGTAATTTCATCGCGAGGCATCCAGAACTTAGCCTTCAGTACCCGAGAATACCAGCATTGCACGTGCAAGAGCATTTAATAAGCCGCAAATAGAGCTATTTTTGGAAATTTAAGAACGGCCAAAGAACGATATGCAATTTCAATAGATAACACATTATAATGTGGATGAAACTGGCATCCACACTCGACAAAGAAACCTCCCAAAGTTATTTCTTTGACAGGGAAGAAGCAAGTCGGTTGTGTCTCATCGGCAGAACGCGGCACCCTGATAACTGCTTTATTCTGTTGTTCAGCAACTGGGAAATTTATTCCTCCGACTCTTGTATTTCCTAGAAAAAAACGCAATTCAAGATATTTAAATTGAAGCCTAGTACTTTAGATTTAATCTCCAGACAATGGATGGATCACGTCAGAAGCATTTTTGGAATGGATGCTGTTTTTGTATCATCAGTAAAGGCCAACTCAGGAACAAAAATGCTTGCTAATTCTAGATAATCATTCGACCCACAGATCTATTGAAGTTTTGGATTATGCCTCTGCAAATAATGTGGTAATTTATCTGTGCCGCCTCACACAACACACAAGTTACAGCCTTTAGATGTTGCCGTGTATGGCCTCTTCGGGAAATCAAAAATCACATCCATCGCAGCATGTTACTTTTTTTGATATTGCTCCAGTATTTTGTGAGGCATACTTGAAAGCAGCTGTACCTGTCAATGCCATGATAAAGGATTTAAAAAACCGGCATAGCAGATTGCAATATAGACTTTTTTTCAGATGTAGATTTTCTGCCATCAGTCGTTACATATGTCGGCCAAGTAGAAACTGACGCCACAACGATTAATGAAGACCACAAAACTCCCTCAAAAATGTAATCGGTAGGAACAAAGAAAATGAATCTGATACATTAAATAATGGAAGTTCATCAAATAATAATCATCCACAGATATTATAGCACGCACGGCAAAAACAGATCCTTCTGCAGCCATTCCCAAGCAGCAAGGGGTACGTATTTGGCACGTACTATGTACGTTATTTTATACGTAGCTTTACGTACAAGACACGTGCAAATGTCTCAGCTAGTTACGTAAAAAAGATACGTACGAAGTACGTTATAAAATACGTGCAAATTAAGTTGAAGAGTACATCATACATATCGTATGAAACTACGTACATTCTACGTATTCGTTTATGTAAAATATATGTAAAAAAGAACGTAGAACATACGTATATATTATTACCTTGAATGTACCGTTATATATAATAGTTACTCGTAAACTATTTAAATATGCATCTCAATTATAAGACCTGTATTCCTATGTCTCGGATTTATGTTGTAATTCAGGCAATCACGTATCAAGACATAGAAATACTTGGTCTTATGCATGTCTAAAATGCATATAGTTAAGAATAACTCATATATCCCAAAATTTGGCTGCACCAATCATCACATAAAAAACAAAACCTCACCTACGTAAGTGGTTTACCTGTTTACACTTGGGTGACAAACAAAAAACCAATGTACAAATATATGTTTATTTGAAATATAAGGTATACAACGATGAAATCAGTACTAGCAAGTAGTTTAATTAAATAATAAATCCACAGTGTGTATAAGGGAAAAGAGACAAACAAAATCGTTTTTCCAAGGTAATACCGAGCATTTACACAATATTTGAAAAACTGAATGTGTTTCTGGCACAGTTGCCAAATCTTTAACAACAAAAATGTGAAGATCAGAAGATTTTATAGGGTAATCATAAAAATCGGTGTGATTTAAAAATGGGAAACCAACTATAAAATTATTGTCGTTTCTGATTATTATTTTTTTATCTGAAACACTTGGCCCATTCTTCAAAAAACAATAGCATTTTTTCACATTTCTTTCCTTAATAACGAATTCTTACATTTTTATGACTATACTATCATATTCATTATCTCCATTTTTTTCCCTAAACTTAAACATATTATTAACGTATTCTAAAATTTACAAATTGGTTCATTTCAAAAGGCGTCTGTACACTGGCTGCAATTGTTTGTTTGTCCTCGAACTAATTTTTTAATTTTTCCCAAATAACTTTCAAAAGGAAAGCATGAACATTCATTTAAACTACCATGAAGATTAACATCTTGGGCTATGTGTTTCAGTAAGTGCACATTATAAATCAAATATTCCCAACCATAAATATTTGGACAGTGCCTAACAAAAGTTTTTAAAGCTTTCTCAGCTGACTTAAAAGAAAATTTGTTTAAATAAGTTTTTGAAATCAAAATGGTTACTGCAAAATATAATAGCATAAAATGTTCGTATACCCATACGTCTACAATATCTTTCAAAACTAAAGGACCCCAATACAATTTTAAAAAACTGCTCAAAAGGCTATGAACCAAAGAAGTCCCAAATCTTAGACATTGACAATATTAACAATTTTATCGAACTCGCTGATGACAATATGTACCTGGCAATCAAGGTATAGCTATAGAATTTTACATTTTAAATATAATTTTCCTTATCTTCATAAGTTTTTTCCATTTTATACCATCCATTTCTTCTAGGTGGTACTCATTGTTGGATGGTGCTTTGAGAAGAGATGAAATTACCAAAATGACAACGAAAGATGCCGTTTTGAAAGATGATGTTATTCTGATTAACATTCCAAAACCAAAAAATAATATTGCTCGACAGTTTGCAACTACCAATCCATTATGGATTAGTTTAATAAAAAATATGTAAATGTGCGTCCAAATGCAAAAATAATAGGTTCTTCATGACATATAGAAATGGCTATTGCATAAATTCCCCGATAGGTATAAATAAAATCGGTCAAATGCCTAAAATTATTGCAAGTTTCTTAAAATTACCAAATGCAGATCTTACACGGGCCATTGTTTCCGTAGAAGCAGTGTAACGGAACTAAGCTAATCAAGGGAGTTTAATAACCATTAAGAGGCATGGATGGTGAAAAAGTTCCTACTGTAGCCGAAGGCTACATCGATACTTCTATAAAGAAACTAGATGTAGGCACAGATGTTGTCGAACTCTAGCCCTAATCCTCCAACTCCACGACTAATATCGGTTAAACAGGCTACTTGCTCCTCTTCTTGTCCAGCGAATAAGAGCCAATCGCTCAAATATCTAATGTTTCTTCTCTGGAAGTATCTAATGATGTTATTAATGTTCAAAATACTCCAGGAATTACAATTCATACCAAGGATTCAAGCAATGTCACTGTTAATGTGTATAATAATTGCACCATAAATAAATAACTCTATTTTTAAATTGTACCCACCTTACAAATATGTTTCTAAACTTAATATTATTATTATTACACCCTGTTTTTAATACGCACGTAGCACCGTCCAAATTAATGTTCCGATTGCCGTTCGGTTCGTTGTTCTGTTTGTTCCTCGGTTTGTTGTTCAGGTGTGTACGAAGCTTTACAATAAGCATATTAATATGAACTATATCTTATGAAAGGAAAGTTATGTAACTATAATTAACGACTTAACGTTCCGTTAGTAGATTCCATTTACAATTTACACATATTTTCTTGGAACATTCGATAATTAACTATCGGGGTATGATGACCCTATACTTCGCAGGTTGTGCGCAACTGGATACAAACAAATAACTTGAGCTGTTACCCTGGCCAGCAAAAGCCCAGATTTTAACATTATCGAAAATGTTTGGGCTCGAATACTTGCTGTTATCCGAAGACAACAAGGGCCAAATTTTATACCAGTAAACCGTAATGCACTAATTGCAGCCATTGATACCGCATGGGAAACGATTAATATTAATTATATTGATACCTTGATAGCGTCAATGAGCAGACGCCTCCAAGAATGTATCAATAATAATGGAGGTCACACCCATTATTGATTTCTTATATTTATTTATATAGTAATACCTTTATTTAAAAAAAAAGTTTTCATTTAATTTTAAACTATAACTTGGTATCTTAATTATAATTATGTAATAAATTCTTGTCAAAAACTAAATATATACGTTGACAATAAGAATTGCCTTAGTTTTTTTTTCACTTTTATATTAACTACAGAAAAAATGAAACGTCATAAAATATACATTTTGTAAGGACTAAATATTATGAATAGAGAGTTTAATGATTTTTTTTAATAACTTACAATAATTAGTAGGTTAGATTTATTTAAAAATAAGTAATAATCAGTCAACCCAAATAACCATGTTTAGTTTTTGATTTAATTTAAAAGTTATTGCTTGTAGACGTTTTTAAATCAAAATTATTTCTAATTTTATTTTGTAAACATTTCCTAAACAAAATTTTGATTCGATAATTAATCGAGCTATGGTGTTTAATTAGCGATACCTTCAAATATATTCTTTAAAGAAAAAATTAAGTAAGCAACGTAAATTACCTATTTTCTAAAACGTGCTTAGTGTAATGATTCATTCTACAGTCCTTCTATAAGATAACCCTGCTGAGACTACCTGCTGTTAGAATTGTAAATGATACAAATAAGTTTCTAAACTTAATATTATTATTATTACACCTATTTTTAATTCGCGACGTAGCACCGTCCAAATTAATGTTCCGATTGCCGTTCGGTTCGTTGTTCTGTTTGTTCCTCGGTTTGTTGTTCAGGTGTGTACGAAGCTTTACAATAAGCATATTAATATGAACTATATTTTATGAAAGGAAAGTTATGTAACTATAATTAACGACTTAACGTTACGTTAGTAGATTCCATTTACTATTTACACATATTTTCTTGGAACATTCGATAATTAACTATCGGGATATGATGACCCTATACTTCGCAGGTTGTGCGCAACTGATACAAGCAAATAACTTGGAGCTGTTACCCTGGCCAGCAAAAGCCCAGATTTTAACATTATCGAAAATGTTTGGGCTCGAATACTTGCTGTTATCCGAAGACAACAAGGGCCAAATTTTATACCAGTAAACCGTAATGCACTAATTGCAGCCATTGATACCGCATGGGAAACGATTAATATTAATTATATTGATACCTTGATAGCGTCAATGAGCAGACGCCTCCAAGAATGTATCAATAATAATGGAGGTCACACCCATTATTGATTTCTTATATTTATTTATATAGTAATACCTTTATTTAAAAAAAAGTTTTCATTTAATTTTTAAACTATAACTTGGTATCTTAATTATAATTATGTAATAAATTCTTGTCAAAAAACTAAATATATACGTTGACAATAAGAATTGCCTTAGTTTTTATTTTCACTTTTTATATTAACTACAGAAAAAATGAAACGTCATAAAATATACATTTTGTAAGGACTAAATATTATGAATAGAGAGTTTAATGATTTTTTTTAATAACTTACAATAATTAGTAGGTTAGATTTATTTAAAAATAAGTAATAATCAGTCAACCCAAATAACCATGTTTAGTTTTTGATTTAATTTAAAAGTTATTGCTTGTAGACGTTTTTTAAATCAAAATTATTTCTAATTTTATTTTGTAAACATTTCCTAAACAAAATTTTGATTCGATAATTAATCGAGCTATGGTGTTTAATTAGCGATACCTTCAAATATATTCTTTAAAGAAAAAATTAAGTAAGCAACGTAAATTACCTATTTTCTAAAACGTGCTTAGTGTAATGATTCATTCTACAGTCCTTCTATAAGATAACCCCTGCTGAGACTACCTGCTGTTAGAATTGTAAATGATACCCTTAAGCCCGCTTCACAATGTGCAAACTTTTGTTTACAGAAATTGTGGTGTCCAAGTTTTAAATTTCATGAGTGTACATCTAATCGTGAACATCCTGATTTATGCAAGCGATCAAACAGTTGCACTATAAATAGGGCAGATGCAATTTTTCACTATTTAGCGATATGTTGAGGAGTGTAATATTTTTAAGTAATTGCAGCTCTACCTTCTGGTTTGTAAACAAAATTAATTTACATTTTTCTAATCATATCTCTTCGTTATCATTCAGTTTGCTAATGACTTGCTTCCAGGGTTGTAATCGCTGCTGCATAATTCTAAAAAAAATTAAATTAGTAAAACACATTTTCTAAGTTTGAAGTATTTATTACCTAAATTTTAAATATCTTTATTATCCCTTTGTTACAAACTGCACAAATTCCAGTTAGTATAAATCCGTTAAAAGCAATGTTAAACCTCAACAAATGTCAATATTTAGTTACTCATTGTTACCAACTGTTAAATGTTAAAAGTTGCGTGAAATAAAGGATTTTATAATACGCAAATGACGTCATTTACGTTTTATAAAGTAACCTTTATGAAATCACTTTGCGGGCAAAATAGAAAAAATTTTTATACATACTTATAACAAACAAAGCAACAAAAGCCGCTACTAGTACATGGTTCATATGGTCCGTAATGAATGAGACAAAAGTAACTGTGGGATTCTACACGCAAAAATAATGCGAGTTAGCAAGACTTGTTCAAATAAAATGTCACTGTTTTCGATATACAGGGCGTCAAAGTTTATTTATCGCATTTATTTTATTCGATAATTTCTAAAGTTAATTTTAGAATTGGCTGAAAATTTGAATAATGGGTTTTGATAAAAAGCGAAATCGAATTAAGACTTACTTTTATGTTGGCTTACAGGGGCGCTACAATCGGGACATTTCTGAGCTATTTTCTATCAGAACTTTTTCGCACGATGTTATACTCGCAATTTGGATGGCAAATATCGATATTTCAGTCGATTCTAAATGGAAAAGGTATACTTTTTGATACCGATATTCCTAACCAATTTCGAGATATCGCACTTTAATTATGCAATGCAAATGATAAATTAGTTAAAAAATTATTTATTTGAAATCCTGGTTTTAGTTATTCTGTTAAACTATTTTAAATACTGTTCGAAATGCCCGCCATTTTGCTGAATGCATTTTTGAATTGCCCTATTTAGATATCATCTTACTCTAAATACAAGTATTATCCATGTTTCTTTGACGCCCTATATATCAAAAACGAGTAACTTTTTATTTTAACAAGTTTTGCTAAATCGCATTATTTTCGCGTGTAGTTACTTTTTGTCGCATTCAGCACGGACCATTCGGTATAAAGACAATCTTAATGCAAAATATATACAGTGTCCCTAAAACATCTCTACGAAACTCTACCACGTATTTTTCAGACGAATTTAACAAAACATAATTAAGTAAAAAATTTGCTTAGTTTCGGTGCAATACGTTCCTGAAGTTACAATTATGAAATCGTTTTTTGATATAAATTTTGAATCGCTTAAACGATTGCTTCAAAAATCAATGCATAGATGGAAGACGGTTTTAAAATGTTTTATTACTTAAAAAACGGTTTCCGTCTATGAATTGATTTTTGACACAATTTTAATAAGATTTTTTTGGTCCATAAAACTATGTAATCGTACCAAAATTTGTCAAATTCGTTTGAGATTTTTGAAAATTTTTTTTACAATAATATGCTATCAATTAGTAAAATGAAATTTTGTGAAAACGATGCGATTTATCGAATCTTATGTGAGTAACTTTTTAGTTCCCATAAGTCACTTAATACACATTTGATAAATAAACCTTTTTCTATTGACGTAGATATTTGTAATGTTTAATTATTACAAAACCCAATTTTTACTACGCTAAGTTTATTAAATCGACTTATTTTTGGTCTGAAAAATACGTGGTAGAGATTTGGGGAGACACTCTGTATAATTAATAAAAATAAAAGTAAAAAATAAAGTATAATTGTATAATAATTGTTATAAATGTAAAAGCCGTCATGTTCATTTTTAAAAATATGAGGTTAACCCTAAATTTTGTTCTTTATGGCAAATAACTTGCCAGGTAGTTTCGGAACAAAATCCGTTTATAAGTATTTTAAACTAGGTATAGAAAATAGGTTCAAGTGCAAAAACTGCAATACGAAAATAGTTATTTGTGTATCAAGGTTTTTTTCGGTCGCTCTGATTGTTGATAGCCGAGGCGTCAGCCGAGGCCATCATATCAGAAAAGGCTACTTTACGGCCGCAAATGAGGACGTAAATTGTCTGAGCGCCTAAAAGTTTATTATAGACATGGCCGGTTTTGCATTTAGACCCTTACCTGTATGTATCAACATCTTACCTATAATCACATCTTTTTAAAAGGAGCGATGCAAACGGCACAATTTATTATAGTTATATGCTACTAGATTCTGTATGGCCGATTGCACCAACACGACATAAACTTAAGCAATGTTTCTAAGCATTGCTTGATAGTAAAGTAGCGTTGGTTCAAACAAGCGATTAGTACGAGGCGTGTTTGTAAGTACCGTTTTGTAATAAAAAAATAACAAATAAATATTTTTTATCAAAATTATTTTTATTTGAAAGACTATACTTTACTCTACTTTTCTACATAATTTCCACTAATATTAAGGCACTTATCGTATCGTGGGACCAGCTTTTGTATTCCATCGTCAAAGAAGGACGCCGCCTGCGTTTGGACACAATTTCATAAAGAACACTTCTTGAGACAGCACGAAACTGTTCAGATAAGGACGAAATGGTGAATCGTCTATTCTCTTTCACTTTAGACTCCACTTTTTGAATCAAGTCATCGGTAATTATTTTCTAAAGTTATAACATCTACATCAGTTTCGATTGGCAATTTGACAGGTAAGTCAGCGTGTAAAACCAAGCCATCTGATTCGTGCTTCTTCTAGCAACGCAATAATTCGATTATTCTGCTGTATTATAACGTCATTTTGTTTAACAACTGTAGAATAATTTTGTTTTATTATTTCAATTGTTTTTGTTCAAGTATGTGGGCTTTTGTATAAAAGATATTTTAGTGGTAGAATTAATTTTGTTTCCACAGTTATAGTGCACTTATTGATGTTATAAAAAAGTTCTTACCTATTTCAGCAAAACGAGTGTTCTCTAATAATCTTGAAGGTGTATTCTGTGGCATGGTGTCAGATAACACTGGGACCACAGCTGGGACACTGGAAGATTCTGGTGGTACAAAAGTAAATAATTCAAAAATGTAACAAATGTGAAAAAACAACATAACTACTTCATGCATCGTTGCCAGTATTGTTACGACAAAAGCATAAAATTTTCTGAAAAATTATATATAATGATTAAACTCTCTTCTTGAATTTGCAAATTAACACGTTGACTGCCATGTGAGACAGCTGTGGTCTCGCGGTTTGATGAACGATTCGGCCGCTCGAGACCATACGGTCTCGCAACTTCACATTCTCTATTGGGCTTCGCGATTCTACAGTGGTCTCGCACATCTTATTAAAATCAATACAGTTGTAAGGAGTGTAGCCTAAGGGACTCGTACATGCAGTTGGCCTGTATGTAAGACCTCTGTGGTACTTGAATTTGAAAATATATAAAGATTATGTTGACATATAATAATTTTTCTTTAGATATAATGAAAAGAATACATAATACGATACAGAATATAATAGTATAATTCACACTTTGACAGTATGGTGTGTTTCAGAGAAACATACCAAGCAATAATTTTTGACAAGCAGTGCACTTCTGAGTGGTTTGACGACACTTTCTTGAGGCTACTTCCCGGCCTTGTTCTGCAACTAATTTATGAAAGCATGAGACGCACCGTCTTCGATGTGAACGATCAAGATTCACAAGTACATGGTTTTCTTCTAATACAGGTAATGTTTTTTGGAGGCTGGTCAATCTCAAAAGCCCCTCAACAACTTTTCCTTGAAATCAGTTATGGACAGTTCCATGTTTGTAACCTCTTGCCGTGCCTGCCACTAATTCGAATGCCAATTTCCTGTACCATTTCAGGCTTCTGCGAAGACTGGAATTGTATGCTTTCATTTGGTCAGATATGTCGATGTAGCTTTTATATTTATTACTCCACGACATTCTTAGGCTTTTACATCAAAACCTCTTTTCTGTACAGTAACCATTTCACTGCCATATTTTGTGCTCAATACAAGAACGTCTCGCTTGTCCCTCCCATTTTTGCACAACAATTCCTTCTTCGCATTCTTCGGCTATCGTTTCGCCTACCTTCAGCTTCTTTTTTATAACATTCTGGGGGTTGAATTTCCTATTGGACCTCAAAGTGCCAATCAAATGAGTCTTACGAGCTAATAAATTCTTAGCCAAGCTTACAGAAGTATAATAGTTATCAACGCACAATGTTCTGCCTGCATCAAGCAAACCATCCAAAAGGTCCAAAACGATTTTTGTTGGTACGCTCATGCTGTCTTCTTTGATTTTCCACAATAAACTCTCAAGTCATACGTAAATCCTTTTGCTAAACATAACTTAAAAAGTTTTATGCCAAATTTGTGTTTTTATTGGAGATGTATTGCAAAAATTTAAGACGTCCTCGGAATGGTACTAGCGTCTCATCGATACAAACATATTCTGAAGGGACAATTGCTTGTTTGAAAGACGATTGTAGTTTTTCTAACAATGGAGATATTTTATGTAGCCTATCTTCTGATTGATCATTGTTATTACTAAAATGGAGCATTCTCAGTAATAATTGAAATCTGTTTCGAGAAATCACGCTTGATACAAAATTTTGGTACATGATATCTTTTGACCAGTACTTCTCTATTTTAGGAAATTGACATAAGCCCATCCAAATTATTACACCTATAAATTTCTCCATTTCTAATGCATTCGTTTCAAACCAAGCTGTAATACGAGCTTTCGGTTTAGTATTTTTCTCAGCGCACTGGACAGCATAACGATTTGTTTCATTCACCTGAAATATATGATTTTATTATGTTACGAAAACTGAAAATCGAATGTGAGCTTACCATCAGTTCAATAATTTCATCAGTGACAAAAAGTTTGAAGAAGTCGTATGGTGTTTTTTCGTATAGCTGATAAAGTTCAGGACGGAATCCGCAATCATTATTCGTAAAAGTAATATTCCGCAAAAATTCGCCAGTTGCAGGTCGCCACAACCACTCTGTTGTGGCTTTGATGTTGAAGCACCAACATTGTACACTTTACGTCTTCGTTTTTGAGGAACATCACAATCACTACTGGAACTTTCATCCGTGGAATCCGGTTCATATTCATCAGAAGTACCATCACATTTGTACGGATCTGCGCTATTTTCGCCTAATTCTTCATCTGACATCAATTCTTGCCATAACTTCTGTAAATGTGCTTGTTCTTTTTCGTAAGACATTTTTCCACGTGTTCTCTCACAGTTCACATGTAGCACTGGCTTGCGATTGCGAATAAAAGCATACTGTGTGTAATTCACAGATATGCAAGTTCATACAGGAATGCGGTGACACATCGGTCTCGCGTGGCTCATTCGAACGTTTCATTACTTTTGGGCCGCGCGAGTCCAATGCGTCACCGCAAAAACCAAAACACGAAATTGACGAAAAAACCATTTTCATTGTACTAAGATAAATATTTAGCAATTTTTGATTTATGTTTCTTTCGAAAATGGAATAAAAGAGTTGGCACACATTTATTATCACATGGTGGCAGTCAACGTGTTAAGCATTAAACATTTGGGTGAGCAAATTTAAAGTTTAACAGTTTTCAAATAATAAATTACCATGCTTTTATGTTCCACATTCAATGCACTTTTCGCAACTAGAGTAACCATTAATTTTAATGCATTTAAGGTAATAGGCCCTTGACCGAGCATCACAAATGAAATAAAGAATATCATAGTTTAACCTGTACTGTTATTAACATTTTCAAAATTTTATAAATTATTTATGTTGATAAAGTTATCTATTTCAGAAATTGCATTAAAATAGTCATATAAACTTGATTTATAGTAAAAGTTTACCTGGAATTAGAGAAGATAACTCTGGTTCGCTGGCAGGTACCCTTACCGATAATTCATTTTGGGTATTCCGTTCGAAATCTGAAATAAATAAATAAAGTATTAGATTTAACAAAATTCACTATTGAAATTATGAATAAATGTTCAGCCTTCCACGGACCAAAAGAATATAGAACAAAAATTTACCCCAATTACAAAGAAAGTTTAATCTTAGTTAAGTAATTGAAATTTTTTTATCAGACACCGATCTAATTTCTATGTTACACAGCTGTCAACAAAAAATTTGAAGATCAATGATTTCAATCAAAAAATATTGTGTGTATCTTTTCGTTTTGGCCTGGAAAGCACAGCACGTTATTTCTCAGCTAGGTACACAATTGTTTTAGTGTAACTTTAGATCATAATAAAATTGGCTCTGTTACTGTTACCCTTAATGACTGCCACTGTGGCTGTTTGAAAGATTGGAACATAAAATCTATATAGTAAGTTTTGCAACACCTAGTGTAGACTCGAGTTAACGATCACAAACGTAAATGCATTCGCATTAAGCAATCTATAAGGTACCTGTTCCTAATACGACCATGCTAATTTCAGAGGCCTTTCAAAAATCTAAATTTTTATCGTATTGTAACCAAAGTAGTAAAGTATGTTCTTTACACTACACTTAAGGGTATCATTTACAATTCTTACAGCAGGTAGTCTCAGCACGGTTACGTTGCTTACTTAATTTTTTCTTTAAAGAATATATTTGAAGGTATCGCTAATTAAACACCATAGCTCGATTAATTATCGAATCAAAATTTTGTTTAGGAAATGTTTACAAAATAAAATTAGAAATAATTTTGATTTAAAAACGTCTACAAGCAATAACTTTTAAATTAAATCAAAAACTAAACATGGTTATTTGGGTTGACTGATTATTACTTATTTTTAAATAAATCTAACCTACTAATTATTGTAAGTTATTAAAAAAAATCATTAAACTCTCTATTCATAATATTTAGTCCTTACAAAATGTATATTTTATGACGTTTCATTTTTCTGTAGTTAATATAAAAAGTGAAAATAAAAACTAAGGCAATTCTTATTGTCAACGTATATATTTAGTTTTTGACAAGAATTTATTACATAATTATAATTAAGATACCAAGTTATAGTTTAAAATTAAATGAAAACGTTTTTTTTAAATAAAGGTATTACTATATAAATAAATATAAGAAATCAATAATGGGTGTGACCTCCATTATTATTGATACATTCTTGGAGGCGTCTGCTCATTGACGCTATCAAGGTATCAATATAATTAACCTTCCAGCAGGCGCGCCAAAATTTTTTACACCAGGCGCGTGTCGTATATTTTGCGAAGTGTTATTTTTAATTATATATTTCGCTATATTATAAGTTTTAGAGATTTATTTGCATAAGAAACAGTTTCTTTCAACATCTTATTGTTTAATAAATTTTATATTACATTGTTCTGGAAAAATTAAAAACTATTTGTATTTGGTTATAATAAAAAAAAAGTAAATTAAAGTTAGAGTTCTTCTTGTTCACATTTTAAACAAATTACATTTGATTTGGAATGCTTCTTACAAGTAAATGAATAACATTTACTACACTTAATGGATGCACTTGATCTTTTCTTCTCCATCACACACAGCCGACAAGTACCTCGTTTTTGTTCTTTCTTATCTGGATCAGGTTCATTTACGTTAGGGTAATTGGAGCTCAAGAACGCTTGTATTGTTGATGGCAAAGTTTTTATTTTAGCCCTCTCTAATAAATGTTCTTTCATTAAGGCAAGGGAAAGATTTTTTAGAAATATGCGTCGTAAATTTGCTTTTTCTGTTGGCTTAGCAAAAGTAAATAGTACCCTAGAATTTATACCTGCAATGTTTAGCAGACTGTACGCAGGGCCATCTCTTCGTGATGCGAGAAGCAGAGTAGCTAGAGCACAGTTTGTCATCTGTGTCTACTCCACCTTTAATGGAGTTGTAGTCTGCAATGATTGCAGGTTTTTGAGTATCAGGATCTACTTCTTCACTATGATGCAATGTTGACAAAAGAATGACCGCCTTATTTCTGTGTGACACGTATGATAGTAATGTTTTATCTTTTGAAAGCCATATAAATACGTCCCTACTGGTTTATGTTTTTGCGGGAGGAATTCTAACGGAATTTCCTTTTTGTTTTTTCTTAAGGTTCCAATTGTTGTAATTTTTTCTGCAAAGGTATTCTGCCAAAGGAACGCTTGTATAAAAATTATCCGTTGTCAGATTTCTGCCTGAATTTTCTATTGGCCCAATCAAACGCTTTACAATATCGGTAGGAGAATTTGACGATTCATACGGGCCAGGGGTTGTCTTCCGCAATAAATTTCTATATTCGATGTATAAAAGGTTTTGCATCGCAGAGCGTACATCTTTACACCATATTTGGCCGGCTTGCTAGGCATATATTGAATCCAGGCGCAACGACCTCTAAATGGATGCAACATTTCGTCTATAGTGACGAATTCCGACAAGTTATACGATTTTTTACAATTTGATACGAAGGAACAATAAAAATTTCTAATTGCAGCTAATTTATCTGTTTCGCACCTCTCTTTCCTTGTTTCAACATCGTCAAATCGCACACAACGACATATGAACAAAAATCGCTTGTAACTCATTACTGCTCTTGTAAGCTCAACCCAGTTCCGTCGTTTTGCCAAAGTTCAAGAACATTTGTAAAGTGCGCTTTTTTATTCCCAAAAGTAGTAGAAGTCCAATAAAAGCCATTACTTCAGTTACAGTAGTGTTCTTGCAGTCCTGCTACGTGAATAATCGGTTTTCACTCGTAAATTGTCAATATACTTATTAGTGTTCAATACGATTTCTTCTATCATTGACATATCAATTATCTTGAGAAATGCATCCAATTCTGACGAAATATTAGACGAGTATCTCGTTAATCCAGGAAATACTTTTATGATGTTACATGATTTAGCTCTCTTGTATTGATAAGTAGGTTTCTTGTTCCATTTCGTAACCTTGTCTTTCCCAATAAAATACTCACTAACGTTATCTGCCGGTTCAATTTCATCCTCTGACGCAGTTTCTTCAGAAGAGCTACTGTATAAGTTATTTTCAATTTCTTCTGCACTCAAATCACTGTCACTATCAACAGGAACATCAGGCATATCCTCTTTACCTTTTAATTCATTCACAATTTTATGAAGTTCGGCCTCGAGTTCGGCTTCTGTCAAAGGTCTATTATCCATTGTAACCAAAACATCAATTTGTATTTATTATTAAAAACACTATAGATAAATATTTTTATTACGGTAAGGAAATTTATCGTTATCAGAAAATACAATACTTACATTACCAGTCGTAAACTTTGCGAAAATAACACTTTACATCAAGTATCTCTCAATAACTAAAAACGTATACCGGCAAGTCCACTTATTATGTGGCAGAGGGATGATGGAAGGGCATGTCTACAATGTCATTGGTCCTCACTGTCAAGGTATAAATATGGCCAAAGTAATAGCAAAAATTCAATATTTGTCGTAAAATTTGCGTTAGCGCGCCCGCTCAAAGGTTAATATTAATCGTTTCCCATGCGGTATCAATGGCTGCAATTAGTGCATTACGGTTTACTGGTATAAAATTTGGCCCTTGTTGTCTTCGGATAACAGCAAGTATTCGAGCCCAAACATTTTCGATAATGTTAAAATCTGGGCTTTTTTGCTGGCCAGGGTAACAGCTCAAGTTATTTGCTTGTATCCAGTTGCACACAACCTGCGGCCAAAAGTGTTTAGGGAAAGATATGATCATTTTGAAAAGTTTCTGGGAGACTTTATAGGAATTGATAAATCTACTGCTAGTAGAATTGTATATAAAGCCTCTCGTGCCATCGCTGCATTACACAGCGAATTTATTCGAATGCCTGCTACTGAGGAGGAAAGAAATTCAATTAGTGAGAACTTTTACAACATTTCAAGATTTCCAAGGTGCATTGGTGCCATCGATTGTACCCATATTAAGATTTGT
The DNA here is from genome assembly GCA_030710515.1 of Abscondita cerata. Classification (NCBI taxonomy): domain Eukaryota; kingdom Metazoa; phylum Arthropoda; class Insecta; order Coleoptera; family Lampyridae; genus Abscondita; species Abscondita cerata. The sequence continues at coordinate 36,231 of JALBCR010001046.1, forward strand.
TCACCGGGAGGCAATGAACCGGAAGTATATCGCAACCGGAAGGATTTTTTCTTTTAATGTTCAAGTTGTGTGTGATGCGAGTAGTAAATTTGAAGACATTGTTTGTCGTTGGCCCGGGTCTACTCACGGCTCTCACATTTTTAACAACTCAAATATCCGAGCTAACTTTGAACGTGGGGATTATGCTAATAATGTTTTGGTTGGCGATGGTGGTTACGGAGTTCGTTCATATTTAATTACACCTTTGCGGAATCCACATACTCGTACTGAGAATAGGTTCAACGAATCGCAAATAAGAACCAGAACTCCAATAGAGAGAGTTTCGGAATATGGAAGAGAAGATTTCAATATTAGCCTTCGGTATTCGACTAAATATTAATAAAGTGGAGGCTATCGCTGTCGCCACTGCAGTTTTGCATAACATAGCATTGTTACACATGATCCTCTTCCCCACACAACAAACCAAGAAAATGCTGCGATACAGATGGTGGAAAATATCCAAGCGTTAGGTGAGCGACCTAATGCTGTCCAAAATAACGCCGTGCGATATCAATTGATATACGAGTATTTTGAAAATATGTAATTGATAAGATTTTTTCTTAATTTTCTTTTACTTTATATAGGCGCACATTCGGCGTTTTAGAGCGAACAATATGGAAACATGAAGGGAATGAAAAAAAACTTTAAAGCCCGCGAGTTTTACATATTTGAAAAAGTGTACAATCTTTTTACTCAAAGCGTAAAAATGTTTAAAAAACACTGTTTTGATTGGATTTTAAAAGCTCTTTTAATTTATATATTACAATTTTTTAGATTTTAACAAATTTTCTTTTGGATGTTTAAAATTTCTACTTCTATTTTATGCTTTTCCTTTAGAAGCGTTTCTTGGAGTTCAGCTTTTGATCGCATAAGTCGGAGTTCTTCATCGTGCTTTTCTTTGTAGCATCGTAATTTCAGATCTTGCTCTTGTTTCAAGAACTCCTTTCTCGATTCCTCTAACGAAACTTTCATTGCTGTCCATTGGCTAACACGATTAAGTATTGCTTCCTCTGATCTATGTGTTTTACCTATAGTTTATAAATTATATTATGACTTGTAGAGGTTTGCTTACGTGGTTTACAGCTAATGATAGCGATTTGGGCTGACGCAGCATAACCGGAGTATACTTCCCCCAATCCCTGGCGTCTTCTTGACTACTGACTGTACAATCGAACAGTTATTTAACATTTCTGTGCGCAATTAAATTTACTTACTAATAATTTCAGGATCTACGTTGCTTGCCGATGCTTCATTTACAACTTGTTGTTCATCTAAATAAAAAAAAAATTAATATTAAGAAATTTCTAAAAAACATGAACTCGATAACTGGTGACGGTGCACTTTCGTTGCATATTTTAAATGCTAAAGCACCTAAAAATTAATATAAATGATATTTTATATGTAAAATGCATACCTGCGAAATCGCAGCCTTCGACTCGCCTACCCAAGATCTCCTTGATCTCTTCGTCAACGTTATCGATTTTAATAATGACTGGCGGCCCACCACCAGTTTTCTTCAGTTCGCATTTTTGGTCGGCGAATTTCTGTTTCGTCCTCTTTTTTAAATTCTCGTATTTCTTCTTGAGAATCTTCCAGTTGCGGAAACTCTCACCACATACGGCGCTAAATTCTCCCTCGATGCTTTTCCAAGCGGAGATTTTGTCAGCATTTGTAGCTGTATCGCTTTTTGTTTTCAATTATTTGTTAATATCTTTTATCACTAACAGTAATTGCCCTTATTCATTTCCCGTGAAATTAGGGGTACGCTTTCTCTCAATCTGCATTCTGAAATATTTATAACGTAAATTTTATTATAAAATTACATAAATAATAGGAAATTTAATCTACTTCCTACTAGTACTTACTCACCTGATTACATATATATATATATATATATATATATATAAATGATAAGTTTTTCGACATCTAGTGTCGACTCGTGAAAAAACGTTCACGTACGGTATGTTAGGTAACTTTGCCGACAGGTATGTAAAGCAGTTACATAGTCGACTCTTCAATAATTTGTTTGCTATTGTACAACCTCTTGCGTACTTTACTGCAGGCGATTCGAAATTTTTATACTTGCCAACTGTTAGGTTGGCTATAATTATTGAAGAGTCGACTATTAGACTGCTTTACATACCTGTCGGCAAAGTTGCTACATAACATATATATATATATATATATATATATAAAACTGTCAACTTTCTAACAAACGAATATAAATGTTCACAAACACGTGTATACTCCAACGACTTTGAATGTGATTCTAGAAAATCACTGCAATTGTACTCCCAGAGATACCTTAAACGTGTTCTTCCAGTCGTGCAAATGTCTTTACACATGGGATAACACGTTGGAGCATCTCTAGAGTTCTATTGAGATTCCCCATAAACTAGAAATAGCTAGTTTTTCATTGTTCGTGAATATTTTCCGAATTCAAATGACCACCAAAAAATTGCTGTCAACAATTACCACAATTTTTGACAGATGCGACTTTGTACTTGATTTAAACGCTACACATACCAATTTTTGACAAGGCGCTTACAAAATTGCTTCTAACTTTAAAAAAATACATAACAAATTTGTTTTGTACAAAATCTGTTCAAAACCTTTAATTCTTTTAAGTATCCAAAAATACAAGCGTTCTCCCTTTATCGTATTTAAGAACCTCATTTCAGTTTTCCCCAAACGTTTTACTTCTCTATTAATACAGCTGAGACATCACTCAGATTGTTCATATATTCTTAACGTTTCAATGATCTTGCTGCCAGCTTCTTAAAAGGTTTCTAAACCTCCCTTTAAAATCCCTCTAAAGTATCTCACGCATGAAAAGCAAAACATTTCGTATAAGCCGAAAAATTTAAAATCAAATAGGAATTTGGTTAAAAATAAATAATAATAACGAATTATTTTTAAGACTAGGTTTCAACAGTAATCTTTCTTTATAAAATTTATTCATGAAATTGTCAATCCAGCTGGAAAATACCAATACGTACCAATAACCATTTGGTTTATATTAAACCCTTGTAATTTAGTTTTTCCATGAGCCCCAATCCAACTCAATGTGTTGCTAATTTCGTCAGTCACTATAAGCTACCAAATTCGCCGAGTAGCATTTCCCTATTGTAAGTACCACCAGTTTTGGATAACTGCTTAATCTAAAAAAAAACATAATAGTCAAAACGGACTATTTCAGAAGAGTTTGATTTATATCAAGGAATTACTATTACAATTAGTATTTCAAGTAATTTAATTTACTTAACCATTATTAACTCATGTTGATACCCCTCACATACAATACAGCAAAATAACAACAATAACTTTTTTTGCCAAAGTATTTCAAAAGTTAAAAGACAATAAGCCTTTTTGTGAAAGATGGGTATATAATGAAACTCGATACTAGTTCATCTTTGACTTTCGCTTCCGCTGCGGAAGCTTCTTAAGGACAGTGCTAGATTGATTGACTTTGTAAACAGCATCTTAAGTAGTACAAGATACCTCATTAATATTGTCATACAGCAACTTGGTGTAATTTTGTAAAAATTTGCACGATAGTGCAATTATAAACTCCATCAATTTAGCACTGGCCCGAAGCAGCTTCCGCAGTGGAAGCGTAACGATGCCATAAACCGGTACCGAGTTTTGAAATACTCGGAAAAAAAACTAAAATAATTACTACAAAAGGACGAATATAACTCCTAGTCAAGGAAGAATAATTTGAATGATTTCCTTACCAAGGTATTGCTTTGTTTGGGTATTTTTGTAAATTCCTCTAACTCCAGAAACTCTTTTTGTTAGAAGGTCGGGCAAGCTTACTTCATCTTCACGGATAGCGTCAAAATTTTTCTCTGCTCGTAATAATTGTTTCATTTCAGCAATATCTAGTTCTAAGCGTGCAATCTGTTCCACCAATTTATTCAAAACATTTGAGCATAAAATTAAAACAATAACAAAATATCTGGTAGTTATACAAATTATTATATTGAAACGTATACAAAAATCAAAGGTTATGATTTATTTTTTCACGCATAACTTAGTCAAGCAGCTTATTAAAATAGGAACGCACTTTTTTTATTCTCGTAAACTGCTTCTAAACAATTTTAACTAGTTGACAAGTATTTAGGTTAAAGACCAAATTAAATTATTAAAGTGAGACTTCCTATTTTTCATATTTGTATTTCTTGGACCAAAACATTTCTAACATGTTCCTATTAAGTCAACGCGAAATCCCTTTTTTAGTGTTTCATTGCCTTTTTCCTTTCTACTAAAACCAAAATTAAGTCAACAATAATTTTTGAAACGTGTTTCTAGACATTTTTTTACTTTAATAATTATTATTAAACTTTGTTGTTGTACCCGTAGTAGTTCTAGACTAGAATAACATTTTGTGCAGTATGCGAAAGAAACCATGGCCAAAAAACAGCGCTTAAGCATTAAAAAAGACAACCAGTATAAGTCAACTTATTTTTTAGCTACGTGAATTTAATAAAAGAAAATACATACCACACTGTTGTTTGTTTGAAACCACAGATATTATTTCTTCCTGATGAATTTGTTCGGTATCACGGCTTACTGTTTCTTCTATTTGATTTAACGGTGTTAATGTGGCGTTTAATCCATCTACAATCATAGAAAAACAAAAGTTGTAAATATTATATACACACATATATAATTTACCTTCTGTAATGACATCTTCAAAATTCGTTATCTAGACAAAATTGGATATGTTTGGTGGTGAATGGTCTCCAAATGCAAAATTTTCGGTTAACATGGAATGGTCTTCTTCCGTGCTCAAGTCAGAAGTCTCTACAGCTCTTTCAGCCTTCTTTTCAGCCAATTCAAGCGAGGCTAACAATTATTGATTAAACATCTTAAATAAAAATTGAAATAAATTCTTACCAAAATATTTTATTTTCTTTCGATGATCTCGAAAGATCTTGACATCGAATTGTTCCTTTGTTTAATTAGAGGTCTTACTAATGAAGTTTTGGGCCAGTAGCATTTTCCATCATTTATCCATGTCTCAGGTACAGCCGAAACGCTATTCTCTTTATGAAGTGAACAACCACGAAACGGGTCATCTAAATAATTTTATGTATAGATATATGAAAATAACGTTTAATTTCAAACAAGAATATTTGTACATGCCCTATTCTAAAAAATATTAAAATATTCTTAAAATTACAATAATAATATGAATATTAGCGCGTAACTAAAACTTAAATAATTAATTTAAATAAACCATTAATTCTAATGTAAGAGCGGAAAACCTAAATATGAGTTTTGGGTCACAGTTGTTATGAATACTTTCCCAATTATGTCTTTTAATAAGCCACGTATTGACAATTTCATCTAAATCTTGTAACAAAACTATTCCTAGTATTTGTGAATTAAGTGGATTCGTATAATAATTGGATATTTTCTTAAATTAAACTACTTCAGAATTATCACAGTATCCAACAAATTCTATAAACGCATCTCAAATTCTAACACATTTATTAGAAAGAGAGTTTGTTATAACAACAAACTTATCTGTAATTAACATTTTGTGATTGTTATTTAAACTACAATTACGATGTAAGATTGGATATTTCATTAGAGAAACCTATCAACCACATTTTTATTTTTCTATTGTATTTCAATTCATGCAACCTGTTTGCTGTTTGTTCCAAAAGTTTCCCAGATTTCCTAACCATTTTTAATTGTCTGCATATAATTCTCAAAAGAGAAAGCACTAAATGAATCCAACTCACCAAACGTTTCAACATCATCGGCTAAATGTATTAAATTATGTACGTTATAAGAATTTTTTTCCATATAACAAAGCAAATTTATTAACAAAGTAAATCAACAAACTCTTAGCGTATTTTCTAAATTTTCTCAAAACAGCAGACATTAAAATAGTAATTGCGCAATGTAGACAAATAAAATGATTATAATAATTATCAGATAAAACATCTTTTAAAACAATAGGGCCGGTATATAATAGAAATTGTCGAAATTCGGTGGCTTTCCATCTCTCGATTTCTTTTAGTGACCTTGGTTTTCTACAATATGCTTTAGGAACAAATTGTTTAATACGTTCTAACCGTAATAAACCGTTTCAACTTTCTTGGAATGCCAACGAAATTTGAGGCTACCTTTATCCATAATTTTATCATTTTCTTCATTACACCTAAGCATATGAGATGCATGTAATCTAACGGGAAGTTTGTAACCATTCCAATAGGTAACTCTGTTAAAATAGATGTACCCTTGTGGTGGTCGTTTTGACGTTGACTGAAAAAATCTATGTCTGATCGTAATTTTGCATTTGGGTTCAAAAAAACTACCCTATGACTAAGTAAGTAGGTACCTTCTTCACATTTGCCACAACCAAAATGAGCATTATGTCCTTTGGTATTTGTTATATATGCTCTTGCAGGAGCGTCACATATAAATGCTCTAATTTTGATGCTGCAGTTGTTATTATTGATTTCTATACCAGTCTTCACGTTTCATATAATTATTTACGATTAAAGGTTTACTATAACCGTGATAGATTCCAACAATGAAATCAGAATTTTCAATTTCATGCAAATTTGCTAATATTGGCCATAATTGTCCATTTGTGCTTTTAGTTAAAGGTAATCCGTCTACATTAATATTTAGTTGTAAAAATGCGGGAATAGTATCAAGTTGACTAATTATACTTTTTATATTTTCCTGTATCCCAAAATGAATATAATTTCCCGGATGGATTTTTAATTTTTGTTTCTCTGGGAGTACTTAATAGGGTTCTTGCGTCTTGTGGTAATATGTTACCAAAAGCAATCATGTTTGTTTAAAATTTTCAACAAAGAAGACAAAGCGTTATGGTTTATATTAAAATCAAGAGCCCACTGTTGTATTCCGTCTTTTATATTTATTAATGTTGATTTCTTTATATTGTTTGGTTCGTTATTAATGTGACTACTATAATAATGAACAGGGTTTTCAGAAAGATTTAAATTTATTGCACTAATGTCCGTATTAATATTGTTACTTGAAGAAGGAAGCAACTGTTCTGCAAAGTTGACAGGTTCAGATGAACCATGAATTTCACTATTATTTAAAATACCCGACTTTGATTTGTCTAATAAGGCGATTGTTGTAATAACGTGTGTTTAGACACAGCAGCCGTGTGGTGCACATGCGACACTACAATGGCAGCCATTACATCTATAAAATTAGTATAAGCTGTGTATTCACCAATTTCAATAAATGTATTCAACTAAGTGTTTGACTTAATATCCATAACACTAATACCAAGTATTAAAACTTGCGGGAGATGCTGGTTTAAATTGGAAAAAATTGAAAAACTGTTTCAACACTTATATTCTGGCGACCGGATACATTCATAAAAAAAAAGTGCAAGCTGCAGTTTTACTACACTGTATAGGGAAGAGGCCCAAGAAATTATAACTACAATAATTAATGAAGATGAAATGAAAGACCCTGCAACAATAATCAACAAATTGGATGAATATTTTATTCCAAAAATAAATAAAGCGTGCAACGTCACAAATTCAACACAAAAATGCAACAAATAAATGAAACGTTCAACAACTTTTTAGGCGATCTAAGAAAATTGGCTTCAGATTGTGAATTTGAGATACTAAAGACGACTTAGTAAAAGATCGTGTAGTATGTGGAATTTTTGACAAGAAGGTTAAAGCACAGACTTTACGAGAAGAAAACTAGATTTAGAAAAGGCGATAAACATTTGTAAAGTTGTATAACTCACAAATAAAACACATCACTGAGTTATTTGACAAAACAATGAATTAAGTGTAAAGGACAATAAAGACCGAGAAGTGGCAGGTAAATCTGGAAGAACCTCAAGACAAATAAGTGGGAACAAGAACATCAAAAGAAGGTCAAAGGCCAACAAAAATGGATATGGAAGAGGGCCCCAGACAAGCAGAAAACTATGGATGAGGAAATCGAAAATAATGTAGTGGTTGTTATATCAACATGTAAATTACTGCCCAACCAAAGGTAAAATATGCACAAAACTTAAAAACCTGACCATTTTGCAAAAAAAATGCTTTTAAAAATGTAAATGTAATTAATGATGAATTTGAACCAGATAATACAGATAATGATTTAACCTTAGGGGTAGTAAACTGTAACGTTAAGGAAAAAGATTGAATCTATCATTATCAAAACTATAAATTGCAATCAAAGACATAAATTTAAGTTAGATACGGGAGCTCACGTCAACGTGATACCCGAAAATATGTTGAAAACACTACAGTTAGAAATTAAATTAAAAAATAATGGCATAGTTGTAAGAAATTATGGAGGTCAAAAATTAGAAGTTGTTAGGTACCTGTAACTTAAAAAATTGAATGCAACGGTAAGTTGCATGATTTAGAGTTTGATATTATCAAGCGCATAGCAACGCAACACCTGAGTTAGGAATTGAATCAATACAAACTTTAAAGTTATTAGAAAGGAAATTACATAACCTTACAAATGGAAACGAGTAATGAGTGTAACACTATTGTTAAAAACTATGCTGAAGTTTTTCAAGGAATAGGTCAGATAAAAAATGAAACCAATTGATTTTAAGTTAAAAGATGGTTACATACCTGAAGTAGATGACATGTAGAACATACCATTTTGATTCAACACGTCGAATACAAATGTAGAAAACAAAAAGTCGTGCCTTCGCACATTAGTACAACTCATCATGTCGTCGGATGAAGATGCTGCAGTATTGTCGTTAATAATATCACGCAGGAGAAAGAAGAAAAATACTCGAAAATATTGGGGTTCATCCATATAGTACAGCTAATATTTATCGCAGTATATTTAAAAGTTGTAGTAGTAAAGAAATGATTGAGGATCCAAATAAAATTTCAGTCATTTTATAGAATGTCTCGAGAGACATTTTTCATTCTTTGGAAAAAATTGAACGATCGATCAAGAAATCGGACACGAAATTTCGAGAAGCTGTAACACCAAAGGAAAATTAGTTATTACATTAAGGTAAGCAAACTAATCAAGTTTTATTTCTATCGTAGGTACATATAATATGCATTACAAAGTTTGTAGATACTCATAATCACAAGCTATATTTGGAGATGCAACAGGTGTGCTTATTTGGCTTGAAGGGTATGAGGTTTGTCCTTGAGAATTATGTGAGAACACTGACGGCGGACGAGTTGAGATGTTGCTTGAAGTAAAATGAAAATGTTGGGAATTTATAGGTGGTGGTTTGTAAAGGATTTCGCCAATAGTCTGAATTGTCTTCGATTTAAATTCATGTTTTGGACGTTTGTCATTTGAGCCAAATCCGGCAAAAGACTTTAAGAAATAGCAAGTCAGCATTTTCTGTTTTTCCTGAGGTTTTTCCGATTGACATCGCTTTTAGATGTAAAATAATCTATGGCACATTTCTCCAATGGGTCCAATTCTTTGCGCTTCTTAGTAAAACCTTTATTGCGAGTTAATGAGTCTTCAGCGACTAATAAAGATTCATTTCTAGAAGAGTCCTCAACTAATTGCTCATTTTCCTCATTTTCTTCAAGTACTTCAGAAGGCTCGGTTTCGGCAGCTTCTGAGTCGAACTATATATTTCTTCAATTACGGTATCGGAAGATGGAATGTTACTCTTTTGTTGCCTAGATTTAGTGAATGGCATAAGAAAAGCCAAATAGTCTGACAAATAATATTTTTTTTTGGCTGTGCTGATGATCCACTGGGTGGTTTTGCCTTAGATATCGGGTATAAGCAGATCGTATATTTTCCACTTCTCCTTACATGCAGCCCCTAAAAATGAAATTTTGTTTTAGATACTTGGCAACCGGAATGAGTTTCAAGCAGTTATCCTTTCAGTTTATGAGAGGAGACTCTACAATTGGGCAAATAGTTGAAGAAGTCTGCAACAGCATTTGGTCTGGTTTGAACAGAGAGTACATGCCTGTTCCAAGTGAATTGCAATGGATTGAAAAAGCTCAACGCTTTCAAGAACTATGGAACTTACCGAATTGTATTGGTAGTATTGACGGTAAACATATAAAAATAAATTGTCCAGCCAAAACAGGATCCGCTTTTTATAATTATAAAAGTTATTTTCATTACAATTATTGGCCTTAGCTGATGCAGATAGCAATTTTATTCTAATTGACGTTGGTGACTACGGAAGAAATAGTGATGGGGCAGTATTTAGAAATTCAAGTATTGGACGAAGCTTTAAGGCAGGAACACTCAATTTTCCACTACCGCAGCCTTTGCCCAAAGAACCACATGAACCGGCTTTTCCCTATTATTTTGTTGGAGATGCAGCTTTTCCTCTTTCCAAAAATTTATTAAAGCCCTATCCGTCAAGAAATTTAACAAATCCGAAAAGAATTTTCAACTACAGATTGTCACGAGCTCGCCGAAGTGTAGAATGTGCGTTTGGTATTATGGTAGCAAAATTTAAAATACTAGAAAGACCTATTCTATGCTCACCCAATAAAGTTGATACAATTGTAAAAGCAATTTGTGTATTACATAATTTTGTAAGAAAAATGGATGGAAAATTGTCAAGCCACATTTGATACGGGCGAGTTATTATTACATGATAATAGGAGCACACAACAAATATTGCAAAATTTGCAACCTCAATGTCAGCGGGGCACAAATGAAGGGATAGTATTTCGAGATAGATTATGTTCATATGTAAATCAGCCTTATGCGGCATTACCTTGGCAGCAGCAATATTGTGTATAAATATATGAATAATATTAGAAATGCTACTCCTAACATTTTTTTAAATTAATAAATTAGTGCATTAACTATTTACTGTGAGTTTAAATACATCTTTTCTTACCGGTTTCATTTATTTCTTTTCCTAGTTCGTTCCAAGTTCTTTCTTGCACTAGTCTATTGGAGTAATCTTCCATTGATTGGTCATACTAAACATTGTACTTCTCTACGATTTGCACAAATTTAATATTGAATGACGGATTATCTTCCATCACGTACAGCGGTCGGAAGCAAATGTCGCTTGAAATTCGAGCAAGCAGTGTCGTATGTAATTTGTTAGCGACAAGTTTTATCCTGTCTGCGACATGTCTGCTTGGTGTACGAACTTTCATAAAGAATATTGTGTTGTGAATGATACGACGTGTCGTATACAATGTCGTATACGCTGTAGACATGTCAGAAACAAATATCGTATAAGTATGCGACCGCCCTTACGTTTACAAAGATTAATAATCGCGCTTCAACTATATCAATTCCAGGTAAATTATAAACCCGGAAAACAATTATATCTGGCCGATGCTTTATCGAGAGCCCATTATGATGAATCAAAATTTTAAATTGAAAGTTTTGGAAACTGATTTACAATTGATTTGATCAATTTGAAAATACTAGTGTAAAAAAATATGAACAAGTAAAAGATGAAACAAAAAACGTTAATGAATTAAAATATTAATTGAAACTATATTTAATGGTTGGCCAGATACAATAAAAACATTGCCAAACGTTATCAGACCTTACTGGAAATATGGCGACGAATTCATATTAATAGATGATGTAGTTTATAAAAACAATCAAATAATAATACCCACTAAATTAAGACTCAGAAATGTTAAAAATGTTACATTACCTAGAACTTAGGTATAAACACAACAGTAGAAAAGCTCGCGAAATTGTATTTTGGCCATTTATAAGCAAATTAAAGATATAATTCTAAATTGTCCGACTTGTTTAAAATTTAGTAACACTCAAACGAACGAAGTTATCGTAAATAAAGAAATGCCAGATAGGCCGTGGGAAATAATAGCCACTGATCTATTTGAGTTACATAATAGATATTACCTCCCAATAGTAGACGTATATTCTAAAATATCCTGAACTTTGTTATTTAGAAATGGCACAAGTAAAAACATAATACATCATATGTCATATTTCAAAATTTTTTATTAGAATGGGAAATCACTCAAAAAACTAGCAGTCCAAGATATCCGTAGTCAAATGGAATTATAGAGAGACACATACAAACAATACAAAAAATGATCAAAAAGGCTATCAAGGATAACAAAGACATTTATCTTAGCTTGTTAGAGTATAGGAACACACCTATAGATAATGAAACGTTTTCACCAGCTCAGCTTTTGTTTTGGTAGACGACTCAGAGGTATGTTACCAATAAAAGATAATTTATTAATGAAAGGTAAATATTTCCTCCTATAAATGATTAACTAATTGGATTGTTCTTCCTGAGGAAATTGGCATCAAAAACATTGATAGTTTTATCAGGGTAACGTTTCGTGCAGCTGAATGTGCACTTCTTCAGGCCTTTTAAACAAATAAATGGTCTGCCACTTGGATAAGTGTAAAAACAGCATAGATATTAAAACAAACACAAAATAAATTAATAATTAAATGTAAATAAACATTCTAATAAACACACACTCTATATCGTAGAAATGAACAAACATTCATGTTCTGGTAAAAAACCTAAGGGGTAGTAAGACTCACCCCCTTGCAGAGAACAAGGGTGAATAAAATTATGAAATTATGGAGGCTTCTTGGTAGTAGTATTTGAATGTTTAGATTTCTTTTTTTATTTCAAGTCATTTCCAGAAAAAAATCGATTAATGTGAATTTTTTTACACATCTTTAAGGGGCTGTAACTCTTCAGGGGAGGCTTTAAGGAAATTTTTTTATGTTAAACCCCTTTAAATTTTGTAAGGAATCTCCAGTTTCATTTTCTGTACTGATTAATGAAACACTCTGTATAATTCAAAAATACTTTGGCACTGAACGGCGCACATACGGGTATTTGAACAATCTACGCGGCCAAAAGTCAAATAATTAAAGTGTAAAATCTAATAAAAACAACTACTACCCGACCTAGAGGGCATTCCAGAGAACAATACTCTGCCTTTCCTGTTGTGCATCCGCACAAGTAAACGCGTTAACTTTTAGTCGGAATTCGATCGTTTTACTTGGTGGATGTGTCAATTTTTGACGTTCGTGTTAAATGTTTGTAGTGAAATATTTATTATTCTACGTTAATTTTAGAAGTATTTGTGATGAATCCTGATACAACAGGTAATAATGAATTATTATATTATGCTTTTAGTTTTTTTTTATCGTAATAAAGGTAAAATATAGCAATTTAAAGGTATTGCATTTAGGGGAGAGAATTTAATTTTATAAATAGTCGTTTTGTTATACAATCAAGGTAGATCCTATTATAAATTCTAATGCAATCGATAGTTTGAAGCTTTGAGTAATGATAAATTAAAACCGTTACCGCGGATAGGTGCGGATGAGTAGTGTTTTGGTACTTTAAAATTTTTCTAATAATCTGCCAAAAATTTTGTTTTCGTTTTACTAACATTCTAAAAATTATAGTTTCATTTAGGTTCACAAGGTACCTCAGGAGTGAGGATTGTTACGCGTAGATACTTGTTAGATCGAATGCAGAGTTTTAATTTGCCTAATATGGGGGATAAATTAAATTTATTAAAAGATCAATTACTGTCGTGTGAAACTTAAACAGAAGACCACGTTGAGAATTTGAAACGTAATTTTACACACTTCAAATCGCAAATAAAGCAAAGGTGGTTAAGGGTTCATAAGAAGGAAAACATCTTCCTCAAAAACAATCAATTATGGCTAGAAGGAACGTTTGAAATACCCGTTGTTCCACAAAATCGGCCAGGTCGACCATCTAAGTTATTTAAAGATTGAAGTGATAGAACTAAGAGGAGGAAAACTGAAGAAGTACGGTCACTTTGTCTACTTTCTAAATCGGGAAGTGAAAAAAGTTGCTCACTAACGCCAACACAAGCATTGTCAATGTTTGTAGAAGCCGATTTAACTCTCGTCGACAATATGAAATCATAAGAAATACCAACAAGAAGTTCTTCCCTTTGTTATACTTTGTTACAAAAAGCTAAACAAGAATGCTATCCGCCCCCAGAATCTTGCAGAGTAACTAGAACTTACGCTGAAACTGATTTACAACATTTGGTTGACCATACAGTTAAGCGTTTATCTATCTTTCTAGAAGAAGTTTTAATAACATTAAAAAATGAAGAACGACAAAAGTTGGGGTTAATTTCTAAATGGGGATGTGATGGCTCACAGCAAACTCAATTCAAACAGAAATTTGTAAATGATGCCGACTCGATGCCAACATATTTCAAAGTTGCTTCGTCCTCTACGACTAGTATCTGGCAACAAAAAATGAAAATTAATATGGGACAACCCAAGACCTTCTTATCCCCGATATGGTCCTATAAGATTTCGTTTTGTCAAAGAAAATACTGACATCACTGAAAATGAAATTAATTATGTAAAAAATTCTGCGAAATCACTCAACATCACTGAAGTTGACTTACAGGGGAACAAGTTCTCAGTTGCTCATGTATTTATAATGACAATGATAGACAGAAAGGTCTGCAACGCTGCGACTGGCACGAAATCTACGTCGATGCTATATCTGTGGTACAACATCACAGGACTTCAACAAAGTTGATGATTACAAAGAAATAATAAATACTGAGGCTATCGAGTTCGGGCTTTCAGTTCTGCATGCAAGAATTAGACTTTTGAAAGAATTATCCATTTGGCGTATAAGTTGCCAGTAAAGAAATATAGAGAGAGGAAGACAGAAAGAGAGAAAAATATTGAACAGGAAAGAAAAACTCGAAATCCAGAAAAGATTCCGCATAGAAACTGGTTTACTGGTCGATATACCAGCAAATTTTGGCAATACCAATGATGGTAATACCAGTAGGAGATTTTTTGAAAACCCGAAATTGGCTTCTGATATAACAGGAATTAGTTATGAATTAATATACCGATTAAAGGTCATTTTAGAAACTATTTCTAGTGGTCACATAATTGATTCGGGAAAATACGACAGATATGCTCTAGATACTGTCTGTTTATATGTTGGTTTATACCCTTGGCATCCAATGACCCCAACAATGCACAAGATACTAATCCATGGAGCAGTTATTATAAAAAGTGCTTTATTGCTGATCGGACAATTTTTGGAAGAGGCCGCAGAAGCGCGTAATAAACATTTAAGGTCATATTGTCAAGACCCAAGAATATTATTGACATTATTAGAACGTACGAAGGAGTGATTTGGAAATGCCAATCTTATCTCTCTCTTGTTCAGCCACATTTGAAGATAAAATTAATTCGTACCTGGATAAATACATGAATAATATTGTTCAAGAATTAGATTCAAAAATTGGTGAATTGAAATCTCGTCTGATTGAGAAGAATTCTAAGGACGTAAATTCTATTGTCGAAGCTGGTGTCTTGTCACTGACATCCGAAGCATTGCATTCTCTGCAGTCTAATCTCTCGTCTGTACCATCTGAAAGCTCCAGATGTCAAAACCCTTGCCCTTATGCTAACGTCGTTGCATCCTCTGTTCTGATTAAACCAAAGACTCAGCAGAGTAATTCTAACTCTAAGGCTGATCTTTTTTACTTACTGTGGACCCTATATCCTCTGGCTTAGGTAGTCGGTGAAGCATACTGCTGGTGGTGGTATTCTCGTTAGTTGCTCTTCTAATAACAGCGCCGGGAAATTGAAACAGATGGCGTCCGTCAACCTTTCAGAAAATTATCAAGTGACTGAACCCACCAAGCTCCATCCCCGCATAAGAGTCACTGGGATGACTGAGTTGCACAGCCGGAGACTATTGTCAAGTTTGCTGGTGTACAAAATCCTAATTTATTCGGTTCCTCCAGTATCAAATGTATCTCGGTCAACCCTCTTAGGAAGAACAAAAGTTCATTTCAGGCTGTCTTACAGGTTGACGCTGCTGCTTACAGATCTGCTCTTTCGGCTGGACATAATTTATTGGGTACGATTCTTGCCCTGTGTTTGATGCATTAGAAGTTATTCGATGCTTCAATTGTTGCGGATTCCACCATTCGTCTCGCTACTGCCGTAAGTCGTTGGTATGCCCTAAGTGTGCTGAACAACATTCTATTGGTGACTGTAAATCTGATTTTTGAAGTGCTTTAATTGATGTAGTCTCGGCAAGATTCTGCCCAACATTAAACCTGATCACGCTGCTTGGGATAGGAACTGTCCTGTCTATGTCAAAAGCTGACTGCTTTTAATCTCATATTTCTTCCACTTCTGTCTTCATTTACTATCAAAAACGTTAGGGTTTTAACACTAAAACACAAAAATTTCTCAACGGTGTTTCCTCTATCTCTTTATATCACTGAGACTTGGTTAAGCTGACTCTGTCAATAATTCCGAACTTTTCCCCTCTTTTCAACATCTTTAGATGTGACCGGTCACTGAAGCCACATCCAGATCTAGAGGTGGCGGAGTTCTCATTGCGGTAAAATTCAACTTTCATGTGCAGCATATAGATTTGTATTCAATCTCTCCTTTATTTCAGTCTATTCTCGATATCGATATTTCTGCTGTATTCATAAGTACCTCTGGTGCTAGATTCTGTCTTGTCGCAGTCTACATATCCCAAATTGTATCTTATGATCACCACACTGTTTGAGGCACTTGAGCTACTTCACATTACCCATGGACCTGATCTCATTGTGTTGGGTGATTTTAACTTTGCCGAATATGCCTCCCCCCTTTCAGGTTGTACCTCCGAACGTGTTCAAAAATTAAATAATTTTTGCAACTTACTGTCTCTTGAGCAGTTCAACTTTGTCCGCAATTCCAACAATAAGTTACTTGATCTTTATTGTCATCCAAACCATGTCTGGTTGACAGGAACTGCAATCCAATAGTTGACGAGGACCTCCATCATCCTACCCTTCTCATAAGATTTTCCGCAGCTTACCTGGCAATTTCCACAAACTTGTTGGAAATAATCTTCATGTGTCCTACAACTTTAGAAAAGGTAACTACACCTCCTTATATGAACATCTTTCTTCCCTATCATGGACCCCTATCTTGACAGACTCATCCGTTGATTCTTCTTTACAGAAACTATATTCTGTTATCTATAACTCATTCAATGCGTTTATCCCTAAGTCCTCTCCGAAATCCAGAACAAAATATCCGCCATGGTTTTCTAATGCTATAATCTCTGATATCAAGCTGAAGTACTCTCTCTGGCGGAATTATAAATCATCTAATGACCCTACTTCTCTTCATCGGTTTAGAATGCTGCGCAGCAATATAAAGACTGATATTCAGACTTCTCATAAATGCTTCTTGAGACGTATTGAGACCGATATTAGGTCTAACCCTAATCATTTCTGGTCTTACATTAATCTACTCCCAATTCCTCCGGTATACCTTCTAATATGACTTACCTTGGTGCTCACAGTGACGGCCAAATGATGTTGTCAACTTTTTTGCTTCTTATTTTAGTAGCTGCTTTAGCGACGTACATGCTCACCACTTTTTGTACCTCAACATCAGGTTGTTGACGTGATCTCTCCTAAACATTTCGTCGAGTCTAATCTGCTTTTCGCTATAAAAAAGATTAAACCCACACTTACCGCAGGCACTGATCTCATCCCCTGCCTTCTTCTTGCGAGACTGCATTTCTGTGCTGTCGACGCCGTTACTTTTACATATTCAATCTGGATCCTTCAACACAGACGCTTTCCTGTTGATTCCTGTCGACGTTGTGTATACCGATTTTAGTAAGGCTTTCGATCGTTTGAACCATGAGATTCTCATTTCGAAGCTACACGCTTTTGGTTTGAGTAACAACTTAGTACAATTACTCAAGAGTTATCTATCTGATAGAACCCAATTTGTTGAGCTGCTTGGCTTCCGGTCGCGTGTCTCAAGTGTCCCTTCGGGCGTACCCCAAGGCTCTGTTCTTGGCCCCTATTATTCAATATCTTTATCAATGATGTCGCACCTACTCGATTATCATTGCCTACTGTATGCGGATGACATGAAGATATTTCAGGTTATACGTAATATGTCTGATGCTCTTGTGCTTCAGAAAAGGCTTGATCTTTTTGATAAATGGTGTCGGTCTAACCACTTAGATCTGAACGTTTCTAAATGTCACATCGTTTCTTATACCAGAGCAAAGTCCCCAATTCTTTTTAACTATTTTTTTCCGACGTCTCCATTACTCGCTCTAGCGCTTTTAAAGATCTGGGTGTCACTTTTGAATCGTCTCTGTCCTTTAGTTCGCACATTCGATCTATTGTTTCATCTTCACTTAAAACTCTTGGTTTTATTATCAGAAACTCTAGAGATTTTTAAGCGCTGACTTACCTCTCTTGCTGTACAGAACCCTCATTCGAACTCGACTGGAGTATGCCTCGGTAGTCTGGAACCCTACGTATCAGGCTCATATCCACGCTCTGGAGAACATTCAACGCAAATTCTTAAAAATTTCTAGCTTTTCACGTTGATGGAATTTACCCTCCTAGAGGTTTCCCGCAATCTGATCTTTTGGCTAGATTCAACCTTTCCGATTTAAGTAGTCGTCGCGCCACCTTTCTCTTCTCTTTCTATACAAACTTATTCATTACCTTGTCGATTGTCCTGAATTGTTGGCAAATTATCTTTTCCGTTCCTCGACCTGGGTCTCGT
Source organism: Abscondita cerata (assembly GCA_030710515.1). Classification (NCBI taxonomy): domain Eukaryota; kingdom Metazoa; phylum Arthropoda; class Insecta; order Coleoptera; family Lampyridae; genus Abscondita; species Abscondita cerata. The sequence goes on from JALBCR010001046.1 coordinate 54,822, forward strand.
TTTCCTACCACTTTCTACCTACCCACTCCCCGTACGCGTGTGTTGAGTCATCTCCTATTTTCTCTGTATGCAGCAGCAGTGCTCTACGTAAATTTGATATTTTTCATACGTCCATTTCCGAGATAAAATCATTCTGTAGCGACTCCCTAGTTGGTTGATCGATTTACATTATTTACCTTGTTTAACGTTAACGTTACTACTTTTATTTGTTTTGGATTATATCTGTATTACCTACGTCTAATTACTTTTACGTTTATATTATCCGATTCGTTTTAGTTTTGTATTTTGCTGTTCCCGACCATAATTGGCTTTAACTGTGTTGCGGCTGTATTTAAATAAATAAATAAATAAGACTTGCGCGAAAACTCTCTAGGGGAAAATTGCAACAGAGATATTCTTAATCGGCTACTCCTTACATCAGACCCTCTCATAAGTAGCATGAGGAGTGCAAAAAATTAAAAAAATATATAAACAGTTTTATGCAGGAAACAATTGCACTACTTATGCCTGCGAAGCCCAATGTTACTGATGATTCTTCAGAGAGCGATGAGAATGGAAATTAGTTTATTAGTTTTGAATAATATATATGTACTGCAATTCATTTTATATAATATATCCTTATTTTAAATGAAAAAAAACACATTCTTTTATTAGAATATATCGTTTATAATAGATGTAGAGCATTAAATAATTTTTGCCGCGTAGATTGTTTCAAATACCCGTATGTGCGGAGCCTCATATAATTTCACCACTTTCTTTCTACCTGTTACAAACTGGTCGTAGTTTCCTCGTATTAAGAGTAATCATAAATTCATTTTATAAAACAAAGTGATTTGCAAATATGTTATTCATATGGCTAAAATTTTAGTATATGTAGATACATATTTATAATAAGACATTAAGGAGTCAGTTATCATTTGTAGAAATTTAGTCAGTAATAATCAGAGTATATCAGAAAACAGAACCTTTGTTTAGTATGTTTTTAATGGTGCAATCTCATTTTAATTATTTAACAATTATCGCGATGTTGGATTAAATTTTACTGTTATCTTTTACATTACTTTTGATATTAATCGGCCCAATAACGATGAATTTGCTTAATGCCTATATAGTACAAAACCGTTACTGTAAAATACAAATATTTTTTAATTTCTTCGTATTAACGCAGTTTGCTTTTTGTTCAAGAAACGTGCACTAAATAAGATAACTTTTAAATCAATTAGAAAACCAAAAACATCATTCAGTAATAGTTTTTTTAAAAAACATGGCTTTAAAGTGGAGTAGGTACTTTAGCACATTAATTAGTGTAGACTTTTCTGTTAAATTAGATACCTTCTTAAATCAGTAATTTTTGTTTATTACGAAAAATGCTCAATAGGAGACTTGCATGTAGAGGGCGATTGTGTCAGGCTTGGGTACTGTAACATAACCCCACTTTGTCGAATACGTGGTTACTGTTTGATTAGAAGGTCGGTTTGTTCTTATTAAAACCTGTCTCAAAAATGCCGAGTAATTGTTGTGTGCCTAGTGCACCTCATATTATATAAAAAATAAAGACTTAAAATATCATTCATTTCCGCAATGCAATAGATTGAAAATGAGTTGGTTTGTGGCTATTAAATCAAATAAACGACCTTCTAAATATGCAAGGTGTGCTCAAAACTGACTAGATTTGGCAGTACATGAAAGCTAATGTGATAACTATTAGGACAATTGAAAGTTTTAAAACCTGAGGCAATTACCGTCAACAACATCTTCCAGTTCGAAAGTTGGACAAGAAAGATGGTAAAGCAACTGCTAGAACCCAGCGTTTTCTTAACAGGCAAACGAGAATGCACAATACTAAATCTAAAGTTATACCTGTTGTTGAGAATAACCAAGATGCTGTGTTACCGAATTCATTAGAACCCATTTAACAAGGTAGGGTTATTAAGTACACATATAAAGACAAATAACTATGTCAAAAAGTGGATTGTATATACAATACGTTCTTTATGTTTTTTAGATGTGGGGACATCAAGAACCTGGCAACTTACCTGTAGTACATCAAGCTGTCCAGACTATAATATCCCTGAAACGGTCGCAACTAATATCGTCATCGTTTCTTTCAGAAAAACAACTGAAATATTTTTTATTGGATTTTACAAAAATGAATTTCAATTAATTTGTGATTTTTTTATGACCAACACTCATTATTATAATGCTTTGACTGTAGAAAATGAAATTTTGTTAACATTAATAAAGTATAGCACAATTTCTATTACCGAACCTTGGGAATGATGTTTGATGTCGATAACAGGGTTATAAGCAGAATAATTAATTTTGGACAAATTATATACACTATCAATAATCAATTGATTTTGTTCTTTAAGTCGCAAAAGGTCAGAACGTGAATATGATCTGATAATAGATTGTACTGAAATTACGGTTGAAAAAAGTCAAGACCGTGTTATTCAACAAGTCACTTTTTCATCCTATAAGAATACTAACACGTTTAAAGTGCTAGTAGGATGCACAGAATATGGCGCTGTTATTTAAGTGTTTGATATTTATGGTGGTAGCATAACAGATCGAGCTCTTGTGGAAAAATGTGGGTTATTAAACATTTTAGAGAAGGATTCAATTCATTTTGCAAGCAGACAGAGGTTTTGACATTTCGGATTTGCTAGAAAATAAAAGAAGTTCGACTAAATATACCACCATTTAAATTTCGGAATCAGTTGCCGGAAAAGGATGTATGCAAAACTAGAGCGATTTCCAACCGGCGAATTTTAATAGAACAAATTAATGGATTAGCAACAAAAATCTGATCTTATTTCATAAAATGCAAACATATATTTGGCCATTATTGAATCAGATTGTGTACAATTGTTTTATGCTAACATCATTCAGAAACTGTATCGTACAACCGTAAATCAGTATTATTGGGTAAATTCTATTAAAGTATTTATAAAGGCAAATAAGTCAAGATACAAGTAGGTTGATTAAAAATTTTCACCCAGTAATATTTGTATTTATTATACTCAACTTAGTAACTATAAAAATCAACATTTTTTTATTAAAATAATTAGATACTCAAATATAATGGTGCAAACACTTTTTTAAAGTAGTCATTAGCTTTTAACACAAGGTCTTCTTGAAAAGTTTTATTTCTAAAAATGCATTCGACAAACATACCCTTAGTTGTCCACACAATAAAATCACAGCGACTAGTATTTGTGACTAACATATGCATTTGACATTGAGCAAAATAATGATGATTCCTTTTCAAAGAATTAATACCATTCTTTGACTCTAAATATGTAGCTTTGGTAGGACTTTCCCTCTGATGCTATATGGACATTTAATTTCTATTACTATGTCCAGCTCAAAGTTGATACCATCTGGACTAGAGGCCAAATACGCGACATTAGTGGTGACGTCACATGTTAAGGAAGGTTATTGTCCTGAATTCAAACAAAGCGTTCTGTTGTTTGATTTTGTTAGTGTTATATACATTTGAGTGTTTTTAAGTAGAAATTCAAAGATATAAGCATTTTAAGGTATGTATAAGTGTAATATAGAATATAGAGTATCATTTTGTACACAGTTTGGCTAAACTGAACCATAACTTTTCAAGTAATTAATTAATATAATAATTCTCCATAACCTCAAATTTTATCTTTATGATAGGTCTAAATCACGAACGTTTTAAATTGAAACTGATCTGATATCGTTTATATTTTAAAGGTATTTTATAACTAAATTATTAATAATTGATATTATATTTTTTACAGAAAATGGTACAGTGTTGGGCACCCGGCTGCAAGCATTATAATGTTCGTGAAAAATGTAAATTTTTCAGATATCCCAATGATTCAAAAACTAGAAACCGTTGGATAAATCTAACAAGGTAGGCTTGAAGTAATTATATTTTAATTTTTTAAATTAACTTACAATCTAAAATTTTCCTTAGACGAACTATACCACCAGGCCCTGGTGCATATTTGTGTAGCTGCCACTTTGTGGATGGAAACAAAGACAATGGACCCACATTGTTTTTACACAATATAGACAAACAAATGAAGTTTTCTAGCCCAGAAAAGAAAACAAGAAAAAGGAAAATGCTGGACATGGAAGAAACTCCTGAAAATCGAATTGAAAATCCTACGTAAGTATTGTCGATACAATAAATTTCAATTGTTTTCTTAGAATGTTGATATTTTAGATATGAGACGGAACTAACTGAACCACAACCATCCACCTCAAAGGAAATCATAACCCATGGACCTATATCTGCAGAAATTGATGCTGAAAATTATTTTCTGAAGCAAGATCTGCAGCAAGCATCAGATAAATTGTTGCATTTGTCTGAACACTTTTCCTTTGAAAACATAAGGGTAATAACAAACTAATATTGTTGTATACAGGCATACCTACTGAACAAATATTTATGTCGCTCTTCAATCTATTGAAAAACATAGATATCAATTATTATTATCGTTGGAAAGTGGAAAAATTAAGCAAAGAAGATCAGTTATTATTGACTTTAATGAAACTGAGACAAAATTTCCCTCATGAAGATTTAGCTGTTAGATTTAATGTGTCACAGGCATTTGTATCAAATGTAGTAACAACATGGCTTCATGTATTACATGAAATTATTTTTAAACAAATTATGTCAAAAATCCCACCCAGGAGTAAAATAAACTTTGTTTGCCAAATTGTTTTAGCAGTTTTACAAACTGCAGAATAATTTTGGATTGCACTGAAGTATATACATGTGTATCTCGATCGAGTATGAAAGTTCAAAAATTAACATTCAGTTCTTACAAGCATAGAAACACATGCAAGGGTTTGATTGGTGTAGCCCCAAATGGAGTGGTGACATATGTCTCATGTTTATATCCAGGATCAACATCAGATAAGAAAATTGTAAAAGACTGTGGAATTTTGGATCAACTTGAAGCAGGCGATTTAGTGTTGGCAGACAAAGGTTTTTAATCAAAGACATAATGCCTGCTGGAGTTCACATTAATATTCCCCCATTTTTAACAACACCCCAGTTTACCACAGAACAAGTGAGACAAACAGAATGTATTGCCAGAGCCAGAATACATGTGGAAAGAGCCATTCGAAGAATGAAAATGTACAATATTTTAAATTTTATTCCACATTCGTTATTACCACATGCGGATGCTGTTTTTCAAGTTATAGGTGCTTTAACCAATTTGCAGTACCCTTTAATCAAGGAAGTAGAGCAGTATTATACTGAAAGTGCCACAAGTTCATAGACATTTTATGTATTAAACCTACCTAGTTGTAAGCATCAATATAATTTAATATTTAGTTTTTTTATTTAATGTGTTACTCTACAGTCAAGAACAAATGTAATAATATACTGGATTGTTGGTATGCTTTTGGATAATTTAGTTATTTTACTTATATTTATAATTTTAATATAGAAATGATGTTTATACATTATACATATATTATAATATCTTATAAAAACCATTTTTGGAAAACATTTATTTGAAATAAAACCAAATTGTTTATAAATTATTTTATTCCATATCAATTACAAATACGTGGTAGAAATTGTTTTAAATAAAATGACTTCAATATATCTAGATTTTCTTCCCATTTATAATTTCTTGAAATCCTCTTAATAATGCAGTCATTTGGGATCCATATAACTAGATAACACATATCTCTGTTTGTTATAAATAACCCGCCTTGAATTTGGTCATAATAAATATGATTTTCATTTACCAATATTCTGTCATTATCATAATGAATAATATATGATTTGTCATTGGTTAATGCTGTTTTTAAATCAGTCTCATTCCTGTATTTAAAGGGCACTTGACTTCAATTAGGCACTTGTCGCTTACATATCCATCAGGACTCATACCCAAAAACCACATTCATCCAGATGAAATCCTGCAGGTTCAACAGTAAGTCCAGTCATTTGTTGAAATCTCTCTACAGCACATTTTTCATTATCCCTGCCCCACTGGATTGCCTGCACACCACTTAAGTCATATCCTCCAATAAACTTTTAAATAATGATTTTGGATATTTACTTCTTTTACATGCAGAGAGAACAACACCAAACTTACTGCTCGTTAGCCTGTGTTTACGGGCAATTAACCAGTTTTCATTGTTCCCCTGTCCAATTGTTAGTTGATGTACAGAGAATATTATGGCCTTTGTTACACCACATTTCTCCATAAAAAAATGTTCTTTATTCATGGCACTTCCATATTCTCTTGAAAAGATTACATCTTCAATGCTTGGAATCAGGAGGTTAATATTTTCTGAAGGAGTAGACATTAGCCACCAAGTAAATCCTGTAGGATTTGAATCTCCCAATTCTTTCTTGAATATATCAAGTTCATTTTCATTTGCTGGTCTTTGAACAGCCATGTAATTAGTCCTTTTAGACTGGTAAATGTCTTTTATTTTGGTAATGACATCATCCTCATTTTGCTTTTTGGCTTGTTCCACACACATGTCTTATCAGTTACACTGATATTATGATGAGCATATATGCAAAGGGCTGCCGTATGATGACATGCAGCTAGACCTCTTGGACAAGAGCATTTACTGTCCACTATGCCATCATCAAAATCAATTGAAATCTAAAATACAAATTTTTGAAAATTATTCAAAGTTGTAATAGTCGTTTAATATTAAGGACATACCTCCACTGTATAATATTTGTTTCTCATACTTGCTCTAACTTCCCCCTTCAATAGAGCTGGTACAACTTCGCCATCAAAAATCATCCTTACAACATTCCCACTTTCGTAAGAGTTTTCACCTCTTGCAGCTGAGCTGTATCATTCTTGAAAAATTCTGCTATTACAGACAATGATATAACATGTTTGGATGCCACTGTAAAAAGGAATAATTTAATTTTAATCAAATATAACCTTTTCAGCGAAAATGAGTAAATATAAAATTATTGAACAACTGTCAAAACCTATACATATAATATATAGGTACTTTATATTAAAAAATATATAAGCTTTAAAATTATCTACAAAATCAGAAGATAAAATATATCTAATTAACTTAAGTTTGTTTATGTTCTATATCATAACATAACCTATATGAAACTGAAAAACAAGCTATTATGTGAAAATGTATCAATATATAATAAAAATTTGTAAATTATTTATAAATATAAACGGTATTACTTACTTTTTTGATAATTTTAATGCTAACAAAGTCTCAAATATTCCAAAATCGTTAAATACGTATTGCTTCCTATAACAACACAATGGTAATAATTTGTTTAGATTCAGGTACCTCCCCCACCCTAAATCTGACGGCACACTAATGTCGCGAATTGTTATGTGTAGTGAATCCATATTCCTGATTGTTCAATAGTATTACCCATTTTTTTCAGATATAACTCTCTAGCTACAGATTCATTTTGCTGGCCCCATTTTATTGCAGGAATATTACTTAAGTCTTTGTGAGGTAATAATGCTGGACCTTGACTGTATTTTTGTGAAGTTACTGTTTTTAACACTTTGCCAATTATTGAACCAGTAATTTTACTTTGTCGAACAGTGTACCATCTTTTACTCAGTTGTTGCATTCTGGTTTCTCGTTCAATTTCACTTCTTAAACTTAATGATACTTTATTAACCCTGCCCAATTTCAGATAACAGTACTCGTAGGTATACAATGAATGATCGTTAATGAAACCAATCATATTGACTTTACGATTTTCTATAAGGGGACTGTTGACAGAATACCCAATAAGTTTATTTAAAAGATTGTCAGCTTCAGAGTAGTTATGATTAAACTGTTGCCTTTGCTGCTTTGTAATATCATAAATTGACATACATTCAACAGCACGACCTGCAACAGCTGGTTTATTCCACTGCATGGGCTTACTTGTGCAAGACACAAACTCCAATGGTTTTCGTATAACAAACTACACATATAACACAAGGACGTTCAGTAGATGTCCTTAGTATGTACGTTACTCGTTATTGGTACATCCACCGGACGTCTAATACTGACCAGTAACATCGTGTGGGCGTCCAGAGTATGTCCGTTTGTCACAATTGGACCAGTGCTGGACATCCCGTACGGACTTCCGGTGGAGTAGATATATAAAATATACAATGTATTATTTGATTCATACAAAAGAATAAAACTACAAATAATGAAAAAATTAATTATTATAAACGCTTATTTTCAATACATTTTTCAATTCAATTCGTCCTTCCTCGCTTAACGTAAGCATCGTTTCGTTCTTTTGCTCTTCTCAGCCACTTCTTCATGCATTCCTCCACGTCCTTTGAAGTGTTGTCTTTAAAATTTCCATGTTTAGCACACCCTAAACAAAAATTATTTAAATTAGATGTATATGTTACAGTTAAAACTAGTTTTTAGATAGAACGCGTTTTCCTAGCTAGAACTAGTTTTACTAAATGCCTTTGTTAAAACTAGAAATACCAAGTCAGAACTAGAATTTACCACTGATTTATATGATTTTCAGATAAAACTAGTTGTCATTTTGAGCTTTAGTTAAAAACTAGTACTAAAGAAACTAATTTGGGATTGAAAACAAGATATAGTTTTAAAAATATTTATTCAAAAGATGTAGGACACAGTCATGTACGTAGTAAACATAATAATTTTACACTAAAGGAACATTTTAAGGGAACATCGACATAAAAACAGTTGCCAAAGTGACAAAATTAATTAAGAGTAAATAAAATAATCAAACAAATCAACAAATATAATCATAAAATTAAAAAAGGAACATTGTTTAACATAGATACAATAAAAAATAATCATATCTACTTGTTATTGCAAGACAAACTATCGTGGCATTTTGAGTTACAAAGGTAACCATTTTTCTTCCAGAGACACCTTATTGACATACATCCTTTCTTGCATACGCAGCGCATAAATCCTTGGCCTTTTCCTTTGGCTGCCTTCTTAGCAACAGTTCTCAAAGGTAAATTAGTATTCGGAACATCTTCTTCAAGCAAAAATTTTTCTTTGCACTTGTCGAATTCTGACCTAAAAAGCACATTTAAATAGTTAGCTTTTACCTAATATAATTATATGACAAAACAATTAAGCAATACATAGGTACATACCTGCAATATAATTTGTCGAGGATTCCATATTTCGTTCCAATCTTGTAAAATCCCTGATCATCCTTTTGAAGAATCACTCCGACTATATTGCGTAGATCTGCTTTTGCTCTGTCGACATCAGGGATTTGTATAATTACATTATCACCAATTTCTACTGGAACGTGTATTGCATCTGAAGCCAACATCATTCTCTTGGCCTGTTTTTTCAAATTTTGATGTGCTGTTTCTCTGATGCCATTATTTGTTGATTCACATTTGTTACAACCTCGAGGTCTTTGTCATTTAGTGGTATTGTAATAGGTATTACAGTCGTAGATGCTTCTGCTTCAATATTATATTCACTGGCTTCTGTTGCGATTGGCGATTCTCCACTTGCTTTGGATGAACTTTCTGCGTCTTTTTGTTTAGCTCCGGTTATAATCTGATTCAGTCCACTGCAACTAGCTACAGGCTCAGTTTCTGCGTTATCTGTACTATCCGTCATATTTATTTTATTTAACGCATTTTCGAGATCATCTTCATCTCGTATATCCTCAATGACATCTCGAGACAAAGTCGAAGTCATAAGCCCTACTCGCGGTTCTATACCTGTGGCAAATTTATATACTTTATGTTAAATGTAGATAAGTTATATGATATCTTCCTATAGCACACTTGTGATCAGCAACAGTTGTAAATTGTATTTAGTGGAATAAAGAACTTAAAATAGTTTTCCGCTTAACAATTATTTAAAAGTTATTACATTGGCGACGAGGAAAAATTGGTAAATTATTAAATCGTGCTGGTATTAATTAATTGGAATTATCGTTTATAATGACGACTGGTGCGAGTGTCGAAATTGTTGGGCATCTCAGAGAATTTGATCCACAAGTAAGCGATTGGACAGTTTTTAAACCGCGTTTAGAAAATTATTTTATCGCAAACAATATAACGGATGTCGAAAGAAGGAGAGCCATATTGCTCAACATTCTAAATGAAGAGGCTTATCAACTAGTTTTTAATTTGTGTTTGCCTACGTCTCCTGAAGAAAAATCTTATACAAATCTACTAGCTATCATCAATGAACATTTCCTTCCCCAAGAAAGTGTTTTTGCAGCGAGACATAAGTTTTATTCAGCAACGATGTACGAAGGCGAATCTGTTAAGGAATGGGCGGCAAGAGTTCGTAGTTTAGCGGCGCATTGTAAATTTGGTAACGAGTTAGAAATGGTTCTACGCGACAAATTTATAATGGGTTTTGGACGAGGTCGTATTCAAGAACGTCTTTTGAAGAATCAGTCGAGTTAACATTTTCTAAAGCGATAGTTATTGCTACAACAAAAATGGCAGCTCAATTTGAATTTTCTAGTTCGAAAGTTAAACAAGAAGATTACGTGAATTTGGTGGGAGCTCGCAAGATATCAAATCCAAAATGTACTACGTCACGTATGAAATCGGGCACATCACATTGGAGGGGCAACGCAGCAACGTCAAAACACAACTCGGAGCAGGTAAGCGCAAAGTTTTGCGCAGTTTGTGGTAGGAAAACCACCTTACCATAGATTGCTATTTCAAAAATAATGTTTGTAATTTCTGCAATAAAAAGGACACCTTGCTCCAGTTTGTAAAAATAAGTTAAACAAGAACAAAAAATTTTTCATAATATTAACGATGGAGATGAAAACGTTCAGATTTTTAATTTGTTTGTTTCTAATAAAGAAAATGATACAATTTCTGTTAATGTTGACATTGGAAATAAATCGTTTAAGTTCCAAGTCGATACAGGTGCTGGTATTTCAGCTATCTCTTATGAAACGTATTTGAAGGAGTTTAATAATATGCAATTGCGTGATACTAATAAAACTTTGTACCTGTATGACAGTAACGTGCTTAAACCAATCGGGTTTTGCCAGTTAGAGGTCAAGTATAACAACAAAAATTGTATCATTGATTTTATGTAATTGAAAACGGCGGACCACCAATTTTGGGTCGAGACTTTCTCAAGAAATTTAATGTCGGTTTGACAAATTTAAACTGTATAGATGATAAAAAACAGTAATTAGTAATTTAGAAAAAAATTTGCAACCGTATTTTCAGCTGGCCTAGGTACATTTAATAAAGGAGAAATTAAATTAAATCTAAAAATAATCAGTGTTCTCCTAAATTTTTTCGTCCACGTCCACTACCTTATGCTATTAAACAAAAGTGGACGCCGAATTAGATCGTTAAAAGAATTGCAGGTAATTTCTCCCGTGGATTACTCAGAATGGGGAACTCCCATTGTACCCGTAATTAAGAAGGACGGTTCAATTCGTATTTGTGGAGATTTTAAAACGACGATAAATCCGTTGTTAGAAATTGATAAGTATCCGATACCGCGCGTGGAAGATTTACTAAACAGTCTTGATGGTTTTGAATTTTTCACAAAACTTGATTTATCTTATGCATATCAGCAAGTATTGCTAGATAAAGAATCGCGTAAATTAACAACAATTTCAACGCATAAAGGGCTTTTTGTATATAATAGGTTACCCTTTGGCGTGGCTTCAGCGCCAGCCAAATTTCAAAAAATAATGGAATCTCTATTGTTACACGTTAAGGGTGTAATTGTATTCCTTGATGATATCCTTATTAGTGGGAAAAATTGGGACGAACATTATAATCGCGTATGTACGGTACTTACTTGTTTAGAAAATAGTGGACTCAAACTTTGTCTTAAAAAATGCATATTTTTTCAAAAAGAAGTTGAATATTTAGGTTTCAAAATAAATAATAAAGGGATTTGTACAGTGGAAGATAAAATTATGGCAATAAAAGAAGCGCCTCCTCCTAATAACGTAACCCAACTTAAAAGTTTTTTGGGGCTGGTAAATTATTATGGTAGATTCATACCTGATCTATCAACGGTTCTCAGTCCTTTGTATAATCTGTTACAAAAAATGTTAAGTTCAAATGGGATAAACATTGCAACTATTCGTTTAATGAAATAAAAAAATTATTGATTTCGAGTAGAGTTTTGATTCACTATCAACCTGATTTGCCTTTAAAATTAATCACGGATGCTAGTGAGGTTGGAGTCGCTGCGGTGTTAATGCATACGTTATCGGATTCGAGTGAACGGCCGATCGCGTTTGCATCGCGTATTATCACAAGGTCAGAGAAGAAATATTCTCAAATTGAACGCGAAGCTTTAAGCATAATGTTTGGAATTAATAAATTCCACAGTTATTTATATGGCGTTCATTTCACTTTAGTAACTGATAATAAACCCCTTGTTGCAATATTTAATCCTCAGAAAGGTATTCCTCAATTTTCCGCGAATAGATTGAGACGGTGGGCAGTCATATTAAGTAACTATTCCTATTCAATTGAGTACGTTAAATCAGAAAATAATTTAGCAGATAGCTTGTCGCGTTTGCCTATTGATAATGGGAATAACATTGACTTTGAAGAAGATGTTGAAATTTTGAATTATTTTAGAAATAACGAAGACGTGGCGATCGATTTAGATCTAATTAAATCAGCTACTGATAACGATTTAGTTTTGAACGAGGTTATAAATTTTATAGTAAGCGGCTGGCCTAAACTCATCAACAAGATAGTGTTAAAACCTTATTTCAAAATTAAAAACGAATTATCAGTAGAAAATAATGTAGTACTGTGGAATAATATAATAATAATTCCAGCCAAGCTACAAAAATTATTTTACGTGATTTACACAAGACTCATCTTGGTATCAGTAAAATGAAGGGGATAGCGCGTTCTTATTTTTGGTGGCCTAATTTGAGTAAAGATATCGAACAAATTGCTAAATCTTGCGAAAATTGTTGTATTTACAAAAATAATCCAGAGAAAGTTAAGGTATGTCCGTGGCCATGGCCATCAACACCATGGTCAAGAATTCACATTGATTACATGGGACCGATTTTTAATCGTTACTTTTTGATTATTGTTGATGCACATACGAAATGGTTAGAAGTTTTTCCAGTCAATTCAATTAATGCAGAATGCACTATAAATTGTCTTCGTGCGACTTTTGCAACTTTTGGATTGCCTAATTTGATCGTTTCTGACAACGCTAAACAATTTTTATCTTATGCGTTTCAGACGTTTTGTTGTAAAAACGGAATTAAATTTTTAAGTAGTTCTCCTTATAACCCAATGTCGAATGGTGCAGCTGAAAATTCGGTTAAAACTGTGAAAAATGCATTGCATAAAATGTTGTACACAAATAAAAATGTAAACATTCAGTTAGTATTGAGTAATTTTATATTTGACTATCGGAATGCACCGCATTCAACAACTAATGTTAAACCCTCATACTTAATGTTTAATCGGGAAATTAAAACAAGGTTTGACAATTTGAAATTTCAGCATACGGAATCCAATTTAGAAGTTTTAAAAATAAAACAAAATGTAGAAAAAAGCAGGATAGTCAAATAAGGAATTACAAAGGTAACCGTAAAGGTAAGTGTCCATTTGAGAGTTAACTCGCGCAAGTTACTCTCGATAGTCACCAAAGACAGTATCCATTTGAGATTAATTTGAAGAATTTGTACTGTCAGATAGAAAACTAAAAACTCGCCGACTGCTTACTCTCAGACATATCTGTCAGGAGAATATCCATTTGAGATATTTGTTTCATTATCTACCTTTCTTTGTGTAGTAAGTGCTTTGTGTGATATTAAAAAAAAAATATAAGTACAGATATTAATAATGAATGTACAAAAACTTCGAGCAATTATTATTGCACATACACTGTTAAAGAGAAAGCAAAAAAGAAGAAAACATGTTGGATCAAACCATGGATTCAGAGAAGGTGGGAATTAGGAGCATGTTCCACACTAATTAGGTAACTTAAAATTGAAGATGCTCAACAATTTCGGAACTTTGTGCGTATGAGTGCAGCACAAGTGCAATTTATAATAGATTCAATTGGACCAGTAATTTTCAAAATGGATACAAAGTTAAGAAGATCTATTTCTGTTTATGAACGCGTTATGGTTACATTGCGTTTTCTAGCCTCAGGTTTGAATTGAATTATTAACAGAATGAGAAAACTCATCTACTAAAATTGCAGGTGATTCCTACTCCAGTCTTCAGTATTTATTTCGTATTCCTAAATGTACAATTGGTAGGATAGTTAAGGAAGTAACGCGTGCCATTTACAAATGCTTAAGGGAAAAGTATATAAAGGTAAAAATAAGATTCTGGGGTAATTATTTGTAGTTTTATTTTAAGTAAAACATTTTTACATTGTATTTTTAAGTGATATTCAGTTTTGTTATAAATCAGAATATGTAAATTCATTGACATAATCCCTTGCTGAGCGAGGAGCCAGACTTGACTCGAGTTCAGGTGAAAAAGCAGATGCAAATGCAGGAGAAGGCATCGGTGTAGAAACTGATGGTGTGCTTGAAGTACTGATGGTATTGTAGAGTTCCTTATCTGTAATGCGGACGATCACTTTACGAATTTCGCTTTTAGCCTTGCTCTATTCAATTCTGATCTTAAAGTTCTTAACTCCAATGCAACATATTGACCAAATAGGTCAAATTCATCAGGTTCTTTCTGAAGGGTTTGTAAGGCACTTTCAAATAGTGCGTTTAAGGGTTGTTTTAAATTGCATGCAGTTTGGATTATTATTTGAGCCACCTTTTGATCTAATGTAACTAAAAACAGTTCCAGATGATCTTGAGACATTTTGTAAGTTAGTATGTATTTTAAGGATTTTCATTCCTATAGTAGTAGTTTATAAGAAATTTCCAAAGTACTGCGAATTGAAATGATAAACCCTAAAACAAACATTTTTCTTTTGCCCATTATTATAGGAATCCCATTTAATTTTAAATTCACTAAATATTTTTCAGTGCTTGTTGCAACGGCTTTAATTGTATTTATATTGCTTGGTGTAATTGGACGTTTAAAACCTACACAAAAAGGAATTCTAGAATTTAATATATCGAACAATCTGTCAATATGTCGAATAAAATTAACTGTAGATTCACTACCCTGAAAAAATTTGTCTCCTTTCTTTCTTAAATAGTCAATCGCATCAGCAACAGAACTACTCAAAAGTTGGGCCGCTAATTTTACTTTCATGATGTTGTTTTTATAACAAATGTGTTTCGAAGTTAACTTATTAGCAAAGTGCAATCCCAAATCATACTGTAAGTCACTTAATGCAGTTAGGTAATGCCAACTAACGTTTCCAGACTCTGATTCTATAACCTTCTTGTCCGCTAAAGTATTTCTGGTTAGTTTAAGCATATGACATGCATCAAATATAGCATAAACTTCAATGGAATTTTCTAAAATTAATTTGGTGGAAAAGGCATTACTCTCCACATTAAAATTACATCCTAATTTTTTAAAACATTGTATATTAGAAGAAGCACCGTCACATGTTACACTCCAAATTCTTATACCTATTTCATGCAATTTTATTATAACAGTACTTAGAATTGTACTAAGTACATTGCCACTAATTTTATTCACAAAAAAATAAGCCACAGGACATTTAAAACGTTTTGTTAAAGAAACTACCATTATAACTAGTACTTCAGTGGCTAAATCTGTATTACTTTCATCGCCAAATTCAACATTGCCAATGTATTTACCTTTAATGGAGTCCCATATTAATTGTTTCCTTATAGACATGCTGTCGAAAGTCAAGCTACAATCTTGTAACCAATTATTATTTTTTACCTCCAATTGCAAAAAATTAAAAACTTCGGTTAAGATACCAGGCTCGCACTGAACAGAATTCATCCAACCTCGAACTGTTGACACATGAGGTAATAAAAAATGTGTACGTACAAATTTATATGCTTTTGGTGAATAGTAATATAAAGTTTTAGCAAAATCCTGCATTGTATCAGTGTACCGTACAGCAGATTTTTTCTTCCCTTTATGCTTTAATTCATGCATCAACATTTGTAACGGAAACCCATTGAAATGTTCCTCTAATACGGCAAGGACTTCTTCAGAATCTGGCACATTTCGTTTTACCTAAGTAATAGTTGCTTAAAACTTGTTATTCGTACATCCCTGCGTTTAATTCGTTGTTGAAGAATTTTAATTTTTTTACGCAATTGTTGTTTTGTTGGCGATATGATTTTACATTGAACACCAAAATTGACGTGAGAGGCAGTGCTAACTTCAATATCATTAACATCATAAGTAAGTGTATTTAAGTCCTGAAAACAAAACAAAATTTATTTTTTCTTGCAATAAGGTTTGTAAATTAATTTCAAAATTGAATGTGTTTATATTGACCCATATTATACAAGTTTATTGAAATCTTTACCTTGTCAGTTACTCTCTCTAATTTACGGGTAACCAATTTACGTCGTTTCTCTAATACTGGTTTTCGTAGGTGAGCAGGAAAACTTTTTAAAACTGATGGAACTGCATCTTCTTTCAGCCATCTAACAGCAGCACCAGGGCGAATTTGATAATCAGATTCTAAGAAGTGTTCGCCACATAAAAACTATTTTTTGTAGGAACAAACTGTTCTCTTCGAACTGATATTATCCATTTTTTAAATTTCATCTCTAGTTAACGGAAATCTACAAAATGTAAAAATGTGTAAATAATACAATCCTCCTTAACCTTACAAACCCTTACCGATGAAATTGTAAATTTCTCCCTTTTGTACGCCTATTTGTGCATCCAAATGCGGAACACGATATTACCATTTTCGTATTTGTACGATTTTACTCTTCTCAACTTTAATAATAAACGTATCAATTTAAAAAACAAACACAAACTTTCATTAATCACTGTAGCAATAGTAGCAATAGCTAGTTTTTGCCTTCCAATGGTGGGGGAAACGTTAAATGTTACGGCTCGCTTTTACAATAGTAGTACTCCCTCCAGAGTAGAATATATAACTCGATGGCTGCGAGTAAGCTATCTGATAGTAACATGAATACTCTCCGATGCTTACTCGCAAAAGCGTATCGACATGCGAGAACTACTCTCGAGAGTTTCTCGCGCTTGTTAACTCTCAGATGGATACGTACCTTAACGTTAATTTTAAACTTAATGAAATTGTTCTCGTTAAAGATTATAAAAATGTTGACAAACCGACGTGGACAAAAGCTTCAATTGTTAAACAAATGGGAAAATGTATTTTTATTGTTAAGATTAATGAATCGGGAATTAAATGCAAAAGGCATTCAAATCAAATCTTAAAGTATGTACCACTACCATGTGCATCAGTTTCCGATTCAAAATCTCTCGAGACTAATCTTGTAAAAGTTAGTGATGTAAGGGTGGATGAAAGCAGTGACAGTGTTAATTCACGACCAGTACGAGTTAGACGAGCCTAATCGTTTAACGTATGATTATATGTAAAATTAATTTGATCTTATGTGCTGAAAATTTTGGTTAAATTTAAAAATAAAAATGTTTTTTTTTTAAGGGGAGAAAATTGTGGCAAATTTATATACTTTATGTTAAATGTAGATAAGTTATATGATATCTTCCTATAGCACACTTGTGATCAGCAACAGTTGTAAATTGTATTTAGTGGAATAAAGAACTTAAAATAGTTTTCCGCTTAACAATTATTTAAAAGTTATTACAATACCAAACATTGCTTTGTATGGTGACTGTTTAATACCGGAATGAAGTGCTCGATTTTTCATAAACAGTACAAACCGAATTCCATTTGACCAATTTGTAGTATCGTTATCTTGCATCCATGAAGCCAACATTTTCTCTATGTCTTGGTTAGCCCTTTCAACAGATCCTTGGCTTTCCATGGACCAATTTACACTCGGGCCAAAATGAAACGAGCTCATTTATGACAGAATTTACAAATTCTCTGCCGTTATCGGAGTGTAAGATGCAAGGAGCACCAAATATTAAAAATATATCAGTCAACTGATACGCCACCTCCACGGCTCTCTTACTTTTTAGTGAACGCAACAAAACAAATTTTGTCAGATGGTCCTGATACACCATTATAAATTTAAATCCCCGATCTTCTTGAGTTTGCATATCGATAAGATCGATTTGGCAACGGCTGTTCATTTCAGTATGTAGTATGGGTTTTGAAACAAGTCCTTTTTTTCTTCATACTCTTTTACGTTGACAAGTTTCGCACATAGAGAGAAAATATTTATCATTTCTAAAGTTATGTTCGCATATTTTCGTGAAGTTTCATTTTAAGTCGATCGCGACCACCATGACCAACGGCCACATGAGCTGCTTCAATTATATCAAAATTTCATGTACATACAAGTAGTACTTCATGGGCTCCTGTCTAGTCACTAATTTTCGTATTCCACAAATATTAATTACCTTAAATCGCTTCAGTCTCCTGTACTGTTTCTGAGTTTTGTGAACAGCTAATTCTGCTTCTTCAATTTTGTCCACTAAATTGTCATAGGTTTCTTTTGTCATAATATAAAGTGGTCCTCTTTTTTTTCGTGATCGCGAATCGCTAATAACCTGTTTAAAAACTCCTCTTTCCATCGCGTTCCCTCATTTAAGTTTACCATGACAATTGCGTTCAAATCGACCTATACGTGCTTATCAGAATAAATACAATACGAGAATGAACAGAACGAGCACACAGCGTGCGGCGCTATGAAGGGGAATCCCCTGCACTTGTCGAATTAGGTGACGTCTCGCGACCAATCAGAATAAGGTACGATGAACTTTAAGATGGCAATTGAATTCAATTAAATGGAATTAGCAATATTATAGGCAACCAACAATACTAGCAACACTGCTTTTACTCCATAGATGTAGCAAGAATTACCTTTTGATTACTTTTGATGCTTTTCCAAATTTTGTTTTGGCGGGATTGATGACGGAGGTATTTTGTACTGTACCGTCAGTCTGTGTCAGGGATGTGCACTCTAACAGAAATAGTTGGTACAAAGTTTTGGTGTGCTGGTTCGCGGTTGAATGACAGCACAATACAAAAATCTGACAAGAATAGCTTCATAATTATATATAGCTTATTCTTTCTCGGCGTGCGAGAACATCTCGGGTATTAAATAATGTGGCAATATCAGCATTTTTTTTGTAGACAACGTTTATAAATTAATTGAGGGTAGAGTTTATGAAAAGTTGTGCCTAATTTTTTTGTGTAAGTGTGTGAATTTTAGGATGTACTCTGAACCCGAACAAATTAGTATTTAAAAAAATATCAGAGAATCGAAAGCGCGCTTAACTTTATGTTCGTAATAAATCTACTTTTTTGTTGTGATTTTTATAGTGGTGTGCTAGCGGTTTATTGGATTTTTTGTTTACAAATTTTAAAGAAAATAACACTGTTTTGAAGAAACGCTTGATGCAATAAATAATATACCATAAAGTATTAACACGAACTGTATTGGGTGATTTAAAAAAATTAAAAGGGGAAGGCAATAATATGGTTCACTAAATCTAAGGGTCTGTAGTTATTAAAACGTTTTTGTTTGATTTTTATATAACCGGGTGAGTAGATATTCTGTTTAAATAAACCAAAACACATAAATCAATAATTTTTATTAAAATGTTTAGAAAATTGTTTTTTGTTAGAATATAAACACAAATTGTACTTTTATGCGCCCCTAAAATGTTTACAAGTTACAATATTGTATAAATAGGAGTGAATGTAAATGTGTACATTAGTTTTGTAACAGCTATCATTCAGATTTCATAGTGAATAAAGTCTTGAAAATCAAATTCTATTAGTTTTCTTGAACATGAGTTTGTTGCGCAAGTGTTTTGTCTATGGTCTATGATGAGTTTTGCAACTGCAACAGTTTTGAATATTTTTGTAACGGTGTCGAGAATAACAATAAAGAACCATTGATAGAAATCGTACTTGACTTGATAAACATATGTGAAGAGTGAAGGACAATTCTGTTAGTGTTATATGTAGTTCTTAAGCGTAGTGGTTAGGTTAGATTACGTTTAAACTTTAAATTTATATTGACAATTATAATAAGTGATTAAAAATTCTTCCCAAAAGTTCTAGGTAAGTGTGTCATGATGTAGTGTTCTTAAATCTTTTTTGTGTTGCCTGTAAGGGAAAAATTATCTATTATAGTGTTTTAAGCTGTCAAGAACATATGTTATACAGGCTATGTTCCGAAATGTGCTAACAGTACTGATCGGGCTAAATTCTATTCCGAAATTGTTATCAGTATGCAGAAATTACTGACTGGATACTTTCATTTGCAATAACATTGACTGCTACGACTGCTGTTTCCACATAAATTTCTCAGGTAGTGTACCATCAGTAATTCGTTTGCGTCCAGTGTCTTTTCAATCGAGAACTGGTTTTTTTTGTTTCAACTGTTTCTCTGATAAAACCTGTAAACAAGAAGACTTCTTGTCTTTGTAAGTGTCATGCACAATGGAAGAAACTAGTATGTATACTCTTATTGATCCGAATGTAATTTTTATTGCAAAGATGGAGTTTTAGATATTGAAGTTAGAATCTAAAATGACATTTTTTGGGGAAATTTACTAACTAGCATTCCGAAAGGATATTTGTGTCAGTTACTTTGTTATATCGAAACTACAATTTTCAGTGCTGTTAGCAGCAGTAGCATCAGCACTTATTACACATTTCGGAACTCACCCACAATTGAATCTTTATTACATTATTTGTACTGCAATTTATCCGGGTACAAGTAAATGAAATTCCCTACGGGCAGCACAAAATGAAGTATCTATTATGTTTCCTTACCAAAAATCAGATTTCCTAAATTTTAAAATGTATATTTCTTACAGTTCAGATCAAGCATACACTAACATGGATTCTCAGAAACCAAAAAGAAAGCCACCACCTAGCAGGACAAGAAAACGCACCAGCAAATCACGTGCTCTTAAAAAACGACATAAGCAAGCAAACATATTTAATAAAAACGCTGAAATGGCAATAGATTCATCTGCAACTGTATCATTTCCTTTGCGAGCAGGTGAATTAACTATTGGAGAAGTAGATTCCGATACTTCCGGTGAATTAACTGTTTTACAACCAAGTGCAACGTACTCAAGAAGAGTTGTTTCGGAAAATACTTCATTACAAAGTAATATAATTGCATCTGCAATGGAGGGATGCATTGAAGCACAACCATCTACTAGTACTGAGATGGACTATACGTTTATTACCAAAATGAATATGATAGGCAAGTACATCTAAATATGACTGAGTGAATGTAACTTTAAGTTTTGGTAAATATGTGACATAATCATTTTATATTTTCATTTTAGTATTATGGAACATTCATTGCATGTGGAGAAAGGTGATGAAATGCCGAATGTCATAAAGGGTAATCGAATAGTAGATCTGAATTATGTACTAAGTTGGGCATTACCTCTTCAAAAAAAACATAATCAAACATGTACACAAGGTACTTTATTCCCAATCAGAGAAGAAAATCGTCGCATGGGATTAGTTAGTATTATTACTTTAGCATGTGACACATGTGAAAGGCAGTACAAGTTTAGTACAGAAAATCCAAACTTAAATGAATCAAAAATCAATACGGGAGCTGTTTGGGGAACATTAGCTACTGGGTCAACATACGGTCATTTATTGGAACTATTATCTGTGTTAGATATACCACCTATTACTTACCATTTATTTTCATCAATCGAAAATAAAGTGACAAAGGTGTGGGATGAACAGTTAACTGAAGAAATGTTAGAAGCTGGAAAGAAGAAAGGCAAATTGCAATTGAGAATGGGCAACTAGATGAGGATGGTGTGCCATGGATAACAGTGTACCTCGATGGAGGCTGGAGTAAGAGGAGTTATGGGCATTCATACAACGCAGCAAGTGGTGTTGTATGTTAATGTTTTTATTTAATTTTGTATAGTCAAATAATTTTTATAGGGTGTTATTATTGGGAAAAACACAGGCAAGGTACTTTTGTTAGTGTCCGGAATAAATATTGCTGTGTATGTGCACGTGCCGAAAATAAAAACATAATGGTAAAGGACCATTTATGTTTTAAAATTGGGTTGGTTCATCTTCAGCAATGGAACCAGACATCATGGTTGAAGGATTTAGTTGCAGTGAGGAAATTCATGGCCTAAAATACTTGAAATTTATTGCTGATGGAGATGCTAGTGTTTATGCACGACTAAAAGAAAAGGTTCAGTATGGACGCAGAATCCAAAAATAGAATGTAGAAATCATTTACTTAAAAATGTGACAAAGGCGCTGTATAATTTGAAGAAGGATTCTTCAATTTCAAAAGATGGACGAAAGTTGTTGACACAACATAAAATTAAAGAAATAGAGAAGACTATACAGCGTATAATGTATGAAAACTCTTTGAATCGAGATGTTTCCAATTTATGCGACGATTTTAAGAATGTTACAGAACACGTATTTGGCAAACATAATAAATGTAAGGACTATTATTGTCACACAGTGGGAGAGAATGAATCCAATGATGTAGAACAGTTAAAAACTACTGCAATGTATAATCATATTACGGGTATGTTTACTACTACATTTTCTTTAGTTCTTTAATTAAAGATGTTATATTTTATATAGTTGCAATGGATCCTCTTTTAAAAAGTCAAGTAGATTGATTGATAACGAAACAAATAATCGAGCAGAAGTTTTTATGCAAATTGTTGCAAGATTCAATAGTGGTAAAAGACTAAATTTTATTCAAAGAGGGTCTTTTCAAAGAAGAGCTACGTTGGCTAGCTTACGTTATAATGAAGGGGTTGGATGGCACTATAGACCTTGGAAAACGTTTCTGAATCAAAGTCCTGGAAGAAATTTTAAAGATTTTATTAAAAGACAAACAATTAGTGCTAATCACAGGCGTACTAAAAGGAAATTGTTTCAGGACACTGACGTACAGAGGAAACCACAAGTTAGAAAAACAGTCAATATTGATTATGGTCCCAATGCCGAAGAAGCTGAACTAGAACCAATAGGAATGGAAACCGAGTGCCAGAGAATTCTTGACAAACTTCAGGTACGCATTTCAATAGCACGTTTAACGTCAACGCTCACATTTGTTTTATCAGATTACATCTGAGGAGCAAATAGAGATTGCCAACAATACGATTGGGCAATTTGGTAATCCCCTTTATGAAGTTGAACGGAGAGACCGCTTGACTGCTTCTAATTTTGGAAGTGTAATGAAAAGGAGGGCATGGACACCATGTCATAATTTGGTGAAAACCATACTCTACCCGAAAATGTTTTATTCAGAGGCAATTGATTTTGGAAAAAGGCGAGAAAAAGTTGCTGTGGATATGTTTTCTAAACTATATAATTTAGAAGTTCTTCCAGCTGGATTGTTTATCGATGTTGATTATGGTTTTCTTGCTGCAAGCCCAGATGGTATATTATGAATTTGATAAAACTTAAGTATTATAATTGTTCTTTATTTAGGTCTGGTAGGGACAACACACTTAGTGGAAGTAAAATGTTTATACAAAGTACATAAGTCTGGAAAAACATTAGAAGAAGCGGCGAGGAGTGATACTTCACTATGTTTAGGTATTGTTGATGGACAGTTACGATTAAAACGCCAACATAATTACTTTTACCAGGTATAATACAGAGTAATTTATTATTTGGATTTTTCAGTGATACTTTTTAGATTCAAGGTCAATTAAACATTTGCAATAAGGATGCATGCTATTTCATTGTTTATTGTAATGATGATAAGCCACTTCATGTAGAAGAAATTAAAAAAGACACCGATTTATGGAAAAACGAAATGGTTCCAACGCTGTGCAAATTTTACAAAGAATGCATATTAATGGAATTAATTCGAGGTAATATTCGACTGAATAAGAAATGCAAAGACCCGCCTTATATTCTAAAAGCAATAGAAGAACGAGAAAATATACTCTTACACAAAGAGCTTAAGAAAATAGAAGCAACTTTCTATAACGAAAATTTTGCGCACGTGTAGTAAAAGATGCAATGTTTGTAGAAACAAACCAAAGATATTGGCTCATTTGCATAAAATTATTCATGCATAGACTACCATTATAAGCGGTTCGGTTTTTAATTTTAAATCTGCCTTTATCTCGTTTGTCAATAGTTTTAAGTTAACTGTAAATAGCTTTGTCTCAAAATATATAGTGGTTTAAAATCAAAACTTGTCTCCTATTACTTTTTATCAAGAATCAGCAGAAAATGGGTAACGCCGTAGAACTTTTTGACATGGAGTGCGTTCAGAATCAGGTAATTCCACTTCACTTACTTAAACTTAGGAATTATCTAACTCGGATTGGTGAAATAGTCAACTTTTAATTAAAAAATTTGTTTCCTAAAAAGCAAGTATACACCCTGTTTAGTCGGCACTATTGCTAACTTTGTTATTATTAGAGACTCGAGGTCAGTTAAACTAGGAAACTAGTAGTATTTTTCCTGCTGATTAAAATGGTGAAAACAAAAAATTTATTAAATTTTCCGTTGAAGAGAAAATTAGGAAAATGTATTTTTTTTATATGGAACACCCTGTTTGTTTTTGCTATATCGAGAGTATAAAATTTTTGTAACAAAAAAGTCCTATTCATAATTTGTCTAAAGTCAATAATAACTTCGTTATAACAACATTTCGATTTAATTCTAGCAAGCTGTGGAATTTAAGAATAAGATTGCAACTAACTTATCACAACTCATTTTTTATTCGTTTTGTTTGTCAAAATGACTTGAAATGAAAGTGGTGGTATAATAAAAATGGCAAATTTAATGTTTGTTTTGTTTCTTAATTTAAGATAACATAACAAGACGTGGTTTTGAATATTAGCTCTCAATTTTACTTTAACTGTGTGACATCTACTATCAAAATGCTAAACTCAGATTTGAAAAATAGCACGTCACAAATTAGCGTTAAAATGTGTAACACTTCTGGCCAATAGATGTCACCCCAAAATGATTTTCTTTGATAACTTTATAATTATTTGTAAGAAATTGTTAAACGTATGCTTAACATAATCCATGGTAACCATAAAAGTATTAAATATCATTTTATTCATATACAAATAAAATTTCATCTGTTTTTTTTTATTTAAAAAAGCCTGAAAATAGAGCTCTTTGTGCCATTTTTCTGGTAACCTACTCGTACTTTTTTGTTTAAAATTTATTTTAGGATTTAGCAAAACCTTAAACAACAATTTCATTCAATAAAAACTCATGAAAACGATTACCTATGAAGTTATCTAGGAATTAATTCGCCCCATTTTACGTCTAAAAAACATCATTTCAAACGCCACCTTAACATCGGTCGGAAAAGTTTTAACTAACTCGCTTTGGAATAACGCGTTTTGTCTAGTGAGAACTAGATTTAACTGACAATTAATTTGAAAATTAGTCAATTCTAGTTTCAACAAAGGCATTTAGTAAAAACTAGTTCTAACTAGGGAAAACGCGTTCTATCTAAACACTAGTTTTAACTGTAACATATATACCAATGAGTCTGATATGATTAATAGGTAAATTTCAAATAGGTGTTTTTATAGGTTTCAAACTGCCGAAAATGAGGCAATTATTTAATATTCATATATTATACAACTAGACAAGTGAAAATTCTCGATTATACACGAGACGTATTGTCTGAAACACCACGAGACCGAAGGTCGAGTGGTGTTTTGAGACAATACGTCGAGTTTCGAGAATTTTCATTTGTCGAGTTGTATACAGATAGACTATATCACGAAAATAAATTAAAAAATTTTAAAAGTACAACGTTTTCAATACGTAATTTACTAACCTAATTTGTAATTTTAATAATACACAGACGTACAAAATAACTTAAAGATTGATTACATACACAAAAAGAAAATGAAACGTAAAATGTAGAGAAAATGTGATAAAATGTATTTCATTATTATTTATATTAAACGTACAATTATTAAAAACATTATCTGACATTGGAGCCACGGTACATGTAGAACAGAGCGTTGATGATGTTGTAGTTTCATTCCTCAAATTAGAAATTATATTGTAGTGATGGTCCTCGTTTAACTACAGGTAGGGTGTGTGGAGTGCTCGGAAGTGTGCCATCATGACAATTACACTATCCACAGTAATATTTTGCTTGGTACTGTCAACATTTGAACTTTAAATCATAGCTGCCTATTTAATCGTAATTTTGACAGAAGTGAATATACAAGGGTTCGTATATTCGATTTCGTATATTCGATTTGGTATATTCGATTTACGTCATAATAAGTAAAATAACCGCTGTAATACGTCAAAACAACTGAAAATCAAGCGTTTTCATTGGTTTAAATTTCGATGAGTGATATAGTCCCTGATATACAGTGTCCGCGGATCAAGTTGAAAAGATAAGAAACATTTTTATTATTGATTTTACGATAAAAAGTCATTTTTTATAAAAAGTCCTGATTGTCGAAAAAGTGTATTTGCAATATTTGAATCCAAGATCAGATTAACGTAGTGTTAATAAATTAAGAAAATTTGAAAAGCTTCAAGAGAGATAAGTGCCATTATTTATCATTTTAGGATACAATTTTATTTGAAAGTTTTTTATAATCTGAAACGAAGTCTAAATACAAAATTTTATTCATAAATAATTTTCATAAAATAATGTTTAAATAAGAACAATGTGTCTTGCGAAAACATGAATTTTGTTGTTAAACTTTCATTTCAAATTTTGCATTTAGACATGATCTAGATTTTAAACATCTTTTTCAAATAAAATTTTACCCTAAAATGATAAATAATGGTAATAATTTAACACTACGGTAATCTGATCTTGATTCAAATATTGCAAATACACTTTTTCGACAAGCAGGACTTTTTATAAAGAATGACTTTTGACGTAAAATCAATAAAAATTTTTCTTCTCTTTTCAACTCAATCCGCAGACACTGTATTTTGGTATAGTTTAGCTTATGTGACCTGGGATGCACTTAAAGCATTATAGTGACCGCAAGTGAGACCTATTTAAATTTTTATCTGCAATGGCAGGGCAAATTATTTGGCATATTACAAAAAATTGATAAAAGAAACAAATACGCAATATTGCTTTTAATGAGATAAACAAATTCAGAGTTACTGGTGCCGATAGCTGTAATTGAATATCTCGTGTAATTCTAACTTTACATTTCGTTTAAAATTCAATGCGCTGTCAAAGTGTTGAAAGAGTTTTAATTTCCCTCTGTCAAAAATGACGTATGCTCTCGAGATAGCCTAGTAAAAATGTCATCTTGAAGCGAGATCTATTGAGTGTGATTATTCCCAATTATAATGCCTAAGAGGAGCAAGTCATCTAATTTTTGTGAAAGAAATAAAAAATAGGGCGTACATGCTGTGCAAAAGATTCAATTTTGCACCTTTAGTTTTGTTAATACAGACAATACAGAATACAGATAATCTTGCTTAGTAATTATCAGTTCCGACACCTTTAACTGTGAAAATTTTTCTTTTGTGCGTAAACCAAAAAAACTAAATTGGGCTGCTAATTCGTCGGTTATCAATCGAGACAACATTCGTTTTACAAAATCGTACAAAGTACCACCTCCAATTAGTTGCAATTCAAACACCTGCAATAAATTGAGATTACTTTTAATGCAAGAGTTGTGAATTCTAATTACCGATCGTTCAAAATTCTCTGCGTTATTTAAATAGTCCTCCAAATAACTCAAAAGTTTCCTTAGAAGTCGCAGGTAAATCAAGTACTATAAACATCGATTGTGATTTTTGTTGATTCACTTCCGTAAATTCATTTTGTTTTTTAATTACCTGCATGTCTTTTGCAAGTTTGTTAATGCTAGCTTGCACTAGGTTTATTTTTTTTATTGTTTGTTGTAAATACAACTTTATTCCTAAAACAAATCAGGTAATGCATTCAAATTACACTTTCATCAAACATGATATAAAATACCTTCACTATGACTAGGACAGCATAAGCATTTGCTGCTATTGTTGCATCCAGAGCCTACGGAAGTGCTAGCTGAAGTTGGTGGATTAATTTCTAATCCGTCAGTTGAACTGCAAGATGATGTCGGAGTCTGAGAGCTTCTAAGTTCTTCAAAAACTGAAACAAATGTTTTAATAGCGTTTTTTAATATCTACCACCAATATTTTATTACATTCTTTTCTTTTCTTATGTACAATTGTTCGATCCAATTCACTCTCTGAATCATGATCCATTCCATTGTTACAATCTAGAAGATATATAGATAGCGAATACTTAGAGTTTTCATCACCATACTTATAACTCACATATTTCCATAATTGGTGGAGTGTGCAACTTATTTACAGGCGGTGGTGGGTCATCTTCATCGGACGATAAATATTTCCTCATTATGTGTTTCCTTTTTTCCTTGATGTTGTATCTGAATCTGACGCAAGATCATCGATTTTCCCTTTCTTAGCTTTAAAAATTTTCAGCTTGGCAGTACCATAAGTATCTAAATCAAACAAAAATATATTGTAAAAACAAATACCTACCAGAGAAACTGTTACAAAGTGATACCTACCAAACGTATTGTTCTTAAAATTAACTATGTCATAAAGAATCCACTCCTCATCAGGTTCATCACAATTTCTTAATGCTGCAGTCAGCTGATTCCGATTGTAAGTTGGTGGTGGCCAAAAACATTAATTATTTTCATTTATCCACTCAACTGGCACAACTTCAATTGTGTTGTCATGTGTGAAGCGAACTACTTTCCACACCATTATTGTAAGTCTGTGTTTGTTATAAACCCTTGAACAGTCGCGTGGGTAGTAAT
Source organism: Abscondita cerata (assembly GCA_030710515.1). NCBI lineage: Eukaryota > Metazoa > Arthropoda > Insecta > Coleoptera > Lampyridae > Abscondita > Abscondita cerata. Next base: position 83,621 of record JALBCR010001046.1, read on the forward strand.
AACACTATTGATCGCGTGGATGACAATCGTCATCCAGCAATTATTTTTGAGTTAATCAATTTTATTTCTATTACAAGATGTAATTTAAGGAATTATATAAATTTACTAAATGGTAGACAAACACGAAAATTTATTTTAAACTTAAAAATAGTGATATATGTATCTATATTATGTAAAAGATAAAATACTTATAGCCGCTAAAGTACAATAAATGTCAGTTCATTATCAAACTAATAATTATCCTCTGGGCAATCATTGCATACGGTGTGTGAGTGGCTTGGACAAACCCAATTGCCACACATCGTACAAGAATTTCTTGTTGTTTTGTTGCGGGAACGGCCACATAATTTGCAACGCCCACGTCCTTCAGAGGTATTGCTTCTAGATCTTGATCCGGAGTTACGCTTATACCAAGAAGAGAGTTAGCTCTTTTTCGTATGTCAGAGGGGAGTTGAATAATCTGCGATCTTCTGTAGATTTGAGGGCTTATCGATTCCCATGAAATTTCTTCTAAAAAGTTACGTCTTTTAATTTTTTGTGGACCTTTACTAGTGTATATGACAAAAGCATTGATCGCGCATATGTTTATGAGGTTGTAAAAACAACTGTTGGCCACCTCCGAGTATTTCTAGCAACATTGTAGTTGCCACACATTTGGTCTAGAAAGTCTACACCAATTTCTGTATGGTTATAAAATGTAACCATTTCCGGCTTCTTTTTTTCGCCTGTATCTTCGTCAATTTTATTCCTGTTGTGCATTGTCGATATTACCAACGTTGTTTTGTTTTTCGTTGTGAATATGACACTAATGTTATCGATTTTGAAACCCAAAGATTGAAGAGTTAATGTCTCTTTGTTTATTTGGAAGAAATTCTTTCGAATTTGTGACTTATTTTTTTCAAGGTACCGACGTATGTAAGTTTTTTTCGTTAGTAGTTCTTCAGCCAATGGTATACTACTAAACCAATTATCGGCAGTAATATTTCTTCCACTTCCGTAGATTGGCTGTGATAATCTTTAAACATCTTTACCTAAATTACTACACGAAAATGGTCCATCTGGCTGTTTTCCACAATACACCTCCAAATTACATTTATAAAATGTTTTGCAATCAACCAGAGCAAAACCTTTATCCCGTATAGCCGGTTTGCTTGGAATGTATTGCTGAAATGAGCAGTTTCCTCGAAATGTCAATAACTGTTCATCAATTGTCATGAGTTCACTTGGAGAATAATATTTTTGAAAATTTTTCAAACAAAGTAACAATAAATTTCTTATAGGAGCTAGCTTGTCAATTTTTTCCGCTAATTTCTGTCATGGATGTTGTCGATTCGAAGGCATCGTAATAAAAAAAGGAACCTTCGTAAACTCATTGCTAAATAACAAGTTTCTAAGCCACATCTTTAGAATTGTCCCAGAGTTGAATCAAATTAAGTCGATTACTTTTGCGTGATCCAATCAAATATAAGAGGCCTACAAAAGCTCTCATTTCAATGGCGTCTGTAGAAGCTGCATCTCTTTCACGAGAGAAATTGCTGCGCACTTTTTCTATGTAAATATTAGTATTGTCAACCAGCAAGTTGATTATGTCTTCCAAAAATAAGTTTAGACAATCTATTGAACTTTGAACTTGTCTGGCATCATGTAAAGGGCCTGATGGTTGGGTAATAATGTTGCAAGAACGAGTTTTTGAAGACTTGACTACAGGATTTTTCATCCACTGTGTATTGTCGTTGCCATAATAGTATTGCCCATTATTCTTGCTTGCTGAAGTATTCTCTGTTTCCTCTTCGTCAGATTCAGATATCTCATTTTCTGGCGTAGAAGTGTCAACTTCGACCACTTCAATCTCTTTACCACTTAAGTCATTGTCCGAATCATTTATTTCATCTTCACCTTCTTCATTGCATAGTTCCTCATACCATTTCAGCCAAACTGCAGGGTCTTTCGAAGTCTCCATTATAAAATTATTACTGAAAAGGGCAAACAAAGTGCTTACAATACAAAAAAATATTTATTCAAAGGTAGGTGGCAGAGTTTTAAGTTTAATTTAAAACTAAAAAATTTCTTACAGTTCGCTTAAAAAAACGGAAATAAAATATAAATCGATAGTAAAATATTTTAGAGCATTATTATACTTCAGCTGCATTACTCATTTGTGAGTAGTAGCAATGGGGCATTCACCATCAAAATCAATTGTTCGATGTAATTACTCTCTGTACATGCAATTATACTAAGTACACGGCGTGTACTTGCATGTGCGAAGAGCGGTTGCTGTGTGTACGTGCTGTACATGCATGCTTAGTACATTTTCAATTACTCTCGGCACTTGCGAGGGTGTAATTGCTTCCAACCCTTTTCGCCGCCCCCTGATGAAGTAAGATAACCGATAGCAAGACTCTGCCATCTTGTGGGTGGCCATTTTTTCGAGTACTTGTTCATAAGAGTGCGATGATTGAATAATTCGCCGCCCTTGGGAGGGGGTGGAGGGCAGTTAAGGCGGTGATTTTGATTAGAATTGTTGTGGGTGGCCATCTTTTCGAGTACTTGTTCATAAGAGTGCGATGATTGGATAATTCGCCGCCCCTCGAGGGGGTGGAGCGCTGTTAAGGCGGTGATTTTGATTAGAATTGTGATATATTTGATAATGATATGCAAGATGGCCGCCTATAATTACATGTCGTTGACGTCGCCGTCGTGTGGGTGGATTATTAAGCAGACATAGCGAGAATACCGAACAAGTTGGAACAGGGAATTATGTCCTTTTCTAACCAAACTACTCTCTCGATGATCGAAAGTGCAGGTGTTGGCTAATTATAAATGCATAGATCGCAACGGGTGGATTTAATTAAGATGACCTCGAGAGCTAAACAAGTCGGATCCTGAAATTACATCTTTTTCTAACCTGTTTATCTCTTTCTAGTTGTTTGAAAGCCCAGGTGTTCCCTAATTATATATGCGCGGGGTGTAAATTACGCCTCACACTTGTGGTAGAATAAAATGAAGCGGCCATTAGTTTCTTTCGAGGCTTCGTGGAGGTGATTTCGGTTGTTCTTAGTGTTATGTGCGATAAAATAAGTTGTGATATAAAAAATTTTATTCAGCGTGCAAAATCACGCTCCGTTCCATTAAATTTGGATTAAGCGTCTACGTCGATTGGGTTTTGTGGTGGCGGTGTTGAACCGAAAAAATCGATGGATACGTTAAACACAGGAGGACAACAGCAGCAAAACGCTCCGATGGATTCGATTTCATCGTCGTCGTCTTCGTGGTCTTTTGCCACGGAATACGACATGGCCAACGAGTCGCGGCTTCTCCAATTTCAGCAACGCTTCGAACGAGAAGCTGGTGAACGCGACCTGCTATAAGCTAGACTATGACGATGAGGGAAAATATATAGAAATCGGGTACAGTACTTATCTGCAACTTACACCGGTAATTAGAATTTGGAACAGCCCAGAGTATAATGGTGTATGCGGTGCAAGTGGTCCGTACAATGTGCATTACAACGATCGAGAAAAAACAATGTCCTGCTAACCATTGACGAATGGAAGACGCTAATGGGGCTCCGCAATCATCTCATGAACGACTTTTCTGCAACACCGTCGACGAAGAGTTTAGACAAGAGTTTGTAGATGTTAATGACGGACCCCTAGAGTGCATAAGTAAAACTTCTGACATATCTCGCGATGTGAAAATCGTTTACACTACAGAATATCATCCTGATTTAGTTGGTTGGAGCGCCGGTAGTGATAATGGTTTTGTAAACACAATCACTTTAACCCGTGATTATAAAAATTGCGTTCTAAACAAGTGGGATGTGGATTGCATGTTTGGTTTGAGAGAAATAATTAATTATCGGTTGGAGTTAATGCAATCGCATAACCTGGACGCGTTCTACAACCATGTAATCAAGCGTGTTGCAATCGAGCAGGAAAGAAGAAAACATTGGATCAATCCAACTACGACGATGATGGCTGGAGTGTTTATGACGCGTATGAAAAACTGTTAAACATTGAATGTAATATTAATTCGCACAATGTATTATGTTTAATGGAAGTTTTATATCGCCGACCTAGTTTTATTATGTCGTGTGTAGCGGAAAATATGCGCTAGAAACCAAGCATCGATGATGCTTTTTTATGTATTTCTTTTCATGTATTTCTTTTTTAAATATATGCATATTTGTCGAGTAAATAATTTTTTAATCAAACCTGCAAGGTGAAAAAATATTCTATGAGGTCTGTATAAATATATTTGCATGCTAATTGTCGGGCAAAACGCGTCATGCTGGCATCAAAGAAGGGTAAAAAATTAAGTGCAAACAAAGGAACTGGTGTTATAAACAGTCTAATTAACAGACTTCCTGTAAAATTACACCTGCCTGGGTATCAGTATTGTGGCCCAGGCACAAAGCTACAAAACGGTTGGCCAGGGGTGATGCTGGTATTAACGCTCTAGATTCGCACTGCAAAACACATGATATCAGCTACAATACCAGCCCTAACGATTTAGCTGCAAGACACCGTGCTGATCATTTGTTCCAACAAAAAGCTTGGGAGTGCTTCAAGTCAAAAGACGCAAGCTTGGGCGAAAAAACAGCTGCTCTAGCAGTTAGTGCGGCTATGCGGGCTAAGCGGTCATTGGGCATGGGTTTGAATAAATCCAAAAACTAGAACCATGAAGCGAAAAATAAAGAAACGAAGAGTGAGAGCATCGTTCAACAAAGTTCGCCGGATGATTAAGAATAATACGAAGACTAATATGTAAACGGCGGCGGAGGTGGTAACCCTATCTCAATGATTAAAAAGGCCTACGATCAGGCGAAGCTGGCTGTTCGACATTTTGGTGGAAAACGAAACATAGTAATGCCGCGTATCATCCCAATCCCTAAAAGTGGTGGGAATATTACCATTTCTAATACCCCCATTTGACGGGCTTTGCAACTGGAGCGCTTGCTGGTGGTGCCGCTGGAATAGCTGGAGCCGTTAACGATGCTAAAAACGCAAAGCAGCGTGCTGAAGAAGCTACTGACATAACCGCACGATAGAAGCTATAGGCTCTGGGGAAGAAATGCAGCGGCAATTATATCTATAAAACCATACACAAAGACCGGTTCTGCGCTATATCTGAAGACCCTTTGCGGTTCAAAACTAATAAAGCTTCCCGAAAGAGCGTTAACAGACATCGATTTGCGAAAGTTAGCTAGAAATGCGCCATACTTTAGAGATGTATTTATGCGCGATAATTTACCAAAAAAGACGGGCCTGCTGAGAACGGAATAGCAATCGTAAACCTGGATAGTACGTTCGAGGACCAGGAACGCATTGGGCGTGTTATAAGAAACGAGGATCGAGAGTATGGTATTATGTAGCTCCGCAATGTTAAACCACCATCTGAATTAATCAAGTACTTTCGGGGATTTACTACAACTACAAAAGGGACCAGGAGTTTGATAGTGTAATTTGTGGGCATTTATGTCTTAAATTTCTACATTCGTAAATGTATACAAATTTTTGTATAAATAAATAAAATATCTATACACATGTATCATTAATCAGTTACAATGTCGATAACATTCAGTTTGAAGGTGTTGCACGATTTTTATCCTCCGATTGAAATTAGACGAAAAATACAATCATGTGATTGGTGCGGTCGGATTTTTCGGATGTAATTTATTCGAAATATTAACGACAGCAACGATAAATTATACTATATAGATAATGATTAATGTAAGCTTAAAATCTGCTAAAGTCCTTCATATCCCTGCACGGATCATACAGAAATAGATGAACTTAACAATTATTTAACAAAAGAACTGGTTGCTGATTATCGTACAAAAACAAATTAAGCAAAGAAGAGGGGGATTGACGACTCTATATTTAAACTGCGGGCAAACAATAATACTCTGAAATGCGAAGTTCAGAGTGTTTAAGCGACTGACTTTACACAACCGGGAAGATATCGGTCGTATGCTTGGTTTCGAGTTCAAAAATACTCAGCCATAATATTAGTCGTAAATCTACCTTGGATATCCAAATAATAAAACACACCAACATACACGTCGAGTGTACATTTCAGTACCACCACGATATCGTTTGGATAAAATACCGAACAATACCCAATATTTGGAGCTAAACACATGCATTACAAGCAATATTATCATCAGATTAGGTCAATCAAAAAGGCGAACCGATAGATTTTGGCGGCGACGAGCCGTTCACTGTGAGATTGGAATTGAAGAAAGAATTATGGGGTTAAAATTTAGTAAAAACACTTTTTCTGTTGTAAACTGTGGCGATGAGATCTGTGGCGGTAATAAAAACAACATCGATTTCTATAAAAAATAAATCATTCGCTGGAGGATCCATTAATAAACAAGCCAACAACACATCATCACAGATATTTCGTGCATTATCGAGTAACAAAGAAGAAGAAAAATAAGAGCGACAACAATCACTTGACTGTAAGAGAGAAACTTCTTTTAAAAATCAATTGGTGATTAAAAGTGAAACAATAGCAGAGAAAGGGAATAGAAAAATTAAAGAATACCAATATATTCATTTACAGTGAGTAGAAAAAAGAAACATGAGCAGCAGCCGGAGTGGGATGCATAATCAAGACGAATTTAGAAGATCAAATTAATGATTGGAAAGCGTACAATGAACGTATATTGGCAGTCGAACTGTTAGAGACGGTAACAAAGATTAGGAAGACGGTGGTGGTAATATACGGACCATGTGAAAACAACAAGAATGAAAATAAAGACAAATTTTGGAATGATTTAACAGACATTATAGGACAAGTAAAAAAATATATACAAAATAGGAGACTGCAATAGCAGAGTCGGTAAAAGTGATGAGAAATACAAAGCGATACTGGTGGAAAGTATGGAGAAGTAAATAGAAATATTAATGGAAGAAGAATGCTAGATTTCTGCATTGTAAATGATTTAATAATAACAAATATTCGCACACAAAGAAATTCATAAATTCACAAGAGAGAGGATAAGTAGGAATGAAAGATCTTAATTGACTATAGAGAGAAAAACAGAGGGACGGTAATGGATTCGAGAGTGAAAAGAGAATCGGAAATTGGTAGCGATCATTATCTGTGATGGCTAAAATCAGAGAAAATATACATCAAAAGAAGAAAATGCAGAGGAATACAGGAAATAATGAAAATGTACAGTTTGAATCAATTAAATATTACAAATTAGAGGAGAAGGAATTAGCGGATAAATACGAAAAACCTATAAGCAAGAAACTGGAAGAATACGAATACGAAATAAAAGAGAGGAGGGTTGAAAGCGGATGGAAGAGATATAGAAAGCAAGAAAGAAAAATAATAAAAAACACACATAATGGTGAACAGAGGAAATTAAAATACAAATTAAGAAAAAGAAAGAAACTTGGAAAAGTTACTACAATTGATCAAAAATGCAAAAGAAAAGAAAATTTTTGGAAAAAAAGATGGAAAAAGACTCAAAAAAAAAATCAAAACTATTCTATAGAACATTGAAAACTTTAAGAACAGAGAAGATACTGAATACAAAATAATAAAAGGAAAAAGCGGAGAAATTATAACAGAAGAAATAAAAATAATGGAAAGATGGAAAGAAACAGAGGAACATGTGATAAGGATGGAAGAACTTGAAGAAGTAATAAAAGATCTAAAATACGGGAAAGCGGCTAAGGTGCGACAGAATAACGGCGGAAATGATAAAGAGTATAGGACAAAAATACAGAGATACACTATATTAAGTATATACAACAAAGTGTGGATAGATCAAGAACTACTAAAAGATTGGACAACAGCGTTAATCGTGCCAATTCACAAAAAGGAGATAAAAGAGTGCAATAATTACAGAGTAACACTTCTAAGTATATGTATGAAAATATCAGAAAAAAGAATTAGCATGGTAACTGGAAGAGACAGTGCAAAGAATCATAGGTATCGGGAATATACTCGGATGACGTCGTATTGATCGCAAAAATGAAACAGATTTACAAACAAATTTAAATTCTAGTACTGAAAGAGAATAGAATGAAAAATTAATAAAAGTAAATCAAAAGGTAATGGGAATCGTAGAACAAAAAGTAAACATGAAAACTGAGATTGAAGGTGCAAGAATTGAACAAGTAAAGTACTTTCATTATTTACGAGAAGTGTTCGACGAGAAAGTGACCCAGGAAGCAAATATCAACAACATAATAAAGAAGGCAAATGGATTATTCTATGCACTAAAAAAATAAGTTTTTGAGTAAGAGGGAAGTTTCAGTTGAAACGAAAACTAAAGTCTTCAAATCGATAGATAAACCAATATTAACTTATGGAAAGCGAGTCGTGGATACTGACAGATCAAGAAAAATCAAGATACAAGCAGTCGAAATGAGGTACCTAAGAAAAATAAAAGGTCAAGAAGAGATAGAATACGAAACACAGACATAAGAAAGGAACTGGAAGTAGATAGTACACTAAAATTTATACAGAAGAAGCAACTGTCGGTGGTGGTCATCTACTAAGAATAAACGAAAAAGCACCAGTAAAGCTAAGATATGGAAAACAAGATAATAATGGGAAACAGAAAAGAGGAAGACCAAGAGAAAACATGGAATGGGGGAAGTGGAAAGAATACTAGGAAGAAAAAAAGGAAGAAATGAAGAACAATGTGTGGTCTGTGGATGGGGCGATTAAATTTAAACTTGCAAATAAAATTTTAACGTTGAAAGATATCGAAGCCTGCAACAAAATATTAGAAAATGATAAAAAGAAATAAAAATTATTTTGATTTACTACCTGAAGAGTAAAAAGTAATGTTTACATTGGATTTACTATGTACTATTTTGTTGGTTTTTGGTAAAAAAATATGTTTGTTCTTGATGCTTTATGCAGAAATGTTAATTTTAGTAGAATTACTTAAAGTTAGGTTTAATTAAATAAGCGAAACATAATAAGTAAGATCATCAGTTCATTTGTATTGTGATTTGCATCTGGATATTGATATTCCGGAAATGCCATTACAATAAACATAAATATTTGGAGAAAAATTGTGCTGATGTCACCCCAGCTCCCAGTTTTGCTTTTCAATCTAAACTCCCACAATTTATTAAAAATCTTGACAAGCCAAACCCAATTGAAATTTTTAATCTATTGCTCACCGACTAAATTGTCGATTATATAGTTTTTGAAACCTACCTTTATGCAGAACAAAAATCACACGAAAAGGAAAACATTATATAAAAAAACTAATGCCAAACGAAATTTTTGAATAAATCTTTTGATGGGCAGTAGATAGATAAAGGCGATTCAGCATCAAAATCAATTGTCCGATGTAATTACTCTGTACATGCAATTACATGAAGTACATATGGCGCGTACTTGCATGTGCGAAGTGTGGTTGCAGGGCGTACAAGCTGTATCTGCATACTTAGTACGTTTTCAATTACTCTCGGTACTTGCCGAGGGCATAGTTAAACAACCCTTTCCGCCGCCCCCTTTGATGAAGTATTACATACTCTCTGTACACGCAATTGTGCTAAGTACACGGCGGTACGTACCTGCAGTGTGCGTGTCTTGTACATTTTCTCAATTACTCGGTACTTACGGCGGGTGTAATTGTTTCAACCCTTTTCGCCGCCCCTGATGAAGCAGGATGGGCGCCAGCAAGACCTGCCATCTATGGGTAATCATTTCGGAGTACTTGCTGATAAGAGTGCGATTATTGTATACCTCGCCGGCCGTCGAGGGGTGGAGCGCTGTTAAGGCGGTGATTTTGATTAGAATTGTGATATATTTGATAATGATATGCAAGATGGCCGGCTATAATTAGATGTCGTTGAGGATGATGACGGATGGAGTGTTTATGACGTGTATGAAAACTTGAATGCAATAAATATTAATAACAGTCAATCAGCCTTATGCAGTAATCACATTGACTTTATTGTCAATGTTGAAATAATTTCAATCAGTTTTAATTTCAAATTCAATATTGAACAAAAAATTAGTATGCTGTATGTACACTTGATTTGAGATTATTGAAATATAAAAATATTGAAATTAATGTCAAGTTTCCATTTGGCAACATGGCGTTTTCATAAAACTTCTAACTTCATTTCCTACATCATACATAACCTTACCTTTATTTATGCAAATACTCAAAAGTAAGTATTATATTTTTAACTTTTAATGTATGGTAAATTTACTGCAATATTTTGTAAAATATTTATCTAAGGGTGAAATTTTTAGTTATTTTTATTAAAACTTGAAAACATTTATTTAAACCACAATACATGAGGTCAATACATTCAAAATTATTTCATCTTAATTTTTAAGAATTGATTTGAAAAAAATCGTTCAAGAAAGGTGAAACGTTTGTTTTTATAAAATTTTATAAGTTAACGATTTAACTGAGAGTTTTAATAAAAACTAAGAACGACAACTAATAATTTTCCTTATACAAGGGCAATGGAAATACTAACTTTTACATTTAGATGCCTCCAAAAAAAGCATCCCAGCAGCAATATCAGCTGCTTATTGATGAGGTTGCTAAGTCTAGCTGTCTGAGATGGGGAAAGGGAACTCCTGATGAAAAAAAGGAAGCATGGGAGCAAATAAGCCTAGTGTTGAATGCTGTAGGAGCAATTGAAAAAGACTCCTGATGCGTGGAAAAAGGTGCTGTAAAAAGTTCAATGATAAATATATTAATGTATTTTTTCAGGCATTCGTTGAGATGAAATCTCACGTGAAGGCTAAAATTAGAGATGCTAAGCAATTAAATGCTACTGAAAAAAGATGTGCAGACATACTGGGGTTATATGCGTCATGCTCTGGTATTACTTCAGTCCCAGAATTGGGAATGGCATCCGATGGTAATATTATTAATTGTACATGGTTTAAATTAATATATTGGTGATTTTAGTAAACGATAATAATAAGGAGGATCCTCTCCAGGAGCAGGATCAGTTTCTCACCGAGACTGCAGTTTGTAATACTCAATCTATAGATGAGCATGAAGGCAAAGATGGTCCGGAGGAAGAAGTAGAAAATGAAAGTGATCGAGCAACACAACCAAAAAAAAAGCAAAAGCCAAAGTTGGCACATTGTAAGTATATTGTACCATAAGCAGGGTTCAACTACTTAGATTATTGAATATAAAAGCAGCTTCTGTAGTTTCCACATTTTTAGTATTATTGAGTGATCATATGGAAGCAACCAATCGAAGCCTGCAAAATATAGCAACAGCTATACAGTCGGTGGCTGATGCGATAAATAATGTTGCTGTTTCATTGGCGTTGAAGCCAACATAATTTTGTTTATTATATGTACATTTTAATAAAGTCATTGATGCTGCCAGTTGTTTTTTATTTATACACATTGATAAGAGAATAGTAAATGCTGTTTTAGTTTCAATGTGATTTTAAAGAAAATTATTAACTTTTGTACAAATTGTAAATATCAGTAAATATTAATTATTTCGGGTTTTTAATCTAGTTTATTAACATGCATGTTACTGAATTATATTTCATTTTCCGTTTTCATAGCTATCAAAAACTAAAAACTACATCAAGTCAGTACGAAATGTATATTCATTTTAAAAGATGCCGTCATTCCAATTACGAAGAAGCATTTGTGGAATTATGTGATGAACTGAATAGTGGGACAAATGTTCCGAAACGATCGACTTTGAATTGGAAGAGGGTATATAAAAAGAGTTATGTATGTTATTGTTTAAGATTATATCAATTTAATAGATTTTCGGCGAAAGGGAGTCGAGAGTAAGCCAAAGCCAGACGCATCTACCTCGAGAGAGAGCTTACTGGAGGTGGAATTCCTATCATAGAGATCCTGGACAATTTAGAAAGAAAATTGCTGGAGGTGTTAAGCAAAATTCTTATTTACGGCCACCCAAAAATTATTGAATTGGGATTCTTAAAAATAAAATAAAATAAAAATCGTCCTAGATTGGTCGTAAGAAAGCCTCCCAGGCATGGAAAACGTTTGAGTATGATTTATTTTATTGATATCATTTTTGTACATGATTTTTTTAGCTTCTATAGATTTTAACGAACTAATCACAAAAAGTAAGGACCTAAACAATAGTTTATGTCTCATACTAAGAAGCCTCCAAGCTCTAAACGACTCTATTATAAATTTAACAAAGGTATTATAAGTTAAAAATAAAGGGTTAAAAAAATAAACCATGTTTATTTTAAAATAATTCAACAATAATTTTGCACTACTCTGTTTCTCACAAAACGACCGTGTTGTAAAACATTTCTTTCTCCTAGACCGAAATCTTCATCCACATTTTCATTATTGCCATCTACTTCATTATCATTTACATCTGCTTCGTTACCACCTTCTGAAATATTTTTTACTAATGGTCGTAAAAATAACGAACCTAAAATTAGCTATACCTAAATTTTCATTTCTTGCAATGCAGAGATTATGCATTATAGCAGCAGAATAAATTATCTTAGCTGCTCGCTCGGGAGAATAATGTAACGTTCTATGTTTCAACAAGCATCTAAATCGTTGTTTAAGTACACCATTCGTTCTCTCTATCACATTTCTAATGACTTTATGACGACGATTGTACTCCTTTCATTATTTGCCGCTGGATTAGCTATTGGTGTAAGTAGCCAAGGCTCTAAAGGGTAGCCTGAATCTCCTACAATACAAATAATGAATTAACATATAGTAAAGAATAAAGTATAAAATTACCTAATAAATAAGTCATCTGTTGTCTATGTTCTGCAAATGCATTAGCCAAATGCCTTCTCACCAATGATGCTTGCCAGATTCCAGAATCATGTACTGATCCTGGAAATCTGGCGTTAATATTTAAAATTTGTAACTTGGCATTACAAACCTGGAAATAAAAATGAAAGAACCACAAAGTAAAGTGTGTATTACATCTTAGAATATGTATAAATAAAAACTAGATTTATGATATGAACATGCCTACTTACAATCTGAACATTTAAGCTATAATATTGTTTCCTGCAATAAAATATGACGCCAGGCATTTCTGGATCTTCTGTTTTGGGGGCTACTATTGCAATGTGTGTACAATCTATACACCCCTATTATACCAGGAAATCCACCAATTTCCATAAACCTAAAATTAAGTGTAGGTATACAGGGGATAACTGCGTTCGACGTTTCGCTATTAATACTGAGAGTTTCTTCAGAATAGCTGGACTGATTCTCTGCTGCTTAACCTGGCAGAGAATCAGTTCGGCTATTCTAAAAAAATCTGTCAGCATAAACAGCAAAACGTAAGTTTTAATAATTTTCAAAATGGGATGTTTATTAATGTTGTATTGATTTAAAATCTCAAATAACACGAGCGAGGTGCTCTTTATTAAATATTTAAATTTAAAAGGCCAAACATACTGCTGTTTTCGTTTATTTTCTGCGCTTCAGTTTCGGGGAATCGAATGATATGTCCCAATCTCTCCACCATAAGATCTGTCACTTCCGACAGACATCTGCTAACAGAACTTTGATGCATACTTGTAAGACAGTCTTGTCCTACACCTTTCTGATATGAGCCTTGACTTAAAAAATGCAATGCAGTAAAGAACTACAATATTAAAAATAACTTAAAAGTGTTTGTACTGTGTTATATTCAAATTACTCTCAAGTTTTTAGGAATAGCAGTTGTGCGCTCAGATTCTCTCATGTATGGCAGAACTTGATTAAATATCCAGTGAGCCAACTCTCTTGATACTCGAAATAAACCTTTGAAAGTATTTTCAGGTATAGTTAAAGGGTCACTGTTATCTCGTAATTGGCGACGATGAATATTTAAGTTACGCCTACAAAAATGTACCTATCTATAATTTTAATATTTAGATCGAGGATTATGAACTATAGAAGGTCAAATGGCTCTTGTAAGCTACTCAATAATTATTAAAATAGTTACGTCAACATTTTTTCGTGATAACTTTGATACCCCTTTAGAAATTAATAGTGATTAATAAGTTAATAAGTATATCTACAGTATAATTTAATATGGTGTATATACTTACCTTTGAATTTGATTTTCAACAAGTTCCACAAGTAAAACTAAATCCATTTTTTAGCTAAATGTGTAGGTACCTACTATTTACGCGAATTAAAATCTACGAGTAAAGATAGCACGGAGTAGTAGAAAGATGTCAAAATGAAACTTTAAGGTTAAAACACATTCTTGACATCACTAACGCGCATCATTTTTCAATACATGCAAATATTGATTTCTTTTCAATCTTAATTTCGAAATATTTCAATTTTGTTCTTACAGCATACCAATTATTGAAAACTATAAGATTGTTGATTTGAATTCAATTTATTGAAAAGTGAAATTCAATAAAAGTCCTCCTGCATAACAAACCTCCATATTTATTGAAATTTCTCTAAATGATCATTTTTATATCATCATTTCAAGCTTGACTTGAAGTGAATGTAGTTACTGCATAGGATTGAATGTATTTATGTTTAATGGAAGTTTTATATCGTCGACCTAGTTTTATTATGTCGCGTGTAGCGGAAAATATGCGATAGAAACCAAGCATCGATGATGCTTTTTATGTATTTCTTTTTAAATACAGGGTGTCTCTAAAAGGTCTGTACAAAATCCTACCACATATTCCTGAGGTCGAAATAAGCCGATTTAAGCAAACTTACCTTATTCCAAAATTGCTTTGTTTCCTAGATACAGGGTAAAGTTTAAAAAATAAAATCGTTTATTTTTAAATGTATGAACATTTTTCAAAGAATTACTTCAAAATTTATGTCTAGAGGTTTTTGGGATGCGAAATGTATGGGTAAGTGTTACAAAAAATAATTTATTACCTACAATTTATTTATTACAATTTAATTTATTACAATTTTATTTACAAAAATGAACTAGGTAAGATTTTAAGAAAAGATTTTTGAAAATTCAATGGTGAACAATTTATCTAATAAAAATACTACATAAATTTAATTATCATAAACTTTTAGTAACTGTTCAAAATGACCTCCGTCAACATAAGTACAGAGATTAATACGACGTAAAAAGTTCAAATTTACTCTTCTTAGCATTTCCGCGTCATTCTTTAATCACGTCGACTGCATCCTGAATTCTTTCCACAGTTCCTCTTCAATATAAATAGGCCTTGAATAAACCATGGTTTTTACAGATCCCCATAAAAAAATAATCCATTGGAGTCATATCCGGTGAACGTGGTGGCCATTTTAAAGGAGCGTCATTTCTCTACCAATCCATCTATTTGGATATGCTTGATGCAAATAATTGCGAACATTTAATGTAAATGTGGTGGAGCACTCGTCGTGCATAAACCACATAACTTGTCGAAGTTGTAGTGGTAAATCGTCTAATAAATCTGGCAGCGTATTTGTAAATGTTCTAGTGTAATCCACACCATTTAGTCGTGGCGGTAAAATAACAGGGCCGATAATAAAATTGTCAATGATTCCTGCCCACACATTGATTCGAAACTCATGTTGATGATGAGTTACTTTATGGCATGTGGATTTTCTTCAGCATGCCAAAAATGTTCATTATGTAAATTGGTTACACCCACTTCTTGTAAAACATGCTTCGTCTGTAAATAAAATTTGTTTAGCAAAATTCACATTCTGATGTCGGTGTTCGGTAATGAAGCGACAAAACCCAATCGTTGATCGAGATCCGCAGGTAAAAGGTCTTGTACCTTTTGGATATGGTATGGATGAAGCAGTTGTTCTTTCAGTGTCCTATGAACTACATCCTTGATACTCCTACTCTCTAAACCTATGCGTCTGGTGCTTAATTTTGGATTCTCAGCAATTCTTTCCAAAATTTCTTCTTCAACTTTAGGAGTCATAATCGTACGTTGCCGTCCATAATTAGCAGTTACAGGGATAAATCTACCGGTTTCGCGAAGGCGTCTCTCAATCGCAGCAAATGTTTGATGGTTTGGTATGCGCCGATTTGCCGTTCCCTAACACTTTTAGCGGCCATTTCCTGAACAATAGCCAAAACTAACAGCATATCCGTCATTTCTGCAGAGGTAAACATTTCAGCCATTTTGACAGACAACTGAAATAAATTCAAACAATTTAAAGTTATTAATGCCTAGCAACTCTCAAACACTTCACACAAATTCCACAAAATATAAACGATTTTTATTTTTAAACTTTACCACCCTGTATCTAGGGAAACAAAGCAATTTTTGGAATAAGGTAAGTTTGCTTAAATCGGCTTATTTCGACCTCAGGAATATGTGGTAGGATTTTGTACAGACCTTTAGAGACACCTGTATATACAATATTTGTCGGTAAATAATTTTAATCAAACCTGTAAGATAAAAATGATCCATGAGTCTGTATAAATATATTTGCAACGTGAACTTGTCGGACAAAAGTAGTCATGCTGGGCACCAAAGAAGGTTAAAAAAAATTAAGTGCAAACAAGGAACTGGTGTTATAAACAGTCTAATTAACAGTACAATTACACCTGCCTGGGTATCAGCATTGTGGACCGGGCACAAAGCTACAAAACGGTTAGTTAGGGGATGTTGGTATTAACGCTCTAGATTCGCACTGCAAAGCACACGATATCAGCTACAATACCAGTCCTAACGATTTAGCTGCAAGACACCGTGCTGATCATTTGCTCCAACAAAAGCTTGGGAGTGCTTCAAGTCAAAAGACGCAAGCTTGGGCGAAAGAACAGCCGCTCTAGCAGTTAGTGCTGCTATGCGGGCTAAGCGGTCATTAGGCATGGGTTTGAATAAATCAAAAACTAGAACCATGAAGCGAAAAAAAAATAAAGAAACGAAGAGCGAGAGCGTCGTTCAACAAAGCTCGCCTGATGATTAAGAATAATACGAAGGCTAATTATGTAAATGGCGGCGGAGGTGGTAACCCTATCTCAATGATTAAAATGCCTACGATCAAGCGAAGCTGGCTGTTCGACATTTTGGCGGAAACGAAACATAGTAATGTCGCGTATCATCCCAATCTCTAAAAAGTGGTGGAATATTACCATTTCTAATACATTCTATTTGCCGGGCTTTCGGCAACTGGACCGCTTGCTGGTGGGTAGCCGCTGGAATAGTTGGAGCCGTTAACGATGCTAAAAACGCAAAGCAGCGTGCTGAAGAAGCTACTCGACATAACCGCACGATGGAAGCTATAGCCCTGGGGAAGAAAGGCAGCCGCATATACTTGAAGCCATACGGAAAACGCGGCTCTGCATTATATCTAAAGCCATACGCAAGACCGGTTCTGCTCTATATCTGAAGCCCTATCGCGGTTCAAAAAATAATAAAGCTTCCCGAAAGAGCGTTAACCGATATCGATTTGCGAAAGTTAGCTAGAAATGCGCCATACTTTAGAGATGTATTTATGCGCGATAATTTACCAAAAGACGGGCCTGCTGTGAACGAATCAGCAATTGTAACCTGGATAGCGTTCGAGGACCAGGAACGCATTGGGTGTGTTATAGGAAACGAGGATCGAGAGTATGGTATTAATGATAGTTTCGGCAATGTAAAACCACCATCTGAATTAATCAAGCACTTTCGGGGATGTGAGATCTACTACAACCAAAAAAGGGACCAGGAGCTTGATAGTGTAATTTGTGGGCATTTATGTCTTAAATTCCTAAATACGTAAATGTATATACAAATTCTTTGTATAAATAAATAAAATATCTATACACATTTGTCTTTAATCAGTTACAATGTCGATAAACATTCAGTTTGGAAGGTGTTGCACGATTTTTATCCTTTGATTGAATTAGACGAAAATAGGTGTGAGAGCTAACGTCAGTGTGAATAGTCGCATTTAATTTCCTGCTGTGAATTAGTTGAAAAGTCATTATATTGTTAATAAAATGAATACCCGTAACAGTGATAAGGATAAAGATGAAGCTCTGGTGCAAAAAGTAGTTGAAAACGTTTTATCTAACAGTGCATTTATGGAAAAACTATTTTCTAACGTTATGGATAAAATCGGTGTGCATTTTAAAGAAATATTCAAGAAGTATGAAGACAAGGTGGCCTCACTCGAAAACAAACTTAAAGTAGCCGAATATGGTTTGGATAATCAAGAGCAATATTCTCGGAGAAGTAATTTAAGAATTTATGGTATTCCTGAATGTTCGAATAATGATACAAGTCAATTAGTTGTTGAATTATGCAATAATAAGTTAAACGTTGCTATTGATAAGAAGGATCTTGATTGCAGTCATCGCCTTCCATTTAAGGTAGGTGAAATCAAACCTATTATTGTGAGATTCTGCAGGAGTGAGATTAAAGATTTAGTATTTCGCGAAAAGAGCAAGCTAAAGGGCACCAAAATAGTTTTAACTGAAGATCTTACTAAACGTAGAGCGCTTCTTCTTAAATCGGCGAAGAAAAGTTGGGGATGATGAATGTCGTTACTAGTAAGGGGAATATTATTGTTAAGTATAAAAACGGGTTACGTAAAATTGATTCGGAAGATGACTTAAAATTGCTAAATTAGAACGTTGTGCAGTGAAATTACCTGTGAAATTATATACCTTGGTAGACGTGTTTGTTATTGGTTTAACAACCTTATCATAAAATTTTGTTGCAATTTTTGTTAAATTGTTTTGTTATATAGCATTTATTATAATTTTGTGTGGATATTATTTTGATACGTATATTGCCTAAGTAATCTGTTTATTTGATTCATACATAACTCAAAATCTACCCGTGAAATTAACATTTTAATAATTAATAACTTATTAACGTAATTTTAATTATATTATTTGTATACAATAAGTAATTGCAATGGATATTAGTGTAATTAAAATTGCTCATATAAATATTCGATCTTTGATACCTAAAGTAACTGATCTGCAAACGTTTATTGCAATGTATGGAATTCATATAATGACTGTTTCTGAAACATGGCTCACTGATGCCAATTTAGATCATATGTTATGTATTGATGGATTCGCTTTCGTTAGGAGAGATCGGGGTAGCAAAGGTGGAGGTGTTGGCATATACATACATAAATCTGTTAAATATTCAGTAATTAATGTTGATACAAACATTGAGCAGTTGTGGCTAAGTGTGAATGCAGTAAACACAAAGTTTATCCTTGGAACGGTATATAATGCACCGCAAACAAATTATAGAACATTTCTAAATGAACTTGAGAATTCTTTAGTGAACCTCCTGCCGATTTCAAATAAGATTATATGCTTGGGAGATTTTAATATAGATTTTTAAAAACTCAATAATCCTGCTACTGTATGCATGAATGATATATTGGAATCATTAAAACTCCGCTAAATAATCGATTCGCCCACGCGAATATCTTTCAACTCCAATACACTGATAGATCTGATTCTATGTAGTGATGTGCTCGCGATCAGTAAGTCGGGTGTTATAGAAAATGATATGTCAGACCATGCTGCTGTTTCGCAGATATTAATGTTAAAGGCCTTCTTGATGCATTCCCTACTAATACAATTATGTGTAGAAATCTTAATAAAATTAATGCGGAAGCTTTTGCATCTGACTTAAAAATGTTCCTTTTCAAAACATTCTGAAAATTGATGACATTGATACTAAATTATCATTATTTAACACTTACATTCTAAATCTCTTTGATGTGCATGCTCCTATTAGGACTCGTGTTATAAGAAAATCACCTGCTCCATGGCTAACCGATAATTTGAAGTTACTAATGAAATTAAGAAATAAGGCTAAGACTAAATATCTTAAATCAAAGCTAGTGAAACATTGGGATTATTATAAGTCACTTAGGAACCTCACTACCCGTATTACAGCGCTTGAAAAAAAGCTTGTTTCAGTTATATGTTCAATAGGAGTAGTAGCAAGGATTCATGGAGGTTGTTGCATACTCTTAATATCGGTGGTAAAAAAAATTAGTATCCCTACACATCTATGTGACCCTAATTTGATTAATAAATATTTCATTGACAGCATACCCGATGTGGCATCTAACAATCCTGGTTCAATTACATACAGTAATCCCAGTTATAATATAAAATTTGATTTCACTTTAGTAGATCCTGCAAATGTCGTAGCAGCACTTAGTTCCATTACCTCTAAAGCAGAGGGTTGTGATAATATAAGCGTATCTATGTTGAAATTATGTTGTCCTGTAATTATACCTTATATTTGCCATTTAATTAATACTTGTATACTGCTAGGAGTAGTACCTAAAGTTTGGAAAACTGCCCTGATAGTACCTCTACCTAAGATTAATGAACCGACTGAAATGAAGGATCTTCGCCCTATAAGTGTACTTCCTACTCTCTCTAAAATTTTTGAAAAAGTAATTTATCTTCAATTAAAGTCTTTTGTAGAGGAGAATAATATATTGCCCGAGGTACAGTCCGGGTTTAGGTCAGGCTACAGTTGTACGACCGCCTTACTTAAGATAACTGATGACATTTTATCATCTATAGATAAAGGTGAAATAGTGGCTCTGGTTAGTCTTGATTATAGCAAGGCATTTGACATGGTGAATCATGCAACTTTAATTGATATTCTTCAATTTATTGGTGTTGGAACTGAGAGTTGTAATTTAATAGATAGCTACGTTTCTAATAGATGGCAAATTGTAAGAATAAATGGTGTAAGTGCTAATCCACTACCAGTTACTCGGGGTGTTCCTCAAGGATCCGTCCTCGGGCCATTACTTTTCTCAATTTATACTTCAGTTTTCGTGAGTAAACTACGTCATTGTAAGTATCATATATATGCTGATGATACACAAGTGTATTATTCATTCAAACCAAATGATTGGAAAGATGCTGAAAATAATATCAATGAAGATTTACAATACCTTCATGAAGCTTCCACATGTCACTCCCTAATTATTAACCCGACTAAGACGACTTCTATACTTTTGGAAATGATAATATATGTAAACAGCTAAGTGGTAAGTTAAAAATAGAGATTAATGGGGCAATTATTCCTATAGCAAATAAAGCTAAAAGTCTAGGGTTTACCTTGGACAATACTTTTAGATATAGGCATCAAATAAATAAATATATTTGCTCTAGTTACCTGAATCTTCGCCTGTTGTATGCACATAGAAAATACTTCAACATTAAAACTAAATTGCATCTGTGTAACTCATTTGTATTGTGTCATTTTAACTACGGATCTCCAGTATATCATTCGGCTTTGGATAGTGCTACTAATGCTCGTATACAAAAAGTACAGAAAGCTTGTTTACGATTTGTTTATGGTGTCAGGAAATATAATTGTATAAGCTATAAGTTGAAAGAAGCAGGATGGTTAAGTCAAACTCCTTCTTACCTATATCGAAAAATAAAGTTTAGGACTGACATTCACAACTTGACCACCAGGTTCAGGGGGTTAATTTCCCTCCCTCTCATGCTACCACCCGATTTGAACGGTCCTTCTCATTTCAAGTTTATTCAATGTATAATGAATTGCCGATAAAATTAAAAGTTGTTCGAAATATAGTTTCAAAAGAACGCTCTCCGAGTACACGTTACAGAGGCAGTCGATGAGCGTTTTAGAATTTTAGTAAATGCAACCTTCCGGGTTTATTAGATTTGTGTAAGTAGATGATGTTGCAATATACATGCACTATATATTTATATGGCACGGTATCGAATATTCAATTTTTAAGTTTTTGTATCTTATTATTTTGGTTGCAAACTATGAATTGGATGTATTTAGTTATAGGGATTTAAAATGTTGTAAATACATTATAAGGGGACAAGGTTTAGATGGTAGAGCAGTGGGTAGTTTACTACTTCACTGAATCTCGCCTTGCGATTTCGGTAAGGAATTATTTTGTTTAACTTGAATTTTTGTTGTTGTTACATGTGGTCCTTACTGAAATAAAGTTATTATTATTATTATTATTATTATTATTATTATTATTATACAATCATGTGATTGGTCTGGTCGGATTTTTGGGTGTAATTCTATTCGAAATATTAACGACGGCAACGATAAATTATACTATATAGATAATGATACTGCTGTAAAATCTGCTAAAGTCCTTCATATCCCGCACGGATCATACGAAATAGATGAACTTAACAATTATTTAACAAAACAACTGGTTGCTGATTATCGTACAAAAAACAAATTAAGCAAAGAAGAGGGGGATTGGACGACTCCTCTATATTTAAACTGCGGCCAAACACTAATACTCTGAAATGCGAACTTCAGAGTGTTTATGCGATTGACTTTACACAACCGGGAAATATCGGTCGTATGCTTGGTTTCGAGTCCAAAATACTCAGCCATAATATTAGTCATAAATCTACCTTGGATATCCAAATAATAAAACACACCAACATACACGTCGAGTGTAATATTATAAATGGAGCGTACAGAAACAGGAGAATTGTAAAGACCTTATACGAAGTGGACATTTCAGTACCACCACGATATCGTTTGGATAAAATACCGAACAATACCCAATATTTGGAGCTAAACACCCGCATTATAAGCAATATTAGCATCAGATTAGTCAATCAAAAAGGCGAACCGATAGATTTTGGCGGCGACGAGCCTTTCACTGTGAGATTGGAATTGAAGAAAGAATTATGGGGTTAAAATTTAGTAAAAACACTTTTTCTGTTGTAAACTGTGGCGGTCAGATCTGTGGCGGTAATAAAAAACACCGATTTCTATAAAAAACAAATCATTCGCTGGAGGATCCATTAATAAACAAGCCAACAACAACACATCATCACAGATATTTCGTGCATTATCGAGTAAGAAGAAGAAGAAAAATAAGAGCGACATTAATCACTTGACTGTAAGAGAGAAACTTTTCAATCAATTGGTGTTAAAGTGAAACAATAGCAGAAAAAGGAAAAAGATGAGCGAACAATTAATTTTTCGACGATGCTCATTTCGACGATTCAATCGTTAGATCTGATATTCACACATACTTGCCTTATGGGTCCAATAGTTATGAACCATCAGATGAAATCAGAATTGTAATTCAAAGCCAGGATTTGATTACGGCTACCCACGATAGTTTTCTATACATCGAGGGTTATATTACGCGAAGACAAGCAGACGGTGCAAAAACGTGTGATTTAACAAACAATTTTGCCTGTTTCTTGTTTGAAGAGATTCGATATGAATTGGGCGGACATCGCGTGGATGTTAGCAGAAATCCGGGTATCGGGTCGGCAATGAAGGGCTATGCATCGTATGGCGCCGCAGACAAGAAAGCGGTGGCCCACATTGGATGGTCTCCATTGAATGAGAACACTCTACAAGTGCAATTCAGCGCAAACGATGCTGATTTAGCCAAAAAATGCGGGGTTTGCCTGCCTCTGAAGCACATATTCTTATTAGCCGAACATTATAGACAGGTTATCGTGAATATGAAGCAGGAGCTTGTTTTGATCAGATCAAGAACCGATTTGGATTGTTATTATGGGGAGGCTGATGCGTCCATAACGCTTTCGAAAATTCAATGGAAAGTGCCGCACTTAACGCTCAGCGATAGAGCAAAGCTGAAACTTTTCGAGAAGATTAATAGAAACCCTGTAATCACCATGCCGTTTGGTCAATGGGAATTATACGAATATCCAGCTTTAAAGCTGGTTAAAACTGATATATGGCCGATAAAGTCGTCTTCGCAATTAGAGAAACCCCGATGGGTTATTGTGGCTTTTCAGAAAAAACCAAAGGAGACGTTCAAAAATGGTAAAGCGAGCGTTTTTGACAGTGGCAATATTACAGATATTAGATTACATCTTAATTCTGAGAGATATCCGTATGAATCCATGAATTTGGATTTTGGCACAAATAAGTATGCATTGGCGTATAGGAATTACATTAACTTTCAACGAGACTATTATGATCGAAATGAATGCAATATTGCCGGAGGGTGCGTCGGTTCGAATGTCACATCAACAATCTGCATTCCCACATTGGACTATCAACAATTTAAAAATTGGCCGATCTTTATAATCGACTGTGCCAACCAGAATGAGAACTTGGAGAATTCTACCGTGGACGTTAAACTGGAATTAGAATCCGCAGCAAACTTTGAAAACAATATAGGTGCATACTGCCTAATAATCCACGATGCCCTTATCCAATACAACCCGATAACTGGCGATATGCAAGAGAAAACGAAAAAGAAAACAAAAATATTCATATACACACGATGTAATTTTTTGATAAATAAATAAAGTGCATGTACTTCTAAAATATCTTTAGTATGATTTAAATAACCCAGTCGATAAGGTCGGATTGAGAAAAATGAAAATTCTGACTCAAAAGTATAGATTACCAGTGCATAATAATGAATTAACGATGTTATGCAATAGCGGTGAGCCATCATCGCGGGGTCATCAAATTCGAGAAAAACTAATGCAATGTTCAGTCTTTTAACTGAAGCAAACGGTCTAGAAATTTATAAACGTTTACAGCTTGGTACACATACATGATCGCATAGTGGAGCTCGCGACATCGCCAACCGTCTCACCATCTTGCGGGCAATGGAGAAACTCAACAATCGTATTGTAGAACGATGTATCAACATCAGTGATAGGACAAATTCTGGTGTATTTAATGGAACACCTTAAACAAAAAAGTTGTTGCAATCAACACCTACCCTGAGACGTTTATAAAGACATCCGGGTAGATACAAACTAAACATAAAGCATCGCTTTAACATGTCTGTTGATAAATTTGGGCGCCCGTTATCGGCGTCGATGTCGCCGTCGACTCCATCATCACTACAAGGTCCTCCCGGTGTAGGTTTTAAAATAACGGCCGACAACAACTACGAGATGGAAAATAGAAGATTAATTAACATCGCAGACCCTCTCGATTTACATAACGCTATCAATTTAAAAACTTATTTGGAAGATAAATATTTTTTAACGAAATGCAACTGAAAACGTCGGCTATCCGCAAACTGGAACAGATGCTGCAAATAAGGCATACGTGGATGCAGCAGTTTTCGAAACTCATGGAAAGAGAAAAAATAATCATTATTCAACGTATTCTACAAAAAGGCTTCTATAGTCGAACGCGTGATTCGAACTATAAAAAACCGACTCTATAAATTATTTAGTCTGCAAGGTAATTATCGATGGTATAATTTAATCGACGACGTCACCAGGGACTACAACGATACGAGACATAGCACAATTGGTATGAAGCCACGCAACAACATCAAAAACAGACTTGAGCTGCGTATTTGGACGCATAAAAACGTTTTGGATAAACCGCGTTATAAAGTAGGCGATATTGTTCGAATCTCTAAACATAAAGTACATTTTCAAAGGGTACAATCATAATTGGACTGCCGAGTTATTTAAAATCACCAAAGTTCGAGTTACAAACCCCGTTACGTATTTACTGGAGGATATGTACGGTGACTGGATTGCGCGGAGGTTTTTATCAAGAAGAAATTATGAAAAAGTATTAAAACGACGCAGGAACCGTCTTTATGTTAGCCTGGCTTGGGCACAAAGAAAACAGCTGGATCAATACCGAGGACGTTTTATAAGTGCTAAAATACTTACTTACTTATATGAATGTAATAGAAAGATCTATAAATAAAAAAACAAAAATATTTGCATCTATTTATTTAAAAAAATCACGTGCGAGAGCGTAAACACAATTACATACATCAATTATAACTAAAATACGAATACATTTTAAAACACATGTGCACATAGAACTAAAAATTGTTCAAATCCGCACTAATCGATACGCATAAAACTTATTACTTACTCACATATTTTAAACACGCAAGCACATAAAACACAAAAAAACATACTATTGCAAATTTGAACAGGTTTTATAAATATCTACAAATTTTTTAAAACACGCTTTAGTTCACATCGAGATAAAATTAATTGAATTCAAACTAATCGAAGTCCATAAAACGCATTCTACTTATTTTAAGCATATAAAACTTAAAAATATTGGTTACAATGTAACTTATTTCTAATCGTAAAAATTTTGTCTATAATTAAACATGCAAGAGCAACTTAAGATAGATCGTGATTTTAGTTACATAATAATAGGGAATATGATAATAAATAAAAATTAAATTACAGATCAGATATTATCATGCAGCTATTTTGTTATCGAACAACCCCCCCACCCAACGCCTATCTCCCCCCATCTTTCCAAAAACCTTTCTTATCAAACCCACCAAGCCATTTTCTTTTTGGCGAATACAAAACACATCGTACAAAAACCTACCCCCTTTCCTTCTCCCAAACAAACATCCCCCTCCCCCCCAATACTTTAACACGTTGACGGATTTGGCGGTCCGTACGGACCGATCGCGACATTGCCAAATAGGAATTGGCGGTCCGCCGGACCGCCAGATTACTACTTACTAAAAATATTTGCCTTGGCTCTGGGACCGCTTATATATGCAGTTTCATCATGGTAACGGACCGCTACGACAGTGTATGTCCTCATACAACATCGACATTTCTTATTGACAATTCCTAACTCGTTAAAATTGCTATATTATAAATAAAACAATTTTTATTCGTATAACGTATAATAAGAGAACTACAAACAATGTAAAAAGCATAAATAGAAACTATATTCATGTATATTCACAAAAAATAATGTAAAAAAAAACAACTCGTAACATGTAAGTAACTGAAGTATAGAAACTAAATATACATTATTGGTATAATAGATGTACCTAAGTAACATTTACAACCGGTGATCTCTTGAAAACATTCCAAACAATAATGGGGTTCCCCATCGCAGTCTTTGCAATACGTAGTTACCTTGCGAACTTGGTTTTTGGTAATTAGCCCCTTCTTCTTCTTGTTGTAACATCCTATACAATATTTGCGAACCTTATGGGCTCCTCCTTCTTTTTCGTAAAGAAATGTGTATTGGTCCGTTTTCTTCTATTTGAAGGACCAGGATTGTTTTCCTCTGTAGGATTCTTATCGTTAACGAAAAGAAGAGACTCGATTATATCTTCTCTAAATTCGCTAATATGAATAGAACTTTCCTTTATTTGTTTGTATAGAAAGTGTGCATTAACGAGTGATGTCCCCACAGAAACTCTATTGCGAGCTTTCTATACCACTTTATGGTCTTTCGTAAAGAAGTATTATAACTGGCCATTTGGTCACTGAGATCGATCGAGCTCTTACCATCATTGTAATCTATTATTGCACGAGGTTTTTGGATTTCACCAGTTCTTCTTTTACAACGACAGTTTCATCCGTATGGTTTGTAGAGAGAACTAACACATCACGCTTATCTCGCCATTTCATAACGCATATACCTCGTTCGTTCTCTTGACCATATACTTCGCCTAATTTTAATTTTTTGAAGTTACTGCTTTCGGATTACCCCTTCTGTTACATCTCAATGTTCCAAGAAGGTGTGTTTTATTATCGAGTAGAATGTTAGCTAATTCTAAGCTGGTATAGTAGTTGTCCGTTATGATTATTCTGCCACATCCTAGCAACCGTTCAGAAAGAGCAGTTACAATTTTAGTAGGTACAGATAAAGTGCAATCCCCGTCTCTCTCCTTGCCAGCATAAATTCTTATGTTCCACGTGTAACCTCGGTTGCAACAAAGCTTGAAGAGCTTGATGCCGTATTTGTGTCTTTTTGTGGCATATACTGCTTTAGTATCAGTCTCCCACGAAACGGTATTACACTTTCATCAACACAAATTACTTTTGCAGGGGTATAAACCTCTTGATATGTTTTGATGAGTAAATCGAGCAGTGGCGAAATTTTATAGATTCTGTTGCCCTCTGGACATTCATTATTATTACTGAAGTGCCAAACTCGTAGCAACAGTTCGAATCGTGCACCCGTCATAATTCCAGGAAGTATTGTGCTGAACAACTTTTGGATTTTGACCAATAATGCCGTAAACTTGGCAGTTTCACAAGCCCCATGTAACCGATAATTCCTAAGAATTTTTCATCTCATTTGAATTAGTTGGTTCCCATGTATGCAGTCTTGAGCCAGGGCCTACGTCGTCTGCTGTAGTTATAAGCTGAGTAGCGTAAAGGTTCGACTGATCTACCATCAAATTAATTACATCGTTATTTATGAATAACAAAAAGAAATCAATGGGTTTGCAATCGATTAAGGCCGCAGCGATTTCTGGCTTGATTCCCGCTTCTTGGTCAAATGAAAACTGCAAATGGTTTCCTATGGGAGTATTCCAGAAATTCTCTTGAGACGTTGCAGCAGGTTCTGTTGTACGTCTCACGCTAGACGATGTTGATAGTTCATCTGTAACTTTGTTACTTGCTACTTTATTTGTTGTTTGTTGACTTGTGATTTCTTTAGAAGTTGAGGGTTGGCAATGTCGTCTTGAATCTAACTTTGCTGATTCTGAAAATGTAGAACTACATGCTTTTCCTTTTGCGTCGTTTTTGTGGTGGTACTATGCAGTCGTCTTCTGAAGAAGTAGCGGAATCACTTATTGTAAAGTCAAAATCACTGCCATCACTTGCTGAATAAGGCTCCGGTTCGGACTCGGAAAGCCCAACATCTAGGACAAATGGAAAGTAATGTATTTACTGTACATTATTTTCTCATAATGTTTGAATGTAGCAAGAGTTTCTGAATTATGTATTATGTATATACAATATAGTTACTTACCGGAAGAACATAGTTTAGCTAAATTTATTATCTTATGCGTTCGTTTACTCATGTTACATACGCACTTGGAGACGAATTGACATAAACTAAATGCAGTGATACGTACAATACGAAATCGGATGTATGTATTCATGTTTCGACAAGAATAATGTGGACCGCTGCGCGGACCGCTCGACTCCCTCCAGCAAATATGTCCACATAGGAATGGGCGGTCCCTAAGGACCGCCAATTTTGTCACAATAACCAAAATTACGATCGTAATTTGGTTTTAGTACATGTAAAGAGTTAGTTACTTAATAGTGCAAGAGAATAGAAGAAAAAAGACAATTCAACCCAACGGTCATTTTCATCTTGAACAAGCACATCCGTCAACGTGTTAAGTAATCATCAAATGAAATGTTATTTTGAACAACCCTCTCTAAAACGCCTTTAGCTTTTTTACTGTTTTTACGTTATCGTTTGCACTGGCTTCGACAACATTTGAATGCTGTATTTTGAAACTATATAATTTGGATTTCAAACCTATAAATTCTACCATTATCATGCCCGCGTTTTCATCTTTATTAAGCCCACAACCTTTTTATTACGTCTCGTGATACCGAAAACGTTATTTTCTGCATGCATGTTCGCTCGTATCAAAAAGATGCGGATCTACTTTCATAGCGTCATATATATTATCAGTAAGATTATAAATCAAGCTATCAGTGTCTGTACACAATAACTTGCAATTATCGTAACCAACTTTTCTTATCATATATTCGTAGTGGAAGCTATATAGGGGATTTTAGAAATATCTAATATAACCATACCGACATAAATTGGTTTATTAATAAACACTTTTGTTTTGCTCATATCAATTGCTACAGTGTTATTGTCAAAGATTGTTCTACTATGAAAATTTGGCTGTTTTATGTAGTGACGCGCTCGAAGCGACCGCCCCATCGTTGGACTATTTTTACGTTTTTGTGGTTTCTAACGTTTACCATGCTTTTTCTAAAAACCGCAGTATTTAAAAGTTTGTACAGATTCTTTTCAAAGTCGTTTTGAGAATTCATTCTTAATCGCGTATTTAAGTCTATATACGGTTTGAGCCAAGCGGACTGATTAAATGAGAGAATTCTGTGAAATTGCTTTAAGACCATGCCGTGATTTAAACATTGCTGTAAATTTCTGTAATGAATTATATAGTGAGTGTTGTTATGCAATGTAGTTAGCAATTTTTTTGTTTACAATTTGGCGGAGATTTATGTTCAGGGCAAAGGGCAAATAATTATGCGAGTTGTGTATTTTTCAGGATAATCCAGGTCAACTTCCAAAAATATAACCTACGTGTGAGTCGGAATGAATATTAAATAAGTCAAAATTAATGATTTCGTTGTTATTTAACCAATTAAAATTGCCTGTAGGCAAGCAGCTAGTCATTCCAGTGGAATAAAGATTGTTGAAATCGTAATACATCAAGTACGCATCAGGCATTGCTGGGTTATAATTGTTTAAATACTTATTATTGGCTTTATTATACCGCACGGAACATTGAGAAAGCCCCCTCTTATACCTCTCTCTATAAACATTAAAATATCTATATCTGACAGTACAGTAGAGTCCGTTTATAATGACACCGAAAGGAATTGACAAACACGTCATAATAAGCGGACGTCATACAAAGCGTTTTGTGAAATGAAAAATCTTTTTCATGTAAATATGTACATATGTACTTAAGTATTTTAATACAGAAACATAGTAATTAAATATGTATACATACATATTAAATCAAAATCAAAATTGCACGTAATCAGCACATTATAACACATACAAGTGTATTTTTTACTGTAAGTAATCTGTAATTTTTGTCTGTTTTTGTTTTTCCATTTTATTGTAAAACAGTCTCTAATACTATTGTGTATAGAAGACATAGCTATGGTCAAATTATCATTTTCAATATTGCTGTGAACAAATCGTGATAATAATTCCGCAGCTTTTAATGCCTCTTCTGCGGTAGGTAATGGTGCTTCCTCGACTTCCTCTTCCCCATCACTTTCGAGTTGTTCTTTAGCACTAATGTTCTGTACGATATTTTCATCGGTGGGTTCTTCGAATGTGAGGAGAGCGCTATCGATGTCAACATATTCTTCCCACATTTCCGGTGCTGCTAAAGAATCTGAATTTAGGTTTCGTGACCACAAAGATAAAGGAATGTCATCTTCTTCATCGAATTCATGTTCTGATATTTGAATAGGTAAACCGTCGTGCCTTTCAATGAATCCTGCATGTTTGAAACAGTTATGAATGGTACTTTGTGACATTTTATTCCAGGCATCATTAACCATCAGAATTGCATCTAGCACCGTTATTTTTGTAGAAGAGTTGTTTTCATTAGCATCAAGACAACTAATCATTTTGAGCACAAGGTTCTTCCTAAAATTCGTTTTGAGTGATCGTATTATTCCTGATCCATTGGCTGTAGTACTGATGTTGTATTCGGCGGAAGGAAAGCAAGTGTTATAGACTTTAAATCAGTAACATTTGGATGCGCCGGGCAATTATCAACCAGCAATAGAATCTTTTTCTTCTTCTTTACCAAATCACGATCCCAATCACGAAGCCATTTTTCAAAAAGTTCTGACGTCATCCAAGCTTTACGATTGTTAGTATAATGACACTTCTAAAACATCTTGGTTTTTGTGACTTTCCAATAATAAGCAATTTCTTCTTCTCTGTGCCACTCATATTCGCTGCTACCATGACAGTTATTCTATCTTTCGACAACTTACCTCCACTACAATTTTCACCTTTAAATTTTAAAGTTTTATCCGGCATTAATTTGTAAAAAGTCCCGTTTCATCAGCATTAAATATCTCATCATCAGAAAATTGTCTTCGTAAATTCGGCCACACAGATATCAACCAGTTTGTTGTTGAATTTTGATCAACAGACGAAGATTCACCGACAATTTTTCCCGCCACAATGTTATGTCGAACTTTAAAACGACTGATCCAGCTTGCAGAACAATTAAAGTCGAGAACAAAACGCGCGGCAAAACCATTTGCCTTTTCCTGTAGCATAGGGCCGCTGACAGGTATTCCTTTGTTTCTCATGTTTTTAAACCACTGAATTAATGCTTCATCAACATTTTCTTGTCGTGATTTTCGAAGCCTCTTCGGTTTCAAAACATTTGAATTGAACGATTGCTTAATGCGGTCCTTGTTTTGAAAATCATTGATATTGTCGAATGACCCACGCCAAATTCCTTTGCAAGACATGAGTTAGATTCTCCATTTTCTAATCTGCATATTATTGCACCTTTCTCCTCAATTGTAAATGCTTTACGTCGTTGAGACGACATTTTTTCACAGTAACAAACGAAAAACAATGCGTGACCTTCAAGCGTCAATTACT
The DNA here is from genome assembly GCA_030710515.1 of Abscondita cerata. Classification (NCBI taxonomy): domain Eukaryota; kingdom Metazoa; phylum Arthropoda; class Insecta; order Coleoptera; family Lampyridae; genus Abscondita; species Abscondita cerata. Next base: position 115,642 of record JALBCR010001046.1, read on the forward strand.
CACTGAGATTCCAAACAAAAGCGAGCCACGTGCCGAACGTCGTCGGGAATCAATGAACATTACCGGAGGTGTAAAGAATCATGTCGGTCATTATAACCGGACATAATTTATTAAAAATGGGTCATAATAAGCGACATGTCACTGTAAGGGAAGTCATTATATCCGACTTTTCTATAAAGAATTTTATATGAAAACCAAACTTCGTAGTGTAATTACGTCATAATAACCGGTTGGTCAATATAGGCGGAGTCATAATAAACGGATTCTACTGTAATTCAAATTCGATTTTAGTGTGCTTTAACATGGCGTCTCAAGCATATGCAGGAAGACTAATATAATATGCAGGATCAATCGCGTTTGTTGAAATGCATCGATGTCTAAAATTTTGAAACACATCCACCTGCAAAAGAACATCGTATTTTAAATATAAATCTACATATTCGCCTAAATTTTTTATATTGAATGTCTTCCGTACTGTTTCCGCGTGTTTATAATCAGAATCGGAAATGTTTGTGTTTGTTAACTTATCAAAAAAATCATCTTTAGTAGGCAACGCAACAATGTCCGTCAATTTTCATAACAATCTAAATAACTGTAACACATAACGCCTTTTCTCGCGACCAAATTAAATTTATTTTCACACAAATCTGAAAATTGGGTTTTTGAAATACAAAGCTGGTTTATATCTAAATATGAAGCCAATTTTTCTAAAGAACTATTCAAAAAACCTTAATGAGTCGATAAATCTAAATTTCATGTTGTTTGCGAAGGTTGCTTCAAATCCAATATATTTCTCTTTAGTTAAGGGCACAACGTAAATACTCTTGCATTTTTTAATTAGCCTCCTGATAAATATATGACCGTCGTAATTCGTTAAAGAGTGAAAAACTACAGATCTCACTTTTTTTATCTTGTAATTTAGATTACAACTTTGATGTGTGGCAGATCTGTAGGATCCATTATGATGTTCGTGGTCGCGAACTTTGATATCGTTTAAGCGAAACGTTTTCCCGCATATTCCGCAGTTTGTTGCACGTTCAAATTCTAATTTTTCCGCGTCTGTTATCGGCGACATGGGAACAACTTTGTCGAAATATTTTTTAGAAAATGAGTTCGCTATTTGAATTAATTCGTCTATAAACCACTCATCGCAATCTAACCCCTTGTACTGTCTGTAGTAAGATACGCTGCTATCGAAAGCACAGTGCAAATAATAACCTACGCTAAAGGGTTGGTGATATTGAAACTTATCAATTAAAGAAGCGTTATCGTCATCATTTCGTTTTATTAAAAGGCATTCAAAATCCGGATATATAATAAAAGGTAATAACATTTGATTCACGTAATTTCTAAATACGACAGTTGATCCTTTTTTTGGCATGATAACTTTACATTTGTTTAAATTTATACATTCTAATTTATGTTTTTCCAAACGCTCAGAGCTAGAGAAATAATTTAAGCAGCGCTCGCATAAATAAATCGCGTGATGATGCTTTGTGGCTTGTGATCTAACAAGTCGCGATAAATGTTTGATTAGACAGAAATGGAATTTAATACAGGACTTTCTGCTATTATTGGAATCGACTTCATCTCGGGTTGTACTAAGATCAGCATCGGTGCCGCGTCTGCATACATCGTCATCTAAGTCGCTGGCTCCAGAATCTTGATCACCTCTGTTGCCACCACAGCCGTCATCCTCGTCGCTGCCGTCGACTTTTACCTCGTAGCGATCCTGTACCATCAGCAGGTTGACATGGTTAGACTTCACGTTTGATGTAAGATACGTGGGCACCGTGATAAACTTTCCGTTCTTCTTCTTTTTGGAGCATGTACACATTGATTGAAATATTGCTATTTCGGCGTTCAAATTTCGGGATTTGAACCAATGTCATGGGCTGCTTGATGCCGTCCAAGTTTAATTTTTCACTATAATGAGGATACGATATAACGCGATTGAAGTTTATTCTGTTGTGCGGCGGCCAAAGAGCGGCGATAATGGACCAAAAGAAGCAGGCATTGTCCTTGTTTTGAATGTTAATTACGGCACGTTTGAGTGCGATTTCACGAGGCAGGGGCAAATAAGAGGAAGCGTGTAGAATGTCTCCGCATTTATTGATATTGATGCCCAAGGATACGATACGACAAAGTGCCCACCTGGAGTCTTTTTCGTCAAAATTTTCCATCTTTTTCATCAGAGATTGTACGACATTTTCGAAAACCACGCAGCAAAACCGCTTTTATTCACCGTTTCCGACGGCGATGTAATCGAGCTTGATGATTGTGACGACATTGTAGCCAATTTAAAGTAGACTCTGATCATACGGCAACCCTTTCGCGTTGATATATAGCTTGATTCCTCCACTAAAAAAAACACTCTTGACTTTTACAGAATTAAACAGCTTTAATATCAAAATTTATAACAACCGGCATTTTTTCATTTCTATTCGAGCAGTTTTAATATCCAAAATTTATGTTAGCCGACATTTTTTCATTTCTATTCGAATTTCTTTCATTCTAATTGTAATTAATAAATAACTATGTGTGTTTGATCATAGACAAATCAAATTTTTATTAACGAGAAGTTGATTGTTTTTAAGTAAAATGTGTGTCGTACGACATCTCGTGTAAAAGCATTGACACGTATGATTAGTATAAACTAAGAAAAATGCCAACAGTTAATTGTAACGACATGTGTGCGTTTAAAGTGCATAGCGCTATCTAAGCGACAGCTTTAATGCTTGAAAACACACTTGTGTCGATAAACCAAGTAAAACTTGTACAGAAGCATAACACGCAACGAAAGAACACCTGATGCAGCATTTCGCTCTTATTATGAGCTCATCAGAGGTGTATACTTAAGTGCGGTATACAACTGTACAAGACGGCGGTTGGTCTTTTAAACTCTCGTGGAGCAATGAACATAAAAGTAAATGTGTGTCGTACGACATCTCGTGTAAAAAGCATTGACACGTAATGATTAGTATAAACTAAGAAAAATGCCAACAGTTAATTGTAACGACATGTGTGCGTTTAACGTGCATATCGCTATCTAACGCCAACAGCTTTAATGCTTGAAACGCACGAGTGTCGATAAAGCTAGTAAAAACTTGTACAGAAGCCTAACACGCAACGAAAGAACACCTGATGCCGCATTTCGCTCTTATTATGAGCTCATCAGAGGTGTATACTTAAGTGCGGCATACAACTGTACAAGACGGCAGTTGGTCTTTAAACTCTCTTTGATTGTTTTTCTAGCCAACGCTGCCAGACATTATTATTTAAACACGATTCGTTAAAATTATTCTTTGTGTTGTTTTACATGTGTTTTTATTGACTTGATAATGCTTCATACACCAAAAATTGCACAACTCACATTCAAATATATATTTTATTTAAAAACTAGGATATAGCCACAATCTGAAAAATTTGCGTGTTGTTATCAGAAAGTCATGCGAATACAGACATGTTATTAAACAAATGCTAAATAAACAAAAAATTTGTTAGTTAAAAACTATTCGAAAAGAGCGTCCATTAGCTAAACATGTTAATAAAAAAAGCTGATTTAATTGGATTATAATTAAGAAACCATTTTTGGATTATTAGCATAACGTAAATGTTCTTTGAAGGTAATAATTTTAAGTTTTACATCTAAAATATCCGTATTGGTTCGGAATAAGCTATAATTTATCGGATTAAAATCTAGTCGTCGTCTACATATTTAAAAAGTCACCTCATTTTCTTCTAATGATCAATAAAAAATTTAATTAGAGTAAATTATTGCTTTTAGAATATTTCACACGGTCTTTTGACCACCCACATGTTTTTGATGTATCCTACAAAACACTAAATCAGAGAATATCCATTTGTTGCTATATTTTTCAAACAATAATTATTTAACAAAAACATGGAAGATTTTCCGATATCTTATACGCCACCAGAAGTTGCGAAGATCGTTAGTCGCGCTTCATTTGACCTCCTTCCGCAAAAATCGCGGAAAATTTATGAAAAATTGAAATGAATATTTTAAGTGGTGTCTCGGAAAAGGCAAAAAACATCAGAAAATGTGCTTCTAGCGTATTTATTTGAGAAGTCAAAAGTATTTAAATCATCAACACTCTGGTCGACTTATTCAATGTTGAAGACCACTATCTAAATTAATGAAAATATAGAAATAAGCAATTTAAAAAATAACTGCATTCCTAAAAAGAAATTCGGACGGATACAAAGCTAAAAAATCAAAAATTTAAGAAGGGAACAAATTGAAAAATTCATTATAGAAGCTCCAAATGATAGATTTTTAATGATGAAAGTAAGTAAATTGTTTTGATTATTAATGATATTATACCTAACATAATATAAAAAATTAGGTAGCCTTAATCATTGGAATTGCTGGGGCTTGCCGCAGGGAAGAACTGTCACAGCTCACCATTGACGACATTGATAAAGTTTTAATAATTTACTTAAAGGACACTAAAACAAAAGTGGACCGGACATTTACTGTAATTGAAACAATAATATAACACCGGAGTTACTTAGACCTTTACAGAACGCGTCTTTGCGTACAAGTCACAATGGCCACCGTCGTTTTTTTTGTTTTCTATAGAATGGTAAGTGTTCTGTCCAAGTTGTGGGAAAGAACACATTTGGTAGCATACCACGAGAAATTGCAACCTATTTGGGACTTCCAAATCCAAAGTCATTCACAGGGCATTGTTTTCGACGATCTCAGTCAGTTTACTGGCCAATTCTGAGCTGACATCTCATGTGTAAAACGTCATGGGGGTTGGCGATCACCGAATGTGGCAGAGGGATATATAGAAAGTTTCACAGCCCGAAACTAGAAACAGCTGAAAAAAATTCTTATCGGAACCTCAAAAACTCTTAGCACCTACAATAACGCAGAAGCTACAATAATTAGTTACGAACAAGAAACCAATCAAACTTTCAAGAGTCACTAACTGAATGTTCCCAGTTATTAAATTAGCTGTAGCTAATCATGAGCGTTTCGGAAAGCAACCACTACAAATGTTCAGTGTCAAATTGAACCTGGTGCACAAGAACATGTTGAAGCAGTTCCAATTATTCAACAAGAGCGGCTTCCAATATTAACATCAATAATTGTACAAACTGTAATATAGCTATTAAATTTAACAATTAAAAAATTTGTGTTGATAACTACTTTCTTTTATTTACTGTCTTCCTGTCTTTAGATCTGTGCTGTGGTTTTTATGAGCATTTTCATTGGCACGGTAGTCTGAGCGCAATACAGTCTGGGATATGTTTTGGAAATAAACGACCTTGCACCTTATTTGAATTGCCTTCAAGATGTTGTGAATCTAAGATACAAGCAGATTATTAATAATAAATTACAAACTTATTTTATGCTTACCTGAAACAAAGATTTCTGAAATGTGTTTAGCCTTGATTAAAACTGTTTTGTCATACACGAGTAGGGAAATCAGAGAACAAGCGATACCAGAACTAAAATAAATCCAAATAGAGAATAAAGGAAGGGGAAAATAGAAGAAAAACAACAAATACGCAAAAATTAAGGTTAGAAGTTAAGGAGATTACACTACAAACCACTAGATTACACTACTAAAGTTTTAAGAAGAGATGGTGCATTCACGCACTTGAAATAGAAGAAATGTGAAAAGTGAAGTGCGAATTGCACATAAACGTTTACTTTTAACAATCATTACAATTTTTAAAGTTGATTACAGAATAGTCAATAGACACCAATAATGGCGAGTTGGTTGCATCCAGCAATACACTAAAGTCTGTATACTATTGGCGCGGAGTAATAAATCATAATTGCTTGAAATAATTCTTTATTTTCTTGTGAAAGCGGTATCTACGGTTAAGTAAAACCAATAAATTCTAACCAAAATACGATCATTGTGCCGCTCTTGCAGCATATCGACCCATCTAGGGTCTGAGAACAATAGCTTAATCTGTGTAAACACGTTGCCATCAGCCCAGGTACTGACGAAACGAGAATCATAGCCGTAGATGTGGGTATTATACCAAGAAACAAAAATAATGGTATATAATACGTAAGAAGTAAAATTTGTAATGTGATCTACTATACAAATAAAATAAATAACATATAACCACATAATAATTCATATCAAGGTAGATTTTACTATTATTATATATTTACCTACTAAAAATATGATTTTCCAAACGTATCAGGTACCTACGCCACTGCAGTACGAGAGATTCGATAATTCTGACAGGTTTATTACTCACGCCAATAGTATACTGAGTATAGATCAATTTTAACGATTTAAAAACGAAAGCTCACGGGCGTAAAAGTAATACTTTTAAGCCTGCGGGTAAAAGTTCTACTTCACGCCAGAAAATGGGGTTAAAAAGTCAATTTTACGCCTGATCGTGTAAAAAATTATATTTTATATTAAAAATCATTTTGCATTTGAGAATAACGTATTTCAGAATTTTAATTGCAATGATGTCGTTCAGGGGAAAAGTCTCACAAGATTGAATTAATTGAGTTAATTGCAAAATAATATATTAAAAATAGATCCCATAACTTAGCAAAAAACATTTCTCAAATGAATTTATCAGTTAGTAAAAGACACCAACTAACTAAATTAATTCTATTTTTAAACCAATAGAAACTTTTTGTTATATGAAATACATTAATGCTTAAAATTGACGTAATTTAATTAATCCATTGGTTTGTTTTGCCTTTCTTACAAATGGCGGCGGTTAACTAGACTTCAGTTCCAAATGTATTGCAGTGCGGAGTCGGTCATCTAGGTTAGTACGAGGATGTATTGATATCTAGTTAGCTTAGACCAGTTCCTTGCATAAACAAAATATTGCGTTACCATAGCAACGAACAATAACTTATTAGAAGTGTCAGTGTAAAGTTTGACGTCATAAAAGTAAACCAGAGTCACGCAATAAATTAAATGAAAAAGATGTCCACCGAAATTGTGAAAATCGAAAATTGGAGTATCGAGCCATCATTAAGTACCTGTATTTAAAAAGGTTAAGAGGTAAGCAGATTTACGAAGATATGCTTAATACCCTTGGTGATCAATGTCCTTCGTATGCGACCGTCAAAATTGGAATGCAAGCTTCAAAAGAGGTAAATTTTCCATTGAAGATGATGACCGATCGGGAAGGCCAGTTTCTGTGTCAGTCCCCGAAAATATCGATGCACCAAAGGAAAGGAACACCATCCGTAGCGTCTATTTAACCAACAGAAAAGAACACCAAATACTGCACCAAAACTTGACCGGAAACGTGTTTCAACAGCAAGTTGCAGTTTTTGGTGTTTTTCCGTTGGAAAATATCGATGCAGTTCATGACATGATTTTATCAGACCGTCGAATTGGGCTAAAACGGATATCTGAAGCACTGAATATTTCATACGAACGCGTTCATCATATGGTTCACGTCAATTTGGACATGAGAAAAATTGCTGCAAAATGGATCCCCAAATGTTTGAATGTTGACCAAAAGCGTGCAAGGGTAGAAGCATCGCGTTCGATCTGTGCTCGATTTGAAAACGATGTAGACTTCTTAAACCGAATTGTTACTATGGATGAGACTTGGGTACATTTCTACGATCCAGAAACAAAGCAACAATCGATGGAATGGCGACACTCTGGTTCTCCAAGACCTAAGAAGTTTCGTGTCCAAAAATCTGCTGGAAAAGTTCTTGCTTCAGTTTTTGGGATTGCCATGGAGTAATCATGATTGATTTTTGGATAAGGGTAGAACAATAACTGGAGATTACTATTCGACATTACTGACCACTCTACGGGAAAATATTAAAGAGAAAAGACGCGGAAAGCTATCCAAAGGTGTTTTGTTTTTGCAGGACAACGCCCCTGCACACAAATCTCATGTTGCCATGCAAAAATTCGTGATTTAGGGTTTGAATTACTAGAACACCCCCTTATTCGATTTGGCTCCGTCCGACTATCACCTCTTTCCTCAACTGAAAAAAAGTTTAAAAGGTCGTACATTTTCTTCCAACAAGGAGGTAATAGAAGCTGTGGAGGTCTGGCTTGCAGAGCAAGAAGAAAAATTTTTTTGAAAGGTCTAGAGACGTTGCAGGTTCGCTGTAATAAATGTATCCAATTAAGAGGAGAATATGTTGAGTAATAAAATATTTTGACATTGAAATTTTGTTTGGTTCTATAGTAGGCTAAGAATTTTTCAATATATTCTCGTATATAGACATCTGTGTTTCCACCACAAACAAGTAACTCGTCATTCCAATGTGACGTAACAATTTTTACAATATGGCGAGTGTTGGCACACATTGAACTGTCAGTACTAGTTTATATGTAAATACGATTAAGTTTTTTAGTTTGTACGTATTTTTTAAAGTAGTATATAAATAATTACGGTACATAGGTATTTACTTAATTATTATTACACGTGTTACAACTCAATATTAAATCCATTAATTAATAAAATTGTGTGAAAATTATCTAAAGGTAAGTTGATTTGAGGTTAAAATTAGAATTGTAATTAAATTATTATTTAGTTAATATGCCGTTAACCTGCATTATTGTAAACTGCGGGAAGTCGAGCAGATAGGGATGTGGTTAAATTTTATGCAATGCCAAAAGAGTTAAATTACTTATTTAAAACATAAAAATTAGTTATCTGGGTTACGGAGAGAGAAGTGGTTGTCTACTATCAAAAGAGATGATTTGACAGAGAACAAAATTAAATATCAAAGGGTTTGCAGTAAATTTTATATCAGGTGAGTGATTCAAACATTGTTAGAGTGGTTTTGTTGTTTTACAGATGGATGTGTTTAAAAACCTAAATCTTTATTATATACCAACAATGTTAAATAAGTTATATTTAAGGAAAACCAGCAGCATTGGAAGATAAAGATAACCCGGACTGGATACCTTCTCAAAATCTAGGACATACATCTACTGTTTTTACAAAAAAGGTCGAAACTGCAAGTAGAAGCGAAAGAATTAAGAGAAGAAAAACTAACGTTGATGAACCATCAACCTCCAAGATTTGTAGTTTAATAATGAATTCTTATTCCAGTTTATGATCGGGCCAAGAATGCAGACCAACAGAGGTATGAAAAAGATTCAGAAAAATTATTTTAGTGCTTTTGTACCACTTTGCTTGTGGGTTTTCAGAATAATTGGGCATAATATATTTGTATTCATCGTGTCTAATAGCTTTATTAGGATTTAGGAATGTCAGTTGTTGATGACGACGAACGCAACAGAGATGAAGAAAGCGGCACCTATACCCAAACGGTAATTTCTGGTGAAGATATGATTCAACAAGAAAATGATGTAATGTTTATGAATCAACAGATACATACCTTTAAAATAACATTTGAGAATTTTGTAGCGGATGATAAAAAATGTAATAATGTAAATATTATACTGGTTTATCACCGCCTTTATTAGTGTTAGTGTATAATAAAATAAAAAATAATATGCCGGTACATGCACTGCAAGCACTAGATTCTTCATTACAGCTATTATTAACTTTAATGAAGTTACGGTTAAATTTAGCATTTAAGGATCTTTCCTTCGGTTTGGTATATCAGCTACAACAGCTTCTTCGTATTTTCAAAATGTTTTAGACATTTTATACAATACATTTAAAGGTTGTATAGTGTGGCCAGATCGATTATTAATTGCCAAAAATATACCTAAATGTTTTAAGGAAGCATTCCAAGAGAAATCTACTATTATAATAGATTGTTTTGAAATTTTTATTGAAAAACCCTCTAAATTTTTTAACCAATGCTCAATGTTGGTCAAATTACAAGCATCATACCACAGTTAAATTTTTAATAGGTATAAATACACCACAGGGTACAATTAGTTATATTAGTAACGCGTATGCGCAGCTTTTATTAACCTAAGCCCTCCCATTGTGCCATTGGGGTAATAAGTATTAAATGGTGGATAGTTTTTAAGTTTAAAGAAATTTATTATTATATAAACTTTTTTGCATAAAACCTTATACGTAGTTACAGGCAATCCATTGTAACTGTAGAAAAAGTTGCACGTTGCGCAGGTAAGGTGTTGGAGTAGGGACCCGGTTGTACACTCAAAGGTAAAATGATTTCGTAACTGTTGGTTATTCCAGCATGAAACACTGGCGGTATAAGATATCAGCGTAGGTACACCGTAGATATTTAAAATATTGCTTCACATTCATTTATTCAATTTAAATTTTTATATGATTATAATGACGTCGTTTGCTAATTGTTATTAACATAATTATGCCTAAAAGATGTTAAGTTCGTAATGTGCGTTAACAATATAAATCTTATCTAATAATAAATAAATTATCTTTTATCTTTCTAATTTTAATTTAATAACTACACTTCCGGGTCAAAATTCATATCATTGGAATGTAAAACTTTCTTTTAAAAATGACTAATTTAGAATACAAAAGCTTGGATGTACAAAACAAAATTAATTCTATTGTTAAGTAAATGTCTTTCTGATTGGTTAAAATTTAAATCTTAAATCCTCTGATTGGCTAACAAATTGTTAATATCTTTTGTTAACTAAAGATTATGCTTTACGCAACCGGGTAAAATGAGTATTAGTTGAACATTATCAGTTTACTTGCATAGCTAGGTCTATATATTTAGTTTTAAATTAAGAAAATGTCAAAGTTAGGACAGGGAAAAGCTATTAGTGCTCAAACTCGCGAAGTAGTGTTTAAAGTTTTTCAATATTTTAAAAATTGCCAACAATGAAGTGAACATCATAGATGCTTCTGAGGTTGAGTTAAAAAGCCATTTATCAGCGGCTACAGGTGTTTCACAGAGTATGCTTTACAAAATTATCAAGGAAGGGAATGACGCACCAAATGATCCTGAAGCTGAAGAGGACGCCAATGTTTTTAAATCTCCAAAAGGAAGCGAAAGAAAAATTTCCAATTACTGACATACATGAAACAGAACTGCATCACATTAGGCGTATCATTTATAATTACCATAAAACAAACAACCAACGGGTAACTCTTAAGAATTTGTTACAAAAATTAAAAGAAGATTTAGATTATGTCGGTGGCAGGTCTTCACTACACAAAATTATTAAAAAAATGAAGAGAAGCCCGATATAAGACACTTAAGAATTGCTTTTTGAAAAAATTAAAATGTACCGCAATGACAATCGACCAATCATTTACATGGACGAAACTTACATCCATGGCAGCCATACAGTTTCAAAATCGTGGACCGACAAAACAAGAAATGGTTTATTTGGTAATATTTCTAAGGGACAACGATTAATTATGTTGCATGCAGGAGGGATAGTCATGGTTTTGTGAAGAATGCACTATTAATTTTTAAATCTGGAACCAAATCAGGAGATTATCATCATGAGATGAATTTCAATAATTACGAAAAATGGCTCACCGAAAAGCTGATACCAAATTTGCCAGAAAAATCGGTGTTAGTGATTGACAACGCGCCATACCATAATGTCCAAATAAATCCAGCGCCCAATTCAAACAGCAGAAAACAAGTGATGATTGACTGGTTAACGCAAAACGATATTCCCGCATCATTGGATTTGACTAAAGCTGAACTTTATTTTTTAATAAAAAACAACAAAAACAAACTTAAAAAATTCAAAATAGACACAATAATGCAGGCAGCTGGTCATACTGTGTTAAGATTACCCCTTATCACCCCGAACTTAACCCAATCGAGATGATTTGGGCTACCGTAAAAATTTTGTAGCATCCCACAATGTAACTTTTAAGTTAGAAGATGCGAAAAAATTAGCGGAAGAAAAATTTGCCTCCATTACGGTAGAAGATTGGAACAAGGTGTGCGCTAACGTCAAGAAACTGGAAGACGAATATTACGAAAACGAAGTTTTATGGACTTTGTTACAGAATCGTTAATTATTAATGTTGGAATTGAAACTGATAGTGATGATTTCGGGTTCAGTTGCAGCTCAGATGACGATTCTAATACTGCGTCGTTGTTACCCTGAATTGCCGCAAATTTAATTGTGTTCATTAAATATTTCTATTTTTATTCGTTCAAAATTAGTATAAACTTAATGATTTATAGTTTAGGTATTCAAATCCAAAATAAAAGATCGCTCTGTATTTATTTTATTTATTATTGTATTTATTTGTTTATTTGTATTTACCTAATTATTATTATTGTAAAAGCATAATTTGTTAATAAAATGCTTGAATTTTTGTATATTGTGTACCTACTAACCAGAAAAGTAATAAATTATTGGTGTAATAATTAATATTTATCTTGCACCAATTTGTATTATATGCTAGTAATACCTACTTCTGCCCGGAGTGTACTATTGTCTGGTCACGCCTTGAAATTCTATAAACAGCTACATTTTTCCTGCGCGAGATTTCTTAAGTTACAATGGATTGCCTGTATGTATATATTAGGAATTTTAATATTTTATTATTTTGTAATATAGTTTACTAATGTTATCGCGAAAGGCAAAATACTTTCTATTAGAGGAAAAGTTTTTATTATTCACGACAACACAGTAAAAATGTTTTGTCATTTTTAATATTTATGTACGTCCGTTACGTATTTCTATCTGTTTATTTCGTGAGAGTTTTTATTAATTAAAGAAAACAGCAAACACTACCATAACGTAAAATGACACGTTATGGTACTGTTTTGTTGTTTCTTCACTCTTTTAGGTTTTAAAAACGTTATTAGGCAGAGTACTAACAGCCTGGTCGATAATCAAATTAAAGGGCTTTTAGGTTGAAGTCGGTTTTTTATTTTACTCACACTGTAACTCCTTCACTTGTTTTTTAAGTTTCCTTTGATTAAACGCAAATTTAAAAATTTTTGAAGTCGAGAAAGTAGGTATAGAGTTTCAATTAAATGTTTACTTTATTGAATAATTGCAAAACATTTTAATTAAATGTTTTTTATTTTGGATTAAATTTACGAACTTTGCATACAACCTAGAAGTAAAGTAATTTATTTCAGACTGTAGTGTAATGTTGGGTTTTACGGAACTCGGTTCATCCTTATAAGAAAAATGTATTTATTAACTATAACATTATCAAACATAAAACCAACTTACAAGCGCTAATTACAACAAAGAATTCGGAATCTTAAAATTAATATTAACCGTGTATTTCCATTAACTTGGTGGACGAATTTCTTCATGACGTATTGTTAGGCTTAAGGCTAAGGCGTTATTATTAACATTCGAATTCGAGTTGCAGAGACATTGCCTCCTCTGATGGTTCCTTAAAGACATTGAGCCGAATTTTATTGATCTTTTTAAATCTGTATCTAAATCTAGTTTCAGTAAAAATTACTTTTAAAATTAATCATACATCCAGCATGTTTAAATATGCAATTAAATTTGTCTTTAAATACAGTTACTAAAGTAATTTTTGAGTTTAAACGTAGTGGGGAATAGTTCAAATTTAAAACTAATTTTAAAACTACTTCTAAAAGTACTTTTAAGATTTAAAAGTGGCGGTGAATAGGACCTTAATTCTTATTTTATGTTTACGTTTAGTAGCTGTGATTGCAATATCATTACAATAAACGAATCTAAATACATACATAAAATAATTACAAGTTTATTTACATTGTGTCATTGCACTTGTTACAATACCATACTTCATCTGGTATCGATATTAGATTCATGCGCCTTACATGATACCAGAGGATCTCGCAATCTTCATTTCAACATTTAAACATTGGACTGCCATCATCTAATTTACAAATGCAAATGACACCTTCACTTGTTTCTGTAGCTTTCCATGTAAAATATCTACTTAAATTTCTGGTATTATAACTTTTTATGGAAATTGTTGGCCAATTCGCAGTTTGTGTTCAAGAATTCTGATTTAGATAAATTCTTCGATATGAATTTCAGCAGAGACCAAAGGACAAATTACAATATACTCTCTCCGTCACAGCAATAGTTATTTGAATTTGAAAATAGTAGTTACTATTTCGGCTGTCCCAGTGCAAAACACAGTAACTACATTATTATAACAACGGAGAAAAATCGACTTTTATAATAAGTTTCGAGCCCCAGGAAATAAATGAAGATTTTTCTAAAATTTTAATGGTGATTGAGAAATGAACTATAGCATTGTTTTAAAACGATTTCAAAGAGAATACTCCATCAAAACAATAGTTCGGCAGCTAAAATATAGGTTTTGCATGACATTTCTTCAAAATAATTGAGTTAATACTTTATCAAAACACAGTAATTGACTTTGCTTTGTTTTGAAATAAGAAAAATTAGCTGTAGGTGTTGCATGGACTTTTCGTAACATCAAACAAATTATAAACAAAACAAAAACTATATGCTTTCGATTCTTTATTCCAAAACAAACTTAACAAAATACTTTTAACGTTACAAAATAACTAAAACTTTGATAATTTTCTCAACCGAAAATGAAAAATTAAATCAAATACAATCCGCATATTATTTAAATATCAGAATCTATATCTGCGACTTCTTGTCCTGCACTAACCAAGTCCATAAAGCTTCGGATTCTGGCATTGTTTCCCAAACACTCTTCTGTTGGTGGGCATTAGTGGTACCAGATCTTTGAGAAGTTTTGCTCTTTGGATGCTGCAATGCCACGGGTGGGAAGAATTTGTGGTCTAAAAGTCATAGCATTATGCTTTTTCTGTATAAAATCTCAACTCCTATATTCATCTGAAAAATCGGTTTTATATTGCAGACACTGGCTTCCTTTTGTGAAACAGACTTCAACTAATTCATTCAGAAGAAAACTCTTCAATGGATCGTCTTGCTTTCTGGCACTTCTTTTCTTATTTGGCCACATGTGAAACTCATTTAATTGTAGAACTTCTAATTTAGTTCTGGATGTTTCGACGGCTTCTACCAATTCCTGGAAATCATATATGTTCCTCTTGCGTAAGAGTTTCTGCTCGATATTACCGTGGATGCTGTCTGCGCTCATATGAGTATGGCCAGTTACACGATTCACTTCGGTCACAAGTGAGGTGTACAGAACCCAGTTCTTATTCTGAGCAGTACAATTGTCAGCCCAAAATACAAAATCCATAGAATCCCTTTCCTTCTCAATTACCTTGAACATAGCATCAACAAGAGCCTCAGCTTTGCGTCCACCTAAGGCTTCGTGCCATAGCACACAGTAACTTTATTAGAGTGATCCTTGCCTAAAGTGGCAAACGTTTGATTGAAAACAACCAGTCGACTTGTGAAAAATGCCGTCTTGCTTTGAGGCATTATGGGTAAGATAATTACTTTTGTAAATCCATTGAGTAAATTCGTTTTTTTGTTGAACGTGCGTTTGTTGCTTCGTCTGAGTCCTTTTTATATTCCAGATTTGCTTTTGCCGCTTTGGCACGGTGTACATCGAATTGATTTTGTATGTTGTTATTATCTTCGTTTTCCAAAAGGATTTTAGAGAAGAACACTGTTCACAGACATCCGACTTGGGTTGACGAAGAGAAATATTCATTTTTTAGAACTAGCCTATAAACTTCAACTTTACATATATTCGGATGTTTGATACAAAATCATCGTACATGATTTTAATTGTGAGCTCTCTGGGCAAATACCTTACATTAGGAGCATTTTTCCTTCTATAATGACTCACGCAAGGCTGAAATGACTCAATGTGGTTTTTATTATATCACGATCAGCTTCCGGTCTATGACTTCCTCCCTACGCTCTTTAACCTGATCTCCGCACGGGCTCGCTTTCATGGCGCGAACTAATTCGGTTATGACTGTATCACTAGAATATCCTAAAGTATTTAGGAACGTCAGTCTGCATACTGCTATTTCAGTATAATCTGCAAGTGGTAGAGTAAAATGCCTTGATTCAGATCTTGATGTTCGGCTGAAGTAATTCTTCGTTTTACTGGAACTAATTTTAAATGTTTGCTCAACCACTTGCGTCTACTTGTGTAGTCTAAGATCCAGTACTTGTTCCAAATATCATGACGATGTTCTTCGGTGAGATTTTTACACAGTTTTCTGCATTTTCCCCCACAAATGGCTCTCATAGGATGCATCTTTTTGTCTCTCTCATTTTTCCATTCCTACTGGTCTTCTATTTCTTTTACTTCTACAGTACTTTGATCTTCTTCCCTTCTTCATCGTTTAGTTCTTTCTGAACAGTGTTGTTCTGCAAAAATATCATATACACAATTTTTGAATTATGAATAATTCGTAAATGAATTTTACCACTAAACCGTCACGTCGTTCAGGAACCTTATTAGTCAAATTTGAAACTTCCATTTCATTTTGCCCATCTCCTTCATTTCTTTTATCTGAATGACTGTTATCACATTTCGCTTCGCTCTAAAAATAGGTTAGTATTAATATTGTAAACAAAAAACAAATTTGTCAAAGATATCTAACCCCACTGAGGAACTTGATATTTTTACATGGTTAAGTTACATAACTTAGTTTTTGTTCAAAAACGGATTTAAGTATGTTCTTCGGAATGTGATATTCTTACTCTTTCATACTCTTAGATTCCACAACTTCATCATCGTATTCGCTGCTGCTCGCTAGGTTCGTAATCTTTGTCTAGATCACTATCATCGACCGGGCTTTCAAGAAAGTCTTCACGTAAAGAATCAGTAATGAAACAAAATTGTTTCAGTCTGTCTAGGTAAATTTCTTTCTGATCTTTACTTTCAATGTTGCTGGTAAATAATGATGAAGTTTCATACTTTATCACAGGAAAAAGTGGTAATGCGTCGATATCCTACAAGAAAACAAATTCAACGATAATATTACATGAAAATTTGGTGCTGATCTATTTACCTTCTTAGAGCGAAAACGAGCAGAATTAACCAACCGTTTTGTGCGCGAACTGCACGATGCGACAATAATATTGCCCGGCGACGACATCCTTCCACGACGCTTGGTTTGTCCCGACTGACTTGAAAAGTAAACCTTGATCGATGCAGTTACCTTCTAAATTATAATGGTGGGGATACCCAACTTGATATCGAGTACTACAAATTTCCACTACAAAACACAGTAACAACAAAAACCGTAACAAAACGCAGTAACTACCGATAAGTTACTGTGTTTTGATACAGGATTTGATAAATACTGTGGTTTGTAATGGTAAAATATGTTTCAGGAAAGCAGTTACTGTGTTTTGAATGCATTGTATTTTCGTTATTTATTGAACGATTTCAGTTCGTAAAATACCAAAATATTCAGCAAAACACAGCAACTACAAAACCTGATAAATCTACATTTTGGCCAAAATGTTAGTTCCTGTGTTTTGTAATGGGACAGCCGATTTCTCTTTAATTCAATTTTACCACAATTGTAACTCAAGCAAGTATTCTTCGTCATAGCAAATTTTTTTAAATTTGTATCTTCTGCTTTAGTCTATATAGGCACTTAATTTCAATGCATCATTTCCACAACATTCGCACTGAATGAATCGGTCTGGGGATGCACCAAACTGGGGGTATTTTGGATTTATAACAAATCCAACAACTTCCATTTTAAGTTTT
Source organism: Abscondita cerata (assembly GCA_030710515.1). NCBI lineage: Eukaryota > Metazoa > Arthropoda > Insecta > Coleoptera > Lampyridae > Abscondita > Abscondita cerata. Next base: position 133,150 of record JALBCR010001046.1, read on the forward strand.
CGATGAATAGGATCTTGCAGTTCAAAATAACGTTTTGCAGCTACACTTTCATGCTTGATTCCCCATGATGTTGCTATTGTTGAAAAACTTACACTAGATAACATATTGTTTTAATTAACAATAAAGAAGGTTTGGTGACATTTGTCCTACATGCATTTTTAAATATGGACGCTGTTATTCTTCCGGCTCGTTGTTAATAACAAAGTGAGCTAAGATTTTGGTCCCTAGACTTTTTTCTACATCTTCACATTCTTGTTGTGAAATAGCAAATTGCATAGTCACACTTTTTTTTCCAGAAGTTCTTCATAAGACAAAGTCTCATGACATTTTCATATAGATTAAAAATGGACAATATGTTATCCTCCGCTTGTTGTATATTACTAGCATACGGGTCAACAACTCGCATTAGGGCTGCACTACACCCAGATTCCTCAAGTTCTCCCAAAAATTCCACCAAACCAAGTGGTTGAGCTGTTGTTTTTTTGGATTTGCTAGATCTACCCCAATTCATATCCTTAACAGGCACTATTGGCACTTTTGAAGTAGCGGGAACTGGCCATGCTGCTTTTATATCAGTGCAAGATACCGTTCCGTTCATCTTCGCAGCATATTTAGCAGAATATAAATTGCACCAACATGGCTACAGACGGCCATGTAAGTGCAGTGTGCAGTGCGAATACTTCCATCCTGATTTGCAATAACCAGGTATCGACGCCTTTTTGATTCATTCGTTGAGAATATTTCACCTTAAAATTACGAACTTGATTGTATTAAGAGTCAAATACATAGTCGTTCTAAGATAATTTGAGCGGTATAGGATTCAATCTGTGAACACCCCTAAAATACTACCCTTCATGGTTTTAATCTCATATCCTCCCAATTATTTTGGAACTGCTAGACAATTTAATCATGCAATTCATGTTTTTGTTACATGAGTTATATAAATTTAAAATATAAATTAATCTAGTTAGTTTTAACAAACTTTCTTAGCAAAAACTGTATGATGATGCTCACCTTTCCAACCATTACCACCATATCATTGATTGTTTTACATCCGACATTTTGCACAAATCCAGCTTCAAAACATTTGTAAGCATGCAAACTTTTATATGCTTTCATGTGGTCTTTTGTATAAAAGCTATGTGTCAAAACTAAGTAGGACACAATGTCAATACTGCTAAATGGAGGAACAGCATCTACTCCATAATTAAGGTCCGTAGATAATAAGATATAAGGATCGACACCACCTATTACTTGAATCTTATCTAAATAACGAGCTGAAACGTCAGTGTTTTCTTGCTGTAGCTTTGTGAAGTATGTAGACACAGCCATTGAACATATAGTTTTTGAGACAATTTGTGGTTTTACATATTATTTTAGACAATTTATTTAGTGACTTATTTAGAACTGTAGCTGTGATAAGAATAACTCTATTATACATATAAACTTGAATTTTATTTCGTGTTAATTGATTTAGAAATTTCACGATGGGAATTATAAAATGCTGCGTTCCGCAATGTGGAGATATTAATTCACATAGACATCGATTTCTCAATCCTGGAAAAGATGTGAAGCGTTTCAGAAGTTGGCTAGGTGTATGTACCTGGAAATCCAATTTTATTTGAAATAGATCCTCAGTCAGTTTATTGTAACAAACGCACATGTCGTCGTCATTTTGAAAGTCAGTTTTTCACCGTTGGTACAAATCGACTTCACCAGATCGCAGTGCCTACACTTTATTTGCCAAGTAAGTAGCATATAATATATTCCTTCTGTGCAATATTAATGTATGGATCTAAAGCATAATAACCACTGCATTTTGTTTGTAGGAGGGCTGTCAGCAGTTTTACATTCGAACGTATCGATACAACCCACACAAAACCATTTTCAGAATGATCATAAAAATGCTGTGCATCAAATATATAATGATATGTGTCTCAAATTATATGAGGAATAATTAATATTAGGTATGTTATGAATTTTGTAGAACACTCCTACACACTGAAACAGTTGCCAATCTCAGACAAGGAAGTTACCGCAATTGACATCCATTCAACCCTCCCTTCACCACAATTAGAATTGAGTATCAACATAAATTCTTCCACCGAGACCTCGAACAGTTTGTCACCAACAGCCATGATGTCTGAAACAACTAATGCTGAATCTTCAATTCAATCAACAGGTAATTTTTTAGTTTTTTAAAATGAAAGTTGAATGTTGTTAACTATGCAGTAAAAACAAAAGTAATGAAAGAAAATGTAAATTATATTTTCTACAACTTTAAACGTATCAATTGCAATGCAGCATTTAGAGCCAAATTCAGAGAGCTTCCTAATTCTGCACTTACACTCAACGTCGACTCAAGTTAGTGAAAGTCCACCTCAGTCTAAACTTAAAAATAAGTAACTAAATTCAGATACTTTTGAGTATCAAATATGTCAAAAATATTGTTTGGAAAACGAAATGATATTTAACAACTCAGACATCAACTTGACGTTCATTTAGGTTAGGTAGGGTAATTAAGGTATGAGTGTGAGTGGAGAATTAGGAAGCTCTGTGAATTGACCCTTATTCTACACTATTGTGCTTACACTCTGTAGTAGTAGCTACTGCTTACTATAATTTGAATAAACTGAATTGCGTAATCCGTATGTATTGTACAACTTAAACCTATTTTTACTTTTTCCAGTGGATGAAACAAATAATAAGACACCAACAACACGTAATCTTCTAAAATGATGGGTGTAAAACTACAAAAACCTTTCCCAAGGAAGAATATAATTATTGTATAAGGAGGTACAGCTTTTAAACAGAAAGTATAGAGAGAATGATCAATACAAAAGCAATCGTTTAAGAAAAGATTGTTTGCAGTTAAAAATTTCTAAGGAAAACCATTTAAACCAAAGTTTAAGTAAAATAAACTCTATTGCTGTAGAATTTATAGGTGTCAGTTAAGAGAATCAGGCAAATCTGTTAAACAAAGTAGATTTACCAATGACGATAAAATATTAGCATTAACTCTCTATAAACACAGCCCAAAAGAGTTATAGGTTTTTATCAAAACTGTTTGTACTGCCAAGTAAATCCACTTTGCAAAATCTTTTACATAGAATGGGCTTTGAACCAGGATTTAATGCAAATATGCATCTTTGAGAAAGAAAGTTGCAAAATTACATCCGTCTGATAGGTATTGCAGTATTGTTTGATGACATGTCCATAATGCCTATTGCTCAATTTTAATGAAAGACGAGGTCTCATTGAAGTTTGAATATGGGCGATGGTAATTAGACAAAAGAATTGCGGATCATGTACTAGTCTTTATGATCAGAGGATTAAAAAATTTAAACAACCCTGTGCTACGATTTTCGGCATAATGGTGGTGCCAACACATCAAATTAAATCACTTTGTAAAATTCTGAAAATTTGTTCACAATAGGGTTTTTAAGCCATCAACTGTACTATAACTGTATGTGATCAAGCTACATCAAATACAAAAACTTGTAAATTCTTTAATTTTTTTGAAACGCAGCGAAAATATTTGAATTTTTTAAATTATGGCTAACAAAAATGATATCCAATCTTTGGATCTACCCCATTGCAAAAGGAATACGAAACAATTTCCTAGAAAGAAATCTGTTCTTTGAATATAAAAAGGGTAGGAAAATGGGATCAATACAATCAATGTATGAAAATGATAATGCTCCTAATACTTGTAAGGGACTACGGGCACTTCCGCATCTTACAGATATGCATGTGTATAAAAACAAATTAAATAAAATGAAGGTGAAGTTGGCCGCACAAATATTCAGTCAACGGTTAGCAGCAGTGTTACATTTAACCAGTAAAATAGACTCAATTGGACTTTTGGGGAAAAATGTTCAACAAACAGCTGAACTGCTACTATTTTTTGACAAATTATTTGATTCAGTGAAAGGATCACATAAGAAACCGACTAAAGGTAAAGATCTACGATGTGGAATATCCTGTTTTGGCAAAGAAGAAGCTTACCAATCTTGAAATCGATGACCTTCAAGTTTTGAGGAAAAATCAAACGGAGGCCCCCTTTTTGAAAAATTGGGTATTTACAATAGAAAACATTATGAATATTTGGCGAGTAGTTGAAAAAGAAGAAGGCTTACTATTTATTAGGCAGGCATATAAATCAAGACTCGCTCGAAAATATGTTTGGACAGGTGATGAGTTATGGGGCATTATATACTAACCCTTCTGCTTCTTCTTTTGTTGCAATTTTTAAATCAATGATTTTAAATTCCAACATATCCTTCCATAGCAAAAACTTTTCAATTGTCAAAACGACCATTGTGATATGTTTAGCGACCTAAAATTTGTTACGTTATTATCAAACTGTTATTAAGAATAACTGATGACATCTTTACTGTGCCCAATCAAAAGAAATTCAAAAATGTCACACATTGAAAACACGCCGGAAAGTTTAGAACATCAAATGCTGCAAATAGAATTGAGTGTAATAATTATGTTACTGGTTTTATATTTAAAAGAATGTATAAACTGTACTGTTTGTGCAAATGATTTATTTTCAAAACAGTTTAATGCCGATGAGCAAACGACCTCATTTTGCATCGAGAAAATGGAGGAAATTAATCGTTTTTTGCTACCCTACTAAAAAATTTGCAAATAGTTTTTATGCAATAAAAACAATCCTACGCAACCTGGAAGAGAATCCTGAAAATACTTTATTAGTAGAAAAAATTGAAACTAGTGTAAAACAACATAACCACTTCGAATTTTTAACATGTGAAAGAAATGTATGCAAAAGAAAAAAAGATTACAAAAGGTGTAAAAATTTTGTAAATTTGAATGAAAATTATAATCGCTTTCTTTTTGTCGCATGGATTGCATGATCATGATCATGAAATCATGACCCTAGTGTGGAACATGATCTTGAAATCATGATCCAATTGTATCTATTTGTATCTGACAGTTAACGTTTAGGTTACCTAAACACCAGTTCTTTCTAACTGCAGACAAGCTTAATTGCACACTTTGTTATTTTTTGCTTGATTGCTGTACAATGGGCACGAACCTCAAAAAAATATGCTTAGTAAGTTTGTTTATGTGAAAGCCTGGTCAAGTAATTTATATCTTGTAGATAGAGCTATTGAACCCCATGGATAACTGTATAAAGTGCTACATGAGTTCATCCAGTTCACATGATGAAGAGGTAGAAGAGAAACATGTCCATATTAGAATTAAGAACTATGTTGGAGATACTGTATGGCAGTATTCCAAAGGAGATTTGAAAAGTCACTTTCGAATGGAACGAGCTACCATAAAAACTGCCATTGATCTGTATGGTGAATACTATGCACATACTGTTTCTCGACTAGGAGGTTGGCCGGAGATTTCGGCTGAAAAAGTGATCCTCCTTACAGTATGGTACTTGGCCAACATGGGAACGTTCAGACAACTTGCAGACAGATTTAATCACCTTAGTTGTGCCCATAGAATTGTTACTACTGTGACAGAATTTGTAGTAACTATAGGCAAAAAGTATATCCATTGGCCTGATGCGAGAACTGCGCAACATAACGGTATGCAGTTTGGACGCAAACAAGGGATTCAAAATATAGTAGGTGCTATAGATGGCACACATATTCCAATCAATAAACCTAAGGTACACCCACAAGATTATTGTAATCGGAAGGGTTTTCATAGCATCATCTTACAAGGTGTGGTGAATGCAAATAGAATGTTCATGAATATCCATATAGGTGAACTAGGTCTATGCACGATGCACGTGTCCTCCGTAGGTCTGGACTGTATAGTAAGGCGCTCGAGACGCCACATGAGTTATTCTATGGAAAGTACAAATTACTAGGCGATTCGGCGTACCCATCTTTGCCCTGGCTTTTAACACCCATAAAAGATAACGGGCATTTGACCGAATATGACAAAGCTTATAATTATAGGCATTCCGCCACTAGAATTGTGGTTGAGAACACCTACGGCACCTAAAGGGGCGCTTTAGACAGCTACAAAAATTTGATAATTTCAAACTCTCATTTATTGTGAATTGCATTGCGGCCGGATGCATTTTACAAAATATATGCCAAATAGCAAAGGATGCGAACGAGGAAGTGTTTGTAGATACCAAATAGTCATTATATTGTAACATGTTTGTAATAAGACATAGGCATATACAGAACAATTTAGGTATATAAGTAACAATTAATGTACATCATAGTTATGATAGTTTTTCTAGAATTTGTGCTAATAAAGCAACTTTTGTTTTTCCACTTGTTAATGCTTACAAGCATAAATCAGATAACCAGATTTATTTTATATTTTCGATAGTTATCAGTTTCCATGTAAAATAGATAATAATGTCATGTCAATGTAATAAAAAGTATATTTGTCAATATTCTATTAAACTGACTTGACATTATTATTCTATTTTACACGGAAACTGATAACATACAAATATAAAAAATAAAACTGGTTATCTGATTATGCTTGTAAGCCTTAACACCACTTGTAATTTTTCCTTTTCAAGTTTCATTAGTTCAGCATGCCGTTGTGCTGTAGCTAATACTTGGTCTCGCTTAAATAGTAATGATTGGTTTTCTGCGTCGCTTGGGAGTTTCACCGCAGTTGGCGTTATTGTCTGCTATAGGGCTTTTGTATCATCATTACCAAGTGAGTAGTCACTGTGCTTCTGTGCTGGTCTGAATTATCAGTGAACCCACTATCTACAACTGTGCTTGACTCTACACTATTGGAGGGTTTATCCCCTACAATTTCATCTATTTTGTTGTAAAACTTATAATTACGTGCTCCATGGCCTGATTTCTTTGGACCTTTATTATCCTTAATAGCCCGGTACATTGCATTAAATTGGTCCACTGCGTTCCAATTTATCTGCACCTCTACTACAAAAGATAGATAAGACACCATTCACTCTATACTATAACTTACTTACGAAGTAATTGTGTGCCGCCATTCTTTCTTAAATAATACCCACACATGCTTGCGTTTTCTGGCATGGCGGAAATCCTCCTTGCGTTGGTCGTACAGTGATATCAGCAACAACGTTTCAGACTCAGACCACAACACATCATTGCTACTGGAACTTGTTCCATCACGTTCAACTTCGACTTCGGGAACTTCACTTACGTTGGTTTCCATCAACATATTTTCTATGTTGGAAGTGTTTTCACCCATTGCACAACTTTCCATCTTACTTGATACTTATTGAGCAATTGTTGAGCATATACTAAATCTGTAATTAATGTAACTACTTAGTAATACGAATGAACAGGACAGACAAGATAAAACATACCACTTTTAGCTCGTTTAACCTCCTAAGCTGAAATACAGTTCAACTGTGTCGCCGTCACATTACAACTGCAATACGTCATATCATTTGAGCACATGTTTCGTTCAAAATTTTCCGTAATATTTGTGCAAAAAATACCACAAACACAAAAAATTTATACATACAAGTAAGGTTATGTTTTGCACACGAATCCAAACGAATCCTACAAATTTAACGATTCAGAGAGGAAAGGGGAATACGGAACGTGATCAAGTTTGACAGATCGCTGCGCCGTGTACAAAAAAACAGCTTTCGTTTAAATCTTTAACGTCTATAACGCGTTTGGATCACGAAATCCTTAACAAAAGAAAGCGCTTTATATAAATAATTGTTTCAAACTTGTTTTGTCTTCCTTTATTATTTACCGTCACGTTAAATCCTACCAGTAATTACTTTTATTCTATATCAGTGCAATTTACATTGACTAATCCCAACAAAAAGTATTATTCTTCGAAAATTCCGCCCATCGTTTTGTCTTACAAACACCAGAGGCGACCGGTGGTTCGGTTCAAGACAACGCAGCCGTTAAAGGTCTATAAGTAATTAGTGGTTTGTGTAATTAAGTAACGGCTACAATTGAAAAGAACTGTTAGGTTTTATTTAATATAAAAACATTTGTAATAATCATTTTAGTTAGCATCATTACCGATAAACAAAAATTATGGTTTCCTATCTAATAAAGGCACATGTACAAATGATCCAAATGTCATTTAATTGATCACTCATTGAATCAGAAACAACGATTGTAGTATTCGATATGTTTTAACATGCGGGATTGCTCTATCAACATGAATCCTCAATGAAGCGAAGTCTTTTGTTTATTGTTCTTGAAACAGCGGTAATTGCATACGATTTCTAACAAAAGGTGGTACATTAACACTGACACCTTTACTTTCTACAATATTTCTATTATGAAACCCCGATCAGCCATAATAGAATCACCAGGTTCTAGTAGGTCGAGTATCTACTATTTATAAAATGGGTCATATTATACACCGAAGCATGCCTTAGCACCAGTTTATTTCAATAATGAACTTCACAACCATGGTGTATATACTATTTTTTCCACTACTAGCCAAAAATAAAAAAATAAATATTTTTCTTGTAAAAATCAAGTAGCACAGGAATGCAAATAAATCAAAAAGCATTAAGAGCTACATACGTTGATAAACCAACTGCAACTGATTCACTAAACACTTGTGTGATATATATCACCTTCATTTTCTGAAAATTAATCGGAGTAAAATGTAAATTAGTTGATTTAGAAGCCAATCACAGCGGTTTAGATTTGTTCTGACAAGTAGACATTTTAATGTCTTTCGAAGATGCTTTTTGTTATTAAAGATTATATCGTATTTAATCAAGTTATTTTGCACCGACTTCAATAAATAGGAGACATCGAAGAAATAATAGATTTTCTTATTGTTTACGAGAAGGTATGGTTTTTTCGGTGATACATCTATCTTTTAATTAGGTTTCGAAAATTTTACTACTGCCCTAACATTGGCACCGCATTGTAGTTGTAGCTTTTCTATGCAGTCTAATACTATCGACTTCAATTTTTCACCTTTACATACCGTATTTGTAAAGATGTAGCACAAGGGGTTGTTTAAATTTTTATATATAACTCTAACCATGATCACGTAGCAGTTTGAGCTGGCAAAACATTTAAAACCTACTTTAAAATTAACATTTTGGGGCTCATAAAATATAATTTTAGTGAAAATTGTATATATTCCTCTGTATATTTCCTGCTTCTTAGTGGTTTATTTTTAAGTCCACTTGGGCCGTCACAATTTGTGCTCTGCTTTCGGGAAGTAATCGTTGGGAGATGTTAACTTCAATTAAAGTGCTTTCTTTCACGTTGCAATTTAAGAATGTTCCTCCGTAATTTTCTTTTACCTAAGAGTATTTGAGCTGCCAGATTGAGTAGTTTTGGTATAGCTAGAGATGTTAACGGGCATTTATTGCTTCGCCAGTATACCTTGCATCATTTTAATATTAGATTTCAGAAATTGACACTTGTAATTCATTTAGAATGGCAAGTGTTCGCACACATACTCGTTAAGTTTTTAGAGTCGACATTTTTATGCAACAGATCGGACCTTCCAGATTCTGTTAACCATTCAAACACCTACAACAAAATGTTTGTAATTTACTTAAACTTCATGTAACTTAACTGCCTGGTTAAATCTCCTTTGGGTAACCTGAAAAAACTGATTCAACCATCAATTTAATAAATAAATAAATTCAGGTTATGTATTTGCGGTGATGGGATGGGGTGCGAATTTTAAACTAATGGCATTTTTGTATTCAAATAATTTTATCGTGTTAGGTAATTTTAAGCAGCAAATACGTTAAAAGATATTCTCCCAGAATACAACTTCGTTTCACACAAAAGCAACTAAGCTTCATTTGGTGTAATTTCTGATTACACCTTTAGCTGTATTATCTGATTGTAGTTAGAATATGTACCGCCCTGAACCTCAAAATCACTCGGTTTTTTAATAAATATTTCTGTACAATCCAGAATAATTCTTGTGGATGGGTATATGTTTATAAAGCAATCTGACATATACTTTTTGAACAATTTGTTTAGAAGGCCAGATTGAGTAATTGGTTAAAAACGAACTCATAACTTGTATCCAGTGTCTACAAATTATGCTGACTGTACTAAGTTCTTCATATGTAATTTTGAAAAAACTTCCAATTCCATAACCCACATTAATAGCACACATTTTTCTCTGATGGTTTTATAAAATTGTACAAAGTTATTTAAATTCTTGAAACCCGTATAAAAGTAATTAATTGTCTTATTGCTTAAAAATAAATTTTATAATCAATAGTATTGTTTGATTTTAAAGCAAAACTCAACTTGCGACGTGTTAATTTTAACCCATCAATAACATCACCAGCTTCAACTAATCCTTTTTTTAAATTGTTTTACTTCACACACCAGATTACTGTTTTTTTATTTTAATTTGCGTGATTAAGTGATTTTAAAATCACATTGACTGCTTCTTTTTCTACATTTCTTTTCACTCATGCTGTCACATTTTGAATGGAACATCGTAATTTTTTGTAGCAAATGGATTAGTTGAAGGAATGCAATAAATTGTGATCTTTGTAACATATATAGCTATCCGGAACAATTTAAACATAGGGTAAGAATCTTTATATACATACCACACTCGTAGCGATGGTTTCAAATTAGAATTAACCTCATTTGAAGTAGTAAACCTGTTTGAGGAATCAACATGTGAGATGACGTAAGATTTGTTCTTAAAAATTCAACAAAAAATGTATAAACATTAGGATTTGGGCCAACTAAGTTTGTTACCTTGTGTTTTATTGTCAAAATATTTAGGATATTTATCAGACTTGTTTTTTTTGCCCGTAATGTTGAAGTGTAGTCCACAAATTCTTAGGTTTGATATAGTTAGATTCCAACTACCAGAAATTAAATTCATCCACAGTGTTCTCATTTCACGTTGGATAGGAAATTTATGGAAAGTCAGATTTCGGTTATTTCTTTGTATTGCTTAGCAATCATTCACACACAACATTTTTTCCACCCACTACCCATTCTCAAAATATAAAGACTACAAATCTAAACCCAATATGAAACACAACCGACACCAACCATTTAAACGATAGGACTTAAAATAATAACTACAAAAATTACAAATTACAGCTACAAATCTAAACCCAATAGAAAAACACACAAGCCAACACCACAATATAATTAAGACTAAATAATAACTAACAACACTAATAAAGGAGCAAAAAAAAAAAAAAAAAAAAAAAAAAAAAAAAAAAAAGTAAAGAAAAAGCAATTGGTACGTGAAATTAGTGAAATAAGTTAGGAAGACTCCTTAAAGTAATTAACAATAATGGAAACATGTTACTAGTGTGGCGCTCCACCCGCAGCTGGTCGAGCCTCAAAAACTCGATTATGCCCGAGTTAAATTTGGTACCTCTTCGGTTGTTTTGAATTGCGCACTACCTGTGGTGACGCTACTCTAGTTCACAAGGCAATTGTTTATTTGTGGCTTGGAAATTATTTCTACATTTTTTACCACCCTTGCTATTGTAAGCTTTAGAACTTCAAGTTATACGACTTAACCTACAAACATGAGCGAAGGCAAGCATAAGTACAAATGTGCAAAGTTACTGGGTTGTGGGAAGTACATATTATAGTGGCGGAGGAAAGCTAATAAACATTTCTTTCCATACCAAAATTAAATCCGGAAAGAAAGAAACGGTTGGATGCAATTAATTGTGAATCGGTTAATGAATCTTCGGTGAATCGAAAGAAATACTACATATGTGAAGACCATTTTGATGAAAAATGCTTTACAAGCACAGAACGGAAAAAGACTTCACAAGTTTACTGTCCCTTCTCAACTTTTATCTGAAAATGGTAATTATACTTTATTTAAGAAATGAATACACATTTACGAACTCATTGTATTATTATAGCTATTAATCAACAGTACCTAATTAACCCAGCAAACATGTTAAAGTTGGCCAAATGCAGGCCACATGATGTTATTCGTCATGCCTAGAAATACAGGGATGTCGTAATTAATTGGGATGTTACGACGTGCATTTCTATTAGCTATCCATGCTTCAGGAATAGTTGCTGGGGCGATTGGCGTTACACAACTCCAGGCTGTGTGGTTGTTCAAAAGGCTCTTTCCAGAGCTGGTATCCGAAGGCCACTGCCATGCCGAATGCGCTTGGCGATTCTGCGTTTAAGCAACGCGGAATGACAGTAGCGGTGGTGGATCTAACAGTTAGATCGTTGTCGGCGGTGGGATGAGTTGGTATAGTTTGGGCGATGTATCCCTGCTCTTGGAGAGTCGCGAAGGTGATGGGTGTAACTTTAAAAGTTGAAGTGTCTCCGATAATGTTGGAGATTGACCTTAACAAGGTAAAGTTAAAGCCTGTGTTCGCTGGTGAGCAGGGGAAATGATCCGGGGTAATGCCTGCGAGAGAAGTATTTGTTTGCCTTCCTATCTCGGGTAATAGACTCGTGAAAGAAACACAAGTTTTGATTGGCATTAAAGCCAGCCGGAAGGGATTGGGATCGCTGGTTGTGGTAGGGGGCGAGCTTCATTCAGCGTAGCCATAAGTAGAGTGGTGACTGTACCTAGGCAGGGAATCTCTTCGTAAAGAGTATGGCTCGCGACATCCATTACTTCAGCGAAGCAACCAGGTGCGTTGTCGATGGTAAGGAGCTGGTAGGGAGGGAAAGATGGGTAAAGGTGCTGTCCACCTCTGGTTGGTTTCAACTAGTCCTAGACCACTTTGGTAAACCCTAATTGGTTCAGGAATGCTAAAAGCGTATCCGTCCACTTTGTCCAGAATGCGCTGTTCTGGGTACTCAAGAGTTCATCTCTGAACTTGGACTTCAGGTTGAGGGATCCTCAGCCACAGCACGTTGGTGGCGTAGTACTGGAAAGCCTCGTAGTAGTACTGTGGTAAGCAGAGAGGTTAGGCTGATGCGTAACCTTGATGTTTGTCTCTTTTTACATTCATGTTGAATGTGAAGAAGGACTCGGCTAGTTGGAGTTTGCTCTGTCGTTTGCGACGGAGCGGGGGAAGGGATGTGCGCTCAGGAGCCTCGTGGAGGCTGCGCTGGTAGCTTGAGCTCTTGAATTGGGTTTGGCTATAGTCTGGAAGAAGCTGCTACTTCGGCAGCGCGGGGCATTGGCGTTTCGTGGTGCTTGCGGACCTTGATAAAGGTTAGCTGCAGGGGGTTGCGTTGGTTTTCAGGTTTTCTCCTTTGTAACCACGTTCCATGTTGAGTACGTTATGCAAAATTATTAGATAAATCTAATTAGGTAAGAGTTGGTGTGAAAATTCGCTTTGGTGTGTTTTTAGAAATAAAAACGGTTGCGTTTTCAGTTTCGAACTCCTGGCCACTGCAACCCAGATACTGCAGTACTGGCGGGTTGCAGGTTAATAATGCTGGGCCTGATTCTATAGGAGACACTGGCCTTCATATGGGCATGTGTTGGGACACTACTGATGACAATATTTTGCCAGATTTGCCCCTTTTAATGGTTTAACACAAATTCCCGTTATTGGTTATTTACTTGCAACATTACTTTGTCATTGTATGACCAGTATCTGGCCATTAATGGTTAAACTACAATTTCTGTTATATAGCCAATATTGGTTCTTTAGTAACAAATATTTTGGTTTTCATTTTATAGACAGTATGTGATTTAAACTAAATAAAGTTCTTAAAAAATGTTTTACTGTAACAGAGGTACATCATAATGTTTAGAAATAAATACATAACTGATAATGAAATACAGTTTCTATATGCCAAAACAAAAATTTGATTCTAATTAGAACCTTATAACAGATAAACCAAGTATGAAATGACAATAAGTTTAAAAAAACTGGTGAGGTATATGTACACACAAATAGAAGTTATTTTTTTTCCCTTTGTGACCGCCCTCCTGCACGATCAGCAGAATTTCGTAGCCAAGGCTTAATAGCATCTTCAATTTGTTGGATGGATCTATTTTTGGTTAAAGGATTTCTTCTTACAGCAGCTAAAAATAATAACATTTTCATTGGTTGATAAAGGAGAATGTAATAGTTGCTTATATGTATAACCGGTTATGAAACAAATAATTTTGTGTGACAAGATGAATTTGTATGTGCTTTATAATTATAATTTATTTTGCCAAAAAACATTCATAGATATAATTATTGTTATTGTCTATGATATATAAAATTTAATACATATTGTTGTTTCATGAGCAAAAGTTAAACTTTTTGTAGGCAGTTTTAACATCGTTAATTACATCAAAATCACAAAGACATTTATGTTTAGAATTTTTCAGCGGAAATATATTTTGCAAAAATATAACAGTGACTTCCTATAAGAATAATGTATAGAATGTCATCTCACCAATTATCAGGTTAATAATATTCCCTAATTTCGAAAAACAATGTTTCCCATTGCTGCCAGTCCAACGATATTGTTTTCTTTGGCCAACTCGGTAATGAAAATTTTAGACGAGATTCTTCTTGTAGAATCCACTACATCCTTTCCATCACAACAAAAAACTTCTAACGTTAATCTTTAAAATTGTGGGCTCATATGGTATTCCAGTTTGCAAAAGCCGTTCTAATTCCCTCCACAAAGTCCTTTAAATATTCGTTCAGGGGAGGTTTTGATGAACCACAGAATATTGCCACAGGAAAAGGGGACGCAGTTTCATAATTATTGACTTTGCACAAAATTGACCAAAACGAATTATTTGTGCTTTTTTGAATTGGTAACCCATCAATATTGAAATCCAAAAAAGAGTATGTTGCTGTTTGTGTTTCTTTAAAAGTTTGATAATCCCGTGAACAATGCCAAAATAATTAAATGATCCAGACCCCATTTTTGTTAGAACGATTGTTTTTGGTGTGCTCAGCAAAGTTCTTGCATCTTTAGGGAGTGATGACAAACTAGAGGGATTTGTTTTTAACCAAAACAGTAATTCTTTCAAAGCAAGATGAGTTATGTTATGCCGAATAGCCCAGTTTTTTAAAAATCTGTTTCCATCAAGATCATCATTTGTTATGTCTTCGCCACCGTCGTTACTAGTATACTCATCCCTCTCCCACTCTGTCGTCGTCTCCATAAGTGCGAATACTGCAAAACAGTTTCTGGACGTGTCACACAAAATTTTTAGAGTCGACAAATTTAAATGTTTAAAATAGGTAAATCTTTTGTGTAAAATTTTGACACTAAAGAATTTTTTTTGTTGGTATCAGTCGAATTTGTTTTCTAATATTTAAATTCAAAAATGTAGTAGTTATTGTTGGCTTTTTATTCTTATAAATAAAAAAATGAAAGATAATACATCAGTACATTTAAAGATGTGGCAAGCAATATGGTTCGTAACTTTATAACGAATCGATTGTGTTGACATTTTCAAAAACTTATAAGTGAAATACCTAATAAATTATCTCCTGATAATAATTCTACTGTGTCTAACACAAATAAATGGCTAAAACTAAATTATAACTAACATAACCTAGTCTAAATTGCGTACTACTACCCACTGAACAGTTCAGTGCTACTACCCTAAACGTAACCTAGGAGTGTAACTTAAGTATCCTACACTAACTGAACCTGCAATATAAATAACTTTGAGCACAAATTCAGAAGTTGTAAAACCATGGACTTCCTACATTGCAAAAAGTATAATGGCTTTTAGCATCGTTAACATTTGTGCACATAGGAAGCCGATCTGATTAAACCGACATGGGGGCTTGAAAAGCACTGTAGTTAGTTAGTAAGTCCAGCTCTCCCTTATACTGACTTCATTCCATTCATTGATGTTCAAAATCTTCAGTGGTTTTCACAATTACCTAATCGTCAAATTCAAGGTAGTTATTCTTACTCTGGGACTCTACAAATCAAATTAAATGATGGAATTTACCCAATATTAACTTATAAATGTACTTACTACTACATTGCTAATAGGTCAAATCGACATTCGAGACTTATGATTCATCTATAGCCCACAAACACAAAGTGAAAAAGTTTAACTTTAATCTATTATACTGAGTATTTGTATTTTAGGATAAATACAGCAACAACATTGGCAATGTAATTGTTGGGAGCCTAAAAGCAGTTTTAATTAAAATCCTAAATCCGCTTCAATTTTGTTGAGATTAATCATGTGTTACGTTTATATTTAGGTACAATATCATTTTCGGAATAGATCATATCAGTTCTGTTATCATGTTGAGATGGGTCCTAAGTTTGTCAAAATGGGTCTTAAGTTTTGGTCCCTCACAAAAGTCGTTTGTATTAGATACGTCCTCGTCTCTTTATCATATCAATTCACTTAAAAAATAATCCTTTGGCTTGTTTTTTAGCACATAAAACTTACACAAAAAGAAACTTACATAAAATATATGGGTTTGATTTCTAAAAACAAAGATAGGGATGTTAAAAGAAACAAATCGGTTTTATACTGAAAATAATTTCCTAGTAAATTGTGAAGGTTTAAAACTTATATAAATAACAAATACAATTGTTACCTACTTTAAAGAAATATTTTTATAGAAAGATATGTAAGTTCAAAGTTAACAATATGAACGCCGATACCTTCATATCTATGCACTTTTAATTTCCAAATTATCGTATTTTTTACTATGTAGTTATTGGACATTAATTAATAATTTTGTTGTTGGTATATCGGAATTTATTTTTTAATTTAAATTCAAAAATCAAGTAGTAAAATCATTCTATATTAGTATTCGTATTTTTATTGAAAAAAAATAGAAGATGGGTAGTAATACACCGCCATACATAAAAGAACTGGCAAGAAAAGAGTTTCTTAAGTTATTGCCAGAGAATTCATTGAATAATTAGATACAATACTAAATTTTTCGTAAATGGTGCGCCGATAACTTGGTGACCATTTACAATAAATCGGTTTTATTAAGATATTTTGATGCACAATCAGAAAAGTTAGTCATCTAGCTTATGGTCATAACATTAATATTGGAAATAATAACACTATTCTGGACTTCCATTGTCTATATTTTTTAATAGAATAAACACAACGTTTCGATTGCTATTGAATCTGCAATCGTCTTCAGGTGAATACTAACAAACTTAAAGACTACTGTAACTTATATACTAATACAAAGTTAGTGAAGCGATCAAGCGTACAAAGTTAATGAAGGGAGGCGTTACCTTAGACTAAGATTAGTCAGGCGTCCAATTAAGGGTTTCCACACATTGTTAATCTCTACGCTGGGTTGACTAAAGACATTCTTGTTGTTTTGATAAACGCTGCTTCTTTAAATTTTCTCTTGTACCAGTGCTTTTTTCGGTGTATAATTCTTGCTTCCGACCATTTTTTTGTGATGTTTTTCCCAGGAGTGTTGGGCAATGCCGGATTTCAAAGTCTCTCCTCTCTGCGTATAGGTTTTATGTTCCTTCAACCTGATATCTAAGAGTCTTTTAGTTTCCCCTACGTATGACTAGCCGCATTCACATGAGACTTCGTAGATGCAATTCTTGGAGTCACGATTGTTGTCTGGTCTAGTTTTGGAGATCATGCTACCAATAGTTCTTGATGATCTGAATACCGTGTTAATGTCATAATTTCTTCCTATTCGTTTTATTTTCTCAGATAATCATTTTGACATATGGAATGCTGAGTAGTGCTTTGGGTTTCTCTTCAGTCATAGCTGGTTGGTTCTTAGAGTTGTAGAACAGTTTCTATTAATAGTTTGGGGTAACCATTTTGTATAAGGTCTCTTCTGATGTTCTTGATTTCATCTTGTAGTCCTACCTCTGTATTACATAGTCTGTGAGCTCTATCGACTAAATACAATATAAAAATAACTTGGGGAACCGATTCAGAAGTTCCCAAACCTTGGGCTACCTGCATATTAAAAGTATGATGCTTGGCATCTTCAAAGCACCATGGGAGCTGGAAAAGTACTGCAGTTTATTGAATGTTCTTTAGATGCTAAAATAAAATCCATAATCGATTAATAAGTCCACCTCTACCAACTCTCCCTTACCACAACATCAAATTCATTTTATTCATTGATGTACCAAATGTTCGATGCCACTTGGCGAATTTATGGAAAGTTCTTCCAGTGGGAATCTGCACATCAATTAAAGATGAAAATTTACCAAACATTAATTTATAAAATTGTACCCACTATGAATTTTAAACTCAAATTTTAAACTAAAATATGTAAGAGCAGAATCGATATTCAGGACTTGACCCATCTGTAGCCCAAAATTGAATGAAACCATTGAATTTCCTAAATCCTCGTATTTTTATGGTTAGTTCTCGAACACCGAAACAAAAATTTATTTTCTAATTTAAATTCAAAAAATCAAGTAGTAATACAGTAGACATATTTCGATATCAGAATCATTCTATATTGGTATTTGTATTTTTAATCAAAAAAATGGAAGATAATACACCGGTACACATAAAAGAAGTGGAAAGCATTGGTGCGCCGATAACTTGGTGACTACTCCTTACAATGAAACAGTTTGTTAGCGTATTTTGATGCGCTATCAGATAAGTTAAAGTCCTCCAGCTTGTGGTCGGTATTTTCAATGCTTAAACCTACATTAAATGTTAAACACAACATTAATATTGGAAGCTACGACTAAATTGATAGCATTTTTAAAGCGACAGAAAGACGCCTACGTGGCAAAAATCAAAAATCTTAGAGATGGAGGATTTCCAAACAGAAGATTACCTCCGGATGGAGGCTGGAAAAGCACTTCAGCTGCAAAAATATATTGAAGAGTCTCTGGAGTTAGAATTAGTAAATTGCAAAGCAATTATGTAGTCAACCAAGTACTAGTTCATCTCGAACAATAAACGGTCTACCATGCTCTTCAATACAAATACAACCTTCTACCAGCTGTACCAAAGATGAAGTTTCAATCAGGGAATTCAAGTCAATCAAATACATCATCTCTCAATGGCATCGACTAATTTTCAACAAATTTTAAGTAAATCCTCTCACTCAAAATCTGGAAATTAAATTAAATGATTGACAACATAAGCTTTATCACACTTACAAAAATTGTACCATAAATTTTAATTTTAAAGCC
The DNA here is from genome assembly GCA_030710515.1 of Abscondita cerata. Taxonomy (NCBI): domain Eukaryota; kingdom Metazoa; phylum Arthropoda; class Insecta; order Coleoptera; family Lampyridae; genus Abscondita; species Abscondita cerata. The sequence goes on from JALBCR010001046.1 coordinate 152,136, forward strand.
AGGTAGTCATAAACCGTGAACAATCAATACGGTATACCACCAATACTTTTCCGATTACAGACTTTTTTAGACGTGTTGGTTTAGACTGAGTTTTTTGGTTGTTTCTAACCTTAATTTTTTTATTGAGTTTCCTGTTGTAGTTCACATCACATTTTTTTACAGTTATAAATCTTAATTATAACTAGAATTAATTTATTTTCGTTATGTTAATAGCTTCGTGTGGTTTTTTGTTTAAGTTAAATAGGTTATACTGTAATTTCTTATGATTCATTTAATAGTTATTTATTGTATATGTAGCTTTAGTAAGGCAGATTATCCACGCAAGAATTTTTTAATCGCGAGAACGAAGTTCGACCGTTTAATTTTCTTAGAGGGGATAATATGCCACTAAAACACGAATGCAATACAAGATTTTATCCACAATCAAACCAATTTAATTGAAAATAAGTAATTGACAGTTCTAAAATTTCAATGTAATAGCAAATATTAGAAAATTTAGTGAAACTTGGGCAGCTTTGCATTATTAGTTGCTAGGATGCTTGTTTATTAAAACAATATTTGTGAAAAAATTAGAAATCGTTTTTATGTGCGTCGTTTTGAAAAATGTCAGAAAGTGGATTTTTTGCCGGTAGAGAAATTAAAGCAGAAGCCGAAGAAGTGAACCCTGCAACTGTTGCCGGCCAACCGAAGATGCATACATAAAAGAACTGGCTACCTTTAATGAATGGAGAGAGAAAAGAGGTGCAAACATCATAAACGAGGACGTCCTGTTGGCTTATTTTTTAAATGTAAGAAGCAAGTTTGCCTCCTCGTCGATGTGGACGAAATATTCAATGTTAAGAGCAACTTTGAATGTGCATAGAAATATTGACATATCAAAAATACGGCAAATTAATTGCTTATCTCAAGCGCCAATCAAAAACTACAAGGCAAAGAAGCTGGCAAAAGTGCTTGAGAGGGGACACATCGAACAATTCTTGGAAAACAGCATCTGATGAAAAGTACTTAATGATGAAGGTACAACCAATTTTCTTTTTTTGTATTGGTATCTTAATTAATTTTAAATATTTCTAGGTTGCTGTCATAATGGGTGTTTGTGGAGGTGTCATGATGCAATGAACTGGTAAACTTAAATATTGAACATGTGAAAGTTAAGTTAGATCTTTTATCTACGTGTCCATCCCAGAAACAAAGACCAATATGTCAAGAAATTTCACTGTATTAGACGAAGGATTCTCGTTAATGTTATGGAGATATGCAAGAAATACATACGCCTACGTCCTAAAAGTACTATTTCGCAGGGAAGATTTTTTTGGGATATATAAATCTCAAAATGCACCGTGCAACCTGTGGGAATTAACACTATTTCCGACTCTGTTGGCTAATGCTTAGTGGTGATATTCTCACTTTAAGAGGCACGGAGCGTGGAGGTCATCTAGTGTTGTTGAGGGGTATATAGAAGAAAGCGAGTCAAATAAAATCGATATTGCCAGAAAAATTAAAGGAAAATCCAGCACAATGCAAGAGGATCTCCGCGATGCAGTCTTCCTCAAACATGGTTTGCGTAAAATGTAAAGCCTGATATTGCAAATAAGTTTATTTATTGATGTTAACGTGAATGTTAATATTAATGTTAATAAATAAGTACTAAATTTTCTGCAAATTTTTCTGGAATTTTATATATTACATAAAACACTCACTGTTTATGGGAATATAAACACTCAATCCAGTAAACACGCCAGTTTTGGGCCAGATAACGGGTAATGGTGTTATGCCAGCAGTTCCGGCAATGGCTAAGCGCCAGCAATACGTAACTGAACGAGGTCCAGCGTCAAATGTCGCGCTGGCCGTTAGCAGGCCCACTTCTATGTAAATCACCGCTCTGCCAGAAACGGATAGTTGCTGGATGCGTGATTTACTGCTAATGGTGCTACGCTGGTTATTAAGCGGATCATTGTTTATATCCAGCATTATGTAAGAATAAATATACTGCTTAAATCCATTTCATTTACGATCTTACAATATGGGGTTGATTGACACTTGATTAAAAAATTGTATTTAATATTTTATTATCCACATACATATAAAAATCTAATTAATATTATTTACAACATTATTGTCGCAAATCTTACATATTATTATCAAGATGACGACGATTACTTCCCCCATTCCTGTCATGTGCGTTGCATTTTTGAAATGGGTTTTTTGGACAACAACTGAAATTAGAATATCACAAAATGATATCTATAAAAATAATTATCATCTTACCAGTGAGCAATGTTATAACATTAGTTAACGTTGGAAACAACACTTGATTCTTTCCCGACCAATTCGTCGCTAAGGCTACATCGTGAGCTATTAATTTCGTTCAAGTTACGTATTGCTTATTGTGTCCGGAACGTCTTTCCCACCAACCGTTTGTAAGAAATCACACTGAAATACACAATATTTATTACAAGATTTTTTTTATTTAGAAAAAAATATACAAATTTTATTGATTTATATTTCAAACACATTTGATTGTCAACATTTTTTTTTTTCAAGGTTGCTTTTGGAATGTAATATAAAAGTCAAGAAACTAATTATATTTAATGTAAATATTCAATATTCAAATCGATGAAAACAAAACGTTTTTTAATGTGGAACGTGAGTAAATTATTCTTTGCCTTAATAGACACCTTATAGAAGCTCTTAATCAAGATATTAGATTAACTTTAAATAAACTGCAATCATTTCAAAACTTGACTTTCATTTATGAACAATCAAAAGCATAAAATATAAAGTAATAAAATATTACCATTGTATTCATTGTATTGGCGTCACAAGGTTCTCATTAAGCCGTTAAATTGTCGACAGTCTGTATCAGTAGCCCTAAGTCGACGCCGCTTTTTATATTTTCGAACTTTCTTGTGAGGCAGCATTTGCTGGAACATTGCCACCAAATAGCGGATGTCACGGTTCATTTCTTCGGTTCTTTTAATAGTTGTTGAATAAGTCCTAAAACAAATTCTGTGTGTTGATTGATGTACATTTGAAAGTAATTTAAATTATATACCATTATTTTCTTGACAACTAAAGCAACTCGCATCCGTTAAAGTTGCATTAGAATATCGGGCAGATGTACTGGGTGACCCATCAGTTGGCATTTGATTTAAAATTGTGCAATTTCTAGAGCTGGTTGTCAACGAGAAAGTGTCTCCAGAAATGCTTCTATCGATTCTTTTTCTTATTTGAATGAATCTAGGAGGAGTGGGAATATCTTCATCTGTTGATTCTTCAGATGCGTTCTTTTACTAGGTCGCTTCCTAACAATTTCTTCCTCACTCTGCGATACGCTGGAAGATTCTTCTAAGCGTTTTAATTTTTCTAGTGCGGCATTGTATATAGCTGTGAAAACATTAAAATAAGACTTATTTTGTCATCACAAGGTTACTATTTAATAAAAAACAATTAAATGTTAAAGTGTAGGTATAACTTAAATATTAAGAGAAATTTTTGTTGCAGATTATGAAACACTTTTTTATAAGTAGATAATTTAAATCAAAAGTTTACTTACATGTTTTATATTTAATGTTTACAAGGCATTTTGTACACCTATCAAAATCAAGCTCTTGATTTGCCACTACAGATTTTATCCTTTGACTGTCTGTTTTATATAATATGGCCACATACAATATGAACGAAAGTTCTCTTCAACCAACCAATTGTTGGAAACGATTGCCATTGACATTACCCCATCTTCATCTGTTTCTTCTGAAATTCCACTACAGCATCCTGCCTAAAAATAAAAATTAATATTTATTATGTAATTGTGTAATATGTATTACAATAATTATAGCATAGGTACTTCCGACGTGTCATACTAAGTTTACAGTATAATTACTCCATGTCGCTTATTATCGAAAAATCACATAATGGTCGTCACAAGTGAGCAAGCCTCCTTTACATAGAATGCTATTCACAGAATAAGATACATAAATCCTTGAATTATTCATAACTTCATACATATGCAACAACTTGGAATCGGTAGGATATGTTGTAAATGATTTTAAGATTTGCATCTCCATTCCTATAACATTTACACAATTTTCTACATTTTGAACAAAGGCAACTATTTTTAAAATTTTTCCATCTTTTAGTATGACACAATTATCCCCAGATTTTGACGATAACATAAAATTTTCGAAAACAAATTTCTTATAAAATATGCCAGAAACTAAAGTTGAATTTCATGCTCAATATTATTAATGGCACCTGCAGGTCCAACAACTGCTGATCGAGAATTTGATGAAAGATGTTCACAATTATTTTCTTTCAAGCGTTTTACAATTTGCTCTAATGGTAGATTAGGTTTTCGAAGCATTGTTTTCATCATTCCAAGATAATTTTCAAATGGAAAACAACTCACTCGATCAAAGAGAACCAAATTCTTTTTGCATCATCTGCAAGATGATGAACAACATGTACATTATATACACAAAATAAGCTTAATAAATGCCTATAATAAATCTAATCATATCTGCCTGCCGTATTATAAATAACACATGCCAAGTTTCAATAACCATCGGACAACTGATTGTTAAAATTTTCGGTTTGGAAACCGTCGCATTCTACCGCTTTTGGCCCGAGTCGGCACAACACTTAGCATCCATAAGACATATGCCAGTGCATTATATGCAATCACCCGTTGCTACATAACCAGCACCAGCACTCAGCCTTCATTGCCATTACATTGCCTGCTGATGGCCGTTAAAAGCGTGTTTGTTGGGTAGTGTTTTATAGGTGTTATAATACGTTTCATAACGGCATAATAATAGCTCTATAATATGGTGATTGTGGATAAAAAAAAATTAAAACTGGTTAATGCAACCAATACTACACTGGTAAATAATTAGTTTTCTATAAACAAAATCGATATCACAGAATAATAACGCAAAAACGTTTAATTATCTTTGTTCTAGAATATTAGTTATGCTTATTTGAAATGAATTATGATAACACACCAGTATTGCAATTACAAAGTTAAATTTTATTATACGAATTATGAATCGAACACATGGTTATGCTAAAGTTAGTTTGTGTTTAAAACTAATTACATTTAAACTAGAATTATTTAAAAAATTTTAAATAGACCAATAAAAATAGTTGTAGATGAAAGTTACAAGTCTTTAAAGAGTTCTTTGAAATGAATTACCTAATTTAGTTTAGTGTATCACAGGCATAATGCATGATATTGCAACCCAAGTTTTTGTAGTTTTTTTGCTACCTTCAAGTCGATTATGCTACTTTTTTGAGGCTTGTTTGTAACTCACAAGTTTTTTTTGCGTCAGTTTATTTCAAATGGCAAGTTGGTAGGTTTATAATGTTGTCATATATTGGTAATGGGTTGCCCAAAGATTGCTTTCCTACACATCCACTAAATTGCAACAGAAATTTTTCTCACGATCAGCTATCCTAAACAATAAAAAAATAGGTACCCTGACAATAAGTAGAATTAAAGTAATTTGAAAGTCGACGCATTTAACTGGAGTTAACATGTTACTGCATTCACAATTCTCAATTGATTCAAGATTGCTTGCAGCTGCATCAGTGTCCGACAAGAAACGAATTCTACAGACGTTTTCCAGATTTTGATCGCAATCGGGTTTAGATTTGATAAGAGACAGATTAGGATTGACTGTTCGAAATAGAACTTATATGATTCCAGAAACTCAGGTAATAACCATGTTTTAAATAAAAACGGTATTTAATTATAACCAACAATATTAACAGTGTATAAATATACGAATATAATGTTTATGTTGCATACTGCAAAATTTACAACATACGCTTTACAATTTGTGAAAAAGTGCAAACCATTGAATTTTTGTTTTTTAGTTAAATTTTAATCTAAAATTGAACATAAATATGAAAGTATTGAATATTGGTAAATGTTACATCAGAGAAAATTTCGTGTGGTTATATTAATGTGAAGGAAGAAGGTGATATTTTAAACAATTGTCATAAAAATACTTAACATACCGAAGACTTCTGTGTTACCAAACATTAGTAATCTTACTGACCTAGGCCGATTATCACTTGGACTTCGGGCCGATTTTAGCGCCACAAAAACTACCGTTAGTGGTATAAATAATGCCGCTACTCAATGAACTTTTTTCGTATAAAAATGGACATAAAATAAACAAAATTTTGCTACGTTAAAAGCTTCACACACTAGAAGGACTAAACCGTTGATTGACGTGAAGGTAGATGAACAACGCAAGTTGCGAATAACGAATCCACGTATTTGTCGTCCTATTCGCGAAATTGACAAACCGGACGCGCTACCTAGTGGCGAATAGTTGCACTACTGTCGACGGAGTTTTTGCAACTCTTCTTATGTGCTGTGATTCGTTTTAAAATTGTTTTTATTAAAATCATGGCAAATTCATTGAAAAGACCAGAAGTCATATAACTGCTGTGTGCAACAGTGTAATTAAACTTATAAAGATGAAATTTCACTACATAAATTTCCATAAAATGCCAGAAATTATCATTAAAATGGAAGGTAACTATACAAATGGAAAACTATTACCTCAAATATGAAAGTTTGCTAGCAAGCATGTTTAAGGACGAAGATTTCATTTTAAAAGGTATATAAACATCATAATACATAAGCTCAGTTTTAATTGATGGGTTGTTCAGATTACATCAATAAAATCGCCTGATTAAAAAAATATTGCCTTCGCCAAAAACTCCCCAGAAGGCTACATGACAGAAACCGAATATGAAATTAATTGAAGAACGTCGTAAACGTATGGAAAATCGATGTCACCCTTTCCATAATAATGTCAATAATCAACAGGAATTCGTCATACGACGACAATATTAGAACCTGACTAACAACATCAATGACAATGATGAATTAGCAGCACGCACTTTATTATCCTTCAGTGAAACAGCAGTACAATTTAATGTACAAGCATTTGAACAAAAGGGTATTCAAGTCGATAATACTTGAGAGTTTAAAAACTTATAATGTCGATAAGTTAGTTTGTAGTGACCGCAGTTGTAAGGTTTTGACAGGAGTTCTAAATTTGAAGTTGCTATCAACTTTAGTTAATGTATTTCTAAATTGCACAACAAAACAAATTTATCTTCTAAAATATAGTTCTGTTGACAATGATGAAATTAAAATTAGATTTGCTTTTTAGTAGCTTAGCAATACTATTTAAAATAAGCCCTAGTTAAGCACAGATTGTACTTTCAGACTACAGTTTTTCAATTAAGTGTATTATTGAAACAATTAATACGGTTTCTAAGGAAGAAATTTTAGAACAATATGCCGCTTTGTTTTAAAAATACAAATCGACACGTGTAGTATTAGATTGCACTGAAATCCGATAGAAAAGCAAATGCCTCAAGTGTAGAATCAAATCGTATTCTTTTATAAAAACGGCATACTATTAAATATTTAGTGGGGTAGCACCATCTGGTTCAATAACATATATTAGCAAGGGATATGGTGGTAGGCTTCTGATAAAGCTATATTTAATGCTGAAGATGTTATCGCTAAAATTGATCCTGGTATGCATTATGGTTGATAAAGGCATTTTAATTAGCAAAGAATGCAGTTCTAAATTAAGAAAATTAATTCATCCACCATTTTTACCAAAAAATACTAAACAGTTCTCCAAACATGATGAAAGTACAGCGATATAGCTCGTGTTAGGTTCATGTTGAAAGGGCAATACAACGCATTAAAGTTTTTAAAATATTTAAAGGACATTATCGTGGTCAATATTACCCTATATAGATGAATCATGATTTAGTTGTCGCTTTAACTAACTTAGGTCCACCACTTTTATCTGAGGATAAATTTTAGCAATAAGAATTCATAGTATTAAGTATAATTGAGTGCTCTAGTAAAATACGTATATTTTTATAATAACAAATATTTACATGAAAAGTTATTACATTAACATTTCATTTATAATTAATTTTGTAAATAATGTTTGAAATAAATTATATGCAATCTATTTAATAAAGTTTCTAGAAAGTTATCATCTCTTTCTACTTGAATAACAAATACATCATTAGTATAGGAACTGAAGACAACAAAATCACATATTCAACATTTAATATAAACATACCTAATTGCACCTGTCCGTAATATTTATGTTTGTGGTTTAAATAATAATGAAAATTCTTACTTGAGTCATACAAAATGTATGGTAAATCATAAGTAATTCAGGAAATCCTTTTTGAATCCCATTGGACATTTGAATTCGACAAATTTATAAAAACAGTTTCCGGATTTCTTTAATGCATCTGGACTAAAAGTGTTAAAAAGGATATCTGGGATATTCCCGCAATCATAAATTTTCTCCATATTGTTTTGCATATTCTGCTTTTGCGGCAAACTCTTTATCTAAACCATATTTTGTGGATGTATTTCCTTTAAATGTGGGATTCAGAAATGATTGTAACTTTATTCCAACCTGGATTTTTATTAATAAAATATGTGTGTAATTCGTAACATCGTGATGCTGTAATTCTTGACTGTCGTAATAATTTTCCATAATGCAGTTTGTTGTCCAATGGTATCGATAGCAATATTTAATGCAGCATCAAGTGTAATTTTGATGTGTTTATCATAAAATTTTTTCAGCCATAGATAATGTTGAACAGAGAATTGTATTCGACTATTAAAATTTAAAGTTAAATTTAATTTCAATGTTTGTTTTAAAACTTCCATTTTTGTGCATTTCAAGATTGGTTTGTCAATCACGACCAGTTTCCTTCTTTGAGCAAGATGTATGGCTGCTTCAGAAGATGGTGCACCTGAATTCCTTTAGATGGAATTAGTACACATACAAAAATAAATTGACCTTTACAGAATAATCACCCAATAATCAGTCGATTTGTAAAGTTAAATATCTAAACGGTATTTCCTCGAAATAGCATAAAGTAGTAGTTGCTGCTTCTGACAAAACATGTATTTGTTGTAAATATTAGATCCATTTTAGTGCATTGGTTCATTTTAATTTTAAACTTAGATAGAAACAAAAAAATATACAAAGTAGGTAATATGATCAACTTTGAGTTTATATTAGGAATTTTATATTAAAAGCTATAAAATCCACCAATTACACATCATGGCCAACGTGTCAATATATCCTTACCACTCATTAATTCTTGATAAACATTATCGAGCAATTCTGGTGTACCCTTACAAGTAACTTTCTTCTTTTTTACATGGCAAAAATCTGTTAAGGTTCGACGTTATCTGTATATGTGATAGATTTTCTTTGTCCCCATGCCTGTTCCATATTTGTTATGCTTAATTGCTCTAATTCATTTCTAAAATTGTATTTTCAAATTGATAGTTCAATGTAATTACTTCCAACATACCGGTTTATAAATAATAAGCAAGCGACAATATGCTTACATTTTCCTCCGGCCCCAGCTTTGCAAGTACAAATACATAACCAATTATTCGGTGTTCCTGTTAAGAATAATTTAATTAATGTATGATATCAACATTCTATAATAAAATAACTACACAAACTTATCAATTACATGCACTTGAGCTTCACACGCAAAAGTTAACTCGGAATCATTAAAATGTTATCTTAGTTCAGCATAATTATTGAATAGTATATTCACTTACCTGATCCTAAAGTAATTGATATATTATGCGGCGATCCTTTTAAAAACGACGTCTGTAAACATAATCCCTTGTTTTCCTTTTATTTTCATCACTTATACCGCACGATATCACATGCCCGGCATTTAATACTGCTCTCTCCCTCTTTAAAGCATCTTTTCGCCAATGTCAATGTAATTGAATACATCTATTAATGTTATTAGTGGCATTTTATTGTTAAAGAAAACGTTTGTGCATCAACTTAAGTACAAATGTGGTACAACTCCAAAATTAACGACACCAAATACTAAAAACCACTCCCACTTATAGTAGCCATATTATGTTGCAACCTGCGCCATCTAAAGTTTCATCTTTTTCGCGAATAGATGGCGCATAAATTGACTGGCTGACCTAGAGAGGGAGCCATATTTTTAACAGTTTCGACTAGGTTTACAGTTTTCATTATTTGATTTCGTGATTAAAATTACAGGTTTTCATGTCAAAATTGTACCAAAATATAGTGTAAAACACAAATTGCATAAAATAAGATTCAAATTACCATTAAATTTACTCATAATGTTAATGGATGGGTTTTTATTTGTTTGGAAATGTCGAGATATTATTGTGTTTTTTGTTGATCAATAAAATAAAGTAACATTTAAATCCTAAACGATCTATTTACATTAACTTGTTTTATCCATTATTTATACAAATTCAATTAAAAACATAAACAATCTGGATTCATTTGTAATGGAAGGACCCAAAATGCATTCAGCTACAACTAGGGCGTGCATTGCCACGTTGATTGAAGTAGTTATCGTTATTAAAAGTAAACGATCATGATATAGATATAGTAAGTATATGCAGGCATTACTGTAGTTAAGTAAGAAATATACTGTTTCTATACCATACCAGCCATACATAGATTATTTTACAGCTTGTTTTTGAAATCAAATGTTTAAACAGTTTTTAACCTTTGTTTTAAAATTAAAAAAATTACTTATTGTGGTCAAATTTTATTACACGAACTACCGGTCGCTGTAGGTATACAGTGAGTAAGTTTTTTCAACTTTTTTAGAATTTGAACAAATTTCAGATCAAAATACTAAAGAAGAGTAGACTGAATTAAGCCATGCGTTTCCTACGTCTAGTTTCAAAAAAGAGCATCCGATACATAAAAGCCCAAGAGAAATTGAATTGAATACAACAATATAAATAACAAATTAATTTAGTTTTTACTCCACATCTTATAAAGGCTTGTATACTATGGCAATGTATCTTATTTGTACTGACGATAGTTAAACTAAACAAAACAAATCCTGCATCACAGATATCCTGTATATAATACAAAATAAATCAATCAAATTAAAACAATTTGAATAAAAGTAAACATATTCGCGTCAATTGCCTTAATATGTAAAATATGAAACACTATTAATTACAATTTGTATCTAGAGACTAAATAGCAGTGTGTAATCTCAATAAAAAAAGATTCAGATTGTACGTAACATATCAAACTTAATTAATTTATGTACAGATCACGGATATTATATACAAACTATTTCCTGATTAAATCATACAGTAATACTATATTTTATATAATATTTTTATTGTAGAATTTTTCAGTTTTCTACTATTATTACTTCGACTATCTCCTAAATCTTTCGTTTGCGACTTGTAATGTCTTGTGTTTCACATAATCTGTCTATAGATTTTCATTTTTGTAAACAATTTAACGATGAATTGTAAATGAAGCCAACACGCATCTTCTGGAATGAATTTTTTCGTAGATTTTGCTCCTTCAGATAATAAAAATAGCATACGTTTCTTTAAACCGTATTGTAATTTCAGACTTGGAAAATTTTGTGCAAAGATTTCTAAAAACTTTTCAAAGAGTTTTGTGAACTCTTCTGTTGTTCTTTTCAAAGATTGAATATCATTTTCACCATAGTCTCTAAAAAAGTCAATAACTCGTTTGTGGATATGCGTCTTCTTCCTCTTTCACGAAACGAAACTGACATATTTCACATTTGTGTTTTTCAACAACTTGAATAACAAATATCCAGCAACATAAGTGTTTGAACACGTTTCTAATGTTGTCCTTCTTGTTTTTGACTTATTGGTTGTACCTGGACTTCTGCAATTAAAATTATACAATTACATACTATAGTCAATATATTATTGTTAAAATTATTAAAAAATATAAATATGTAGTATTATTTATTGATGCACTATTATGCTTATTTTCATACAATATTTGCTTTGATAAATGCATTTTGACAAGTTGAAAAGTACAATTGCGAGCAAGGTTTGCCACAGTCAAGAGACATGGTATTTTATACATTAATTAAATTGCCAAAAAAAAACAATATAAAACACTTGCCTTTCTTAAAAGTTATTTGGCTTGTAGATGGACAGCCTTGCTGTTCGCTTGAAATCTCAGTTGAAGGTAATTCTAAAAAAAAATCATACTTAAGCTGTATAATATTATACCAAATAATTTATAATAAGTTTATGTGTGTGTCTGCTTAAGGAAAAACTAGTATTAATATTTAACATTTTTGATCAGAAACACAAAGAAACCGTATGCATCAGGCTATTATATGAAACTAAATCACACTCACTTATTGAGCTCTTGCTGAAAAATAAAATATTTAATTGCGAGGGTTTTCTTTAAATTCCTACTTATATTTATATTGATTTATTATATGAAACCCATGAAAACAGCTAAGTCAAATAATTGCTATTTTAATAATTAACAAATTAGACGTTTAGTTTTCATTTCAAGAGTTCTGGGAAACCATCAAAGGATATATTAAACTATATTAAGTCTTGTGAAAGACGAAATGTCAACCCTGTCGTTTGTTAAATTTTTAAAAACCCAACTATATGGCTTAGCTGTATCCATTTACCAATTTGTTTATATAAAAAGCGTAAAGAATAGAAAATCAAACATTTGTAAATACTCAATACCTAATAGTGATTTAAATTGGGGAGAATTTTGTATACCTCATCTAGCGATGATGTTGTATTAGCGTCAGATTCTCTGAAAGCAATATTTCATCGGCGTCAGCTTCACAATTAGTCCCATCGCTTCTTGTATGTAGCCGAATAAATATATTTTTTGCATAGTCAGTCTCAAATCACGTGCAGATGGGTAATGGATTGTATCCACCACGATTGCGAACTATTGAAAAAAGTTTTCTAATGGGTCTTGATTTAGTCTTGAAGTTAAAAGAAATTTTAAATTCTTGCCACAGCAACAGCACACTCCTTGTCGTGAAAAATAAAACCATCAATACATTGTATGTTTTTTTCTGGTTTGTTTGTACCTTTATCGATTACAATTATGTTTTGGAATAAATCAATTGCATTTATTAAAGTGGTTTCAGCGGACTTGCGATATACTGAAAGACTGGACTTAAACGGGTTTCTGCACCACTTATTTCGATGCGTGGTTGTGGTTATGGTTATTGTGAGCATGCGCAATTGACAAAAAACCTTTCGTTAACGCTATTAACGATAAAGGCTGCAGTTAATTACCACCCACAAAGGAGCTTAAATTTAAGCAGTTACTTTTATTTGGCGCAAGCGCAGAGAATGAGATAACCAAACTTAACCTAGTTACAAGTGGTTAGTTGTTTTTATTATAAAGTTGTCTAAAGGTACGTTTACGATATTTAGTTAAAATGTTTTAAAACAAAAACATATAATTTTTTCTAGATGGATTTTGGTATTACCAAAAACGTTTACGGTTTAAAGACGAAGATGACTTGATCCTTTTAAGAGAGATAGCCGGTCAAAAACCCTTACGAGAATCCAAGTTTATGGAATGACATAAAGCAAAACATAATGGTTCTAACTAATAAAGAGTTTTCCATTAAAACTCTTAAGGATCATTTAATGTTATTATTGAAATTATGGTTGGAAAAAGATAAGAATGTGAAAGGAAAGTAAGTCGATCAATTACTGATTCTTATAATATATTTTACATATTACTTTGTCTTAAGGTCTGGAATAGAAGAAAATTATTCAGAAAAGATCTTCTGTGCCAAAATATTTCTGAGTACATGAGAGAAAAGAATTCAAAGAAGAAAAGGACAAGAGAGTAACATCGGGAAAGTGACTCGTGATTGTTGGGCTGAAAAGCTAACAGTATTCGTAAGTGTAACTCAATTAAGTCTACTAAAAATTGTATAAATATTCTATAAATTGAATTTTCTTTCCTAGCTGCACATAAAGCGCCGACAGGCGAGGATGAAGCCACAATAATAAATGAGACAATTCTGTCTGCAGATGAAAACCATCCAATCAATCCTTCAACTAATGGTGAACTTGAAGTCAATACTACTTCACAAACACCATCTACCAATATTCTACGTATGTATACAACACAAAATTTTTTTTAGTACTTATAATATCCTTTAGGTGCTAATAAAACACGCAAAAGAAAAATTAATGCACAGAGAGAAGGCCTTTTGTACTTACAACAATATGACAAACGTCAAGCGGAATTGAAAGAAAAAGAATATTCATTTGAAGAACGCAAACTTGCTATTGAGGAGGAAAAGTTAAAGTTAAAAAAAAGAAAATTAGATTTGGAAGAGCATAAGTTTGAAATGGAATCCAATGAACGAAAACATGGTATGCAGATATTGGAGGAAGTCTTGCGATGGAAAAGCAGCACAGAAAAGATTTGACAAAAATTGTGGAAAATCAAACGAATATTATTAATTACCTAATAAATAAAACGCAATAAAAACAGAACTTTACTATTTTCTTTATTAATTCAAATATAAATCTAAACCGATTGGTTCAATATTAAAATATTGTGCAGTTTCACTACCATATAAACATGTGTGGCAGTTTGTTAAAATAGCAGCACTTATATAGTACATTTCAATTACTTGCAATTGCAATTTTGATTTTTTTGAAATCTACAAAGCAAATTCTGCCACAATTTTCTGGAAACCCCATTCCACAGCCTGACGAACTGTACTCATTGTGCGATTAAAATTCTGTTGAGCTGCATTCAAACCTCTACCTGGGTAAGGACACAGTAATAATCTTCTAATTCCATATGCTTGATCCCCATAAATAACGTAACTATCAGCACCAAATACAACTTTCTCTTCTAATTGCTCATATAATCCACTCTCACGAAAGATAAAAGCATCGTGACGTCTTCCTGATATGCACCAAGAAGACTTACTATCAGTCCATCGGGTGTAACTACTGATTGATACTTAATACAGTGTACACTGTTTTGACCAGAATAGTACTCTTCTTGGTGACGAGTAGATCTACATATAGCTCTGGTGGTACCATCTACAAATGCCCAGCAATTAGGAACCGCTCCCCTCTTGCAGTGACTGCCTATGAATACAATAATAATTTCTATGCTATGCTAGATACTGTTCATTTACTTGGGAATAAAAATCTAGTTTATTCCTATTCAACCATTGTAGAGCATTTAAATTTTGCAAGTGGGAGAAATGCTCATTAATGTGTCCACTAACAAAATTTGCAATTTCAGATAGGGTACTGCTTCCTCTATTAAAAAGCAACTCCAATTCACATAATCGGTTAGTACGCTAATCTTCTAAGAAAAATGCATAAAGCTTCAAGACCTAAAAAATATAAAAGTTATTGTAAACATTGTAACAGTTTTCTTGATATTTAAAAAAAAGAAAAACCGCGCATAAGTACTAAAAGGAATTTGCTCCAGCAGCAGCTCTCAGGGTCGGTGGCATGCGGTAATAATTTTGGTGAGGTTGGTAGCGATACAATAATTGTCAAAAGAAACTAAATAAAAATGGACGCCAGAATGTTTATTTGTGCGGGAGAAAAAAAACATACAAAAAATTACGGTAGGTGCATATTATTTGCGTGGTAGCGATTGATAAAAAGCAATTTACACGTTAGAATCAGCTCAGCTACGATCGTTGCCTTACCTCACAGTTTTGTAACAGTAAGTAGTTATAATCAAAATTTGATATCTTTGCTAACCTCGCACAATTAAATAAAATAAAGTAATAAAAGTAAATATGACCTTTAGTTGACAATCAACGGAGGATTCCCTTTTCTCGGGACCTGGACCTGATGTGTAGTGCACCGGCCAGAGCGATAAAGAAAGGCTCCAGGCACCACCTCGCCGAGATGGACCTCGGATTGCTTTGCCGTCGTTAGGGCCAAAGGTACGAACTCTCCCAATTCCGGGGACAGCCAGTGAACTAATTTAGATTCTTTCTAACTGCAGGTAACTGAACGGCCCATAGGTTTTCCTTTTCGTTAGAATCAAGAATAAGGTAAAGAAGATAAAAAAAATAAAGCCTGTGATGGAGGGCGGCTTGAGAAGGACATTAAAAATACTATATATTATAGATACACGTACACAAATCATGTGAGAATTGAATAAAGAAATACTGAACCGCATTCGATTTCACAAATAATTTTAGTTGCAGGCTCAGGCGAAAGTTAAATGTAAAAATGGCTATCGTGGCCTGACCAGGAAATAGAAGATAACAATGAATAGTGGGGAAAAGGGCCGGGATCAAATTTGAATAATTATAAAAAAAACGGAAATGATAATAAATTTGAATTTTGGTGCCAAAATGTTTTGTTTACATCGGGGATACATTATTATTCCCCTAGGTGTCGCTAAAATCGGAAACTAGAAATAAATATCAGTTTTAACTGTTACAATCCCCTTTACTTCCAAAGCGAAAATTCCCCAAATTTTAAAGATAAGTTATATTTACACATCAAAGTAACACATGCATACGTTCGCAAAGAAATAATTCATAATCAATTGTTTAACCAACCATTCTTTTAAGAATGGTGAAAACGTGAGTAATAACTAATTATAAAACTTAACTCTAAGAATAATTTACAAAATAGGTAATTAAGGAAAAAAACTTTTCCAAATTACCTCAACTAAAACGTTAATTCTATCTGATCCGCAAGTGCGTACATATCAAAATTCCCAATTAACTAACGGTAAGAAATAATGATAATTATTTAGTCGAAACAACTGCTACAATAAATATATTTAACCAGTTGTACTGACTTGTAGAAATAACTGAAAATAATAAAACGCAACAATTATAATTATTTACAAGGAAATTTTTGGCGCTAAAACCAACCACAGGGAGCAGGTGAAGGAAATAATTCATAGTCCTGTTTAAGAAGAGAATCAAATAAATCCGCAAGCGAAGATAGTTAGTGGGTGAAGATAGGGGTTGGACATCGAGAGTCACAACTTAACGGTAGGCACCAACTAACTAATTAATGTTGTCTTTCCTTAATCCGAAACAAACGTAGTTACTAACCTTAATAGAAAGAGAACGAAGATTCTTTACAAAACAGAAATGCCATATTAAATCATGTTCCAACCAACTCGATTCTGTAGAATGCATAACGCCCTAACAAAACGTATAAATTTATGTACAGCTAAATGACTAATAACACCTAAATCTAGTAATATTAAAATAATTGTCTATGTCGGTAGTCTTATTCAAGATAATTGTCCTCCTCAATTTCAGGTCTTGGACATGCCAATTCGTTTTATTTCCCTGCTGATCCTCCAGTTCATAGGTCCATAAGCCAGTTTTCTTGCTTATAGTGTAAGGCCCAATAAATTTTGGTGCAAGTTTGGCTGTGAAATTGGCAGCAGCATTGGACAACGCTTTGTTTCTGCGGTAAACTTCCTGACCTACTTGATATTGGACGGGTTTCGCAGATTGTAGTGATGCCTACTACGCTCTTGTTGTTGTTGTAGACGTTGCTGGACTTTGGTGAACAGCTCCTGGAAAGCTACTAGTCTCTGGTTTACTTTGGCATCAGAAAGCGTTGACTCTGTTTCGACCTCTTTAACCTGGTGATCGCAACCTCGACCAATGTATTCACGACCGAAATTGAGGAAGTATGGTGTGAAACCAGTAGTCTCATGCCTGGACGTTCTTATCGCACAAGCCACTGATGGAAGATAGTTTGCCCATTTGTTGTGATTATCCCGTACGTAGGCCGACAACATAGTCTTCACAATTCTATTAATTCTTTCCGTATGATCAGCACGAGGACAATACAAAGGGGTAAAGATAACCTTGACTGAATATTTGTCCAGCAGGGCTTGAAATATATGACTTTTCATTTGCACACCATTGTCGCAATGTAAGTATTTAGGCACTCCATAGACCAGAAAGATACCTTCTTCAACATGCTGAGTAAGCGCTTTTGCAGTTGCACTTCTCAGGGAATTAACACGACAAATTTAGAAAAATAATCTGTTACGGTCAATATCATGGTATGACCTTTTGATGAGCGTGGTAATGGTCCCATGAAATCCAAACTAATAATTTCCCAAGGAGACGAGGGGATGGGTTTGTTTCCATTAGACCTGCAGGTGGGAGTTGTTCAACCCTAATTTCTTGACACGTTTTACAGCTCTTAACATAACGCGTAACGTCACTCTTCATTTTAGGCCAATAATAACCTTCATGGAGACGCCAATAGGTTTTTAAAATACCAGGGTGACCGGACGTAGGGTGATCATGACAACGCTCAAGAATGTCTTTGGGCACTACTAATTTCCAGGTATTCTGTACACCATTGAGTTCGGGAATTTTAGATGGCACGTATTTATACAAGTCATTACCATCTACTCTCCATTTAGGGAAACGACGGGGTGCATTTATGATTTTAGCACGCATCTTATCCAACCATGGGTCAGTAGTATTGGGTATAGGGTCACAAACATAAGCATCTACAACAGGAACGGAGCGCGATAGAAAATCAGGGACTGCATGATCTTTTCCTTTACGATGAGTAATGGTGTAATTAAACGGCTGGAGACGGATAGCCCACCTTGCCAAACGTCCCTGGGGGTCCTTTAGGCGATTCAACCATAATAACGAGTGATGGTCAGTAATTACCTCAAATCTCGTTCCATCCAAGTAATGCCTCAACTTTTCTACACTCCAGACCACTGCAAGACACTCTCTCTCCGTGGCTGAATAATTCCGTTCGGCTCTAGACAGCGATCGAGACAGGAAACAAATAACTTTCTCCCCTTCATCAGTTTGCTGAGTGAGTACAGCGCCTAACCCGTAACCTGAAGCATCACATTGCAGCGTGAATGTTTTGTTGAAATCCGGACACGTTAGCAAAGGAGCTGTAACAAGAGATTCTTTTAATTCCATGAATGCTTTATCGCACTCATCTGTCCAAAGCCAAGTAACAGATTTTCTCGTCAAATTTACAAGTGGGGCTACTAAAGATGAGAAATTGTTTACGAAACGCCGATACCACGACGCCATACCCAAAAATCGCCGTACTTCACCCACACTTGTTGGTATCGGAGTATTCAAGATAGACTGGACTTTATCAGGATCCACGCGCAACCCATCTTTATCGACAATGTAGCCTAAGTAACGTAATTGAGGACGACAAAATTTACATTTTCTTTATTTAAGGTCAACCCTGCTGTAGCCAGGGCTTCAAACACTTCCGTTAAGGTCTGAAGATGTTCCTCAAAGGTAGATGAAACAACAACAATATCATCTAAGTAAACAAGGACCTTCTCTTTTAATCTAGGACCAAGTGCGACGTCTATCAAACGTTGCCAGGTCGCAGGTGCGTTAGTAAGTCCAAATGGCATCCGTTTAAATTGGTAAAGTCCTCCGGGAACAGTAAAAGCAGTATACTCGCGACTGGAAGGAGCAACAGGAACTGCCAGAAAGCAGATTTGATGTCCAGAGAACTTAGGTATCTCGCGTCTCTGAGCCGGTCCAAAATGTCTGCGATAATAGGCAATGGATACGAATCTTTCCTTGTAATAAGGTTTAATTTGCGGTAATCAACTACAAACCTATGCGTCCCATCTTTCTTTGGTACTAGTAGAACAGGGAAAGCCCACGGACTCTTGGAAGGTTCAATAATATCTTCAGTTAACATCTTTTTAATCTCTTCGTCGATGAGTTTTTGTTTTGCAGGGGAGACTCTAATACCGCTGTTTTATTGGAGTTCCAGTAGTTTCGATCGTATGTTCAGCAACCTTTGCAACACCAAGTGTACTGCCCAATAAACGAAATCCTTTATCTAATACAGCATCAAGTCTTGTCTGCTGTTCAGTTGATAAATCTGTTTCAGAAACTACCTGTGGAACACTACTGAGACAAGAAACTTCGTCACGACCAAAATGCCAAACATTACGACGTAAATCTGGTACAATGTCCATCGCAATCCAGAAATCAGTACCTAAAATCAGTTTATGAGGTAAATCGGGAACTACCATCACTCTGAGAAGACGTTGTCTGTCTAATAGTCTGATGGGGACATGCACGACACCAACACACTCACAAATTCCCCATCAGCAACAGTTACTTGAGAAGAAAATTTTTCTAAAGGCAAATTTAGACGAGATAATAACTTGAAGCCTTCTCGACCTACAATGGTACTGCTTGCACCCGAATCCAATAAGCCTAAAATGTTTACACCTAAAATGGATACCTTTAAATAAGGCCTTTGGTCACCCTCAGTTGATGCGATAACGAAATCTATAAGTACTTTGTGTTTTTCTAGGTTGGACGAAACAGCTGAAGGAATAGGGGTAACTGTTCGTCCCTTTAGTTCCCCTTCCCGGAGTTTTCCGACGGCTTTGTACAATTAGGACATTTCGAGACTGTATAACCTAACTTACCACAACGATAACAGAATTTAGTTCGGCTTTTACAACAAAATCGGTAAATATGTCCTTTTCTTGACAATTCCAACAAATGACTGTATCCATAGTAGGCACTGATCCAGCACTGCCTTCAGAAGGAATTTGTATCGGCATTACTGAGGAAGTTTCATGTTTTGGTTTAAAAAGTGTCGCGAGTTAGACCTAGGAGATTCAAAAGCGAATTCAGATTCGGTAGTCTTTGATTGCGACTACTTGGAGGTTCATACGAAGCCGCTCGCCTTTTCTTTGTTTCGAATTTCCGACAAGCAGTCTCTAATTCTTCGATGGAAGAAACAACAGGGATATCCATCGTGTACTCGGGTGCTAGATTAGAGACCAAGATATCTAGTTGAACGTCAGGAGGAATATTCCCATGCCTGCGAAACATCCCTGTCATACAAGAATAATAGTCCCTGAAACATTCAGTTCGGTCCTGAGTACGGCTTAATATTTGTTTAAACAACTCTTTACTGTAATCTGGATCAAGGTAATATTCCCTTAATAAATCTGATAGTTCTTTCCAATTGGTTGCACGATGTTTTATAGCACGGAACCAACTAAGAGCCTTTCCTTCGAATAAGTCCAGAGCGCTTGAAAATAATTCCTGCTCGGTTATATGTCTGGCTACCCGTAATTCTTCTACGCGTTCTAAAAACTGTTAATTGACAAATTACCATCACCTGAAAATTTTAATTTCCATTGATGTACTGGAGTGGAACGTGTAATCGATGACACCTTCTGATTTGGGCCAATCGTAGTAAATACAGTAGAATTTGCTGTAGGAGCACCAGTAACTTGATCTTCATCAGAACCTATATCCGATTGATATTCCTCTTCAAACACCTTACCACTTAAAAGGGAACTCGAATTAATCGCATCTACTGGGGATTTACTATTCAAAACATCTAACAAAATCAAAGTTTTTGAAACCAACTCATTACGAGTGACAGTCGGTGGAATTTGCGATGAAGAAGACTGTGTGTTTGCATCAACGTCAACAGGGTGATAACTAACACAGCATCAGTTGCAATACGCTGAGATCTATATAAATAATGCAGAATCCTAGTTTTAAAGGTCGAAATTTTTGATTCCTTAAGAGTATCAGTACTACTAGAAATAATGCCTTGAATTTCGGTAAGTTTAGTATGTATCGTTAACAGTTCACTATTTACATCCTCAACAGGGACCACAGATACTGAACCATCCTTTTGCAGACGCTGAAGGGAGGAAAACATGGACCGTAAGTCCTGTACATTGGAGTCACCTGGGTCAACGCCGCGAATTTTTAGTTCATATTGTAATTCATCTTTCTTAAGATGATTTGCTCTCAAATCCATTATCAATTGCAATAATTAATATGAAGAAATTTAAAATATACATATATGTACATACACAAAAGGAATAATTTTCAAAACTGACAATTAGTGATAACGTGACAACTACAAAAGGGACGTTTAATTATACGCACTCAAATTACACTTTAAAACTTGGTTAAACCATTTACTTTGCTTTTAAATGAACGTATAGTGTTGTTACTTTAATAATTATTTAAATAATAATTATAAAACCCCCTCTAACCAAAAAACGTTGGGCGCCAATTATGTAACAGTTTTCTTGATATTTAAAAAAGAAAAACCGCGCATAAGTACTAAAAGGAATTTGCTCCAGCAGCAGCTCTCAGGGTCGGTGGCATGCGGTAATAATTTTGGTGAGGTTGGTAGCGATACAATAATTGTCAAAAGAAACTAAATAAAAATGGACGCCAGAATGTTTATTTGTGCGGGAGAAAAAACATACAAAAATTACGGTAGGTGCATATTATTTGCGTGGTAGCGATTGATAAAAGCAATTTACACGTTAGAATCAGCTCAGCTACGATCGTTGCCTTACCTCACAGTTTTGTAACAGTAAGTAGTTATAATCAAAATTTGATATCTTTGCTAACCTCGCACAATTAATTAAAATAAATGTAATAAAAGTAAATATGACCTTTAGTTGACAATCAACGGAGGGATTCCCTTTCTCGGGACCTGGACCTGATGTGTAGTGCACCGGCCAGAGCGATAAAGAAAGGCTCCAGGCACCACCTCGCCGAGATGGACCTCGGATTGCTTTGCCGTCGTTAGGGCCAAAGGTACGAACTCTCCCAATTCCGGGGACAGCCAGTGAACTAATTTAGATTCTTTTCTAACTGCAGGTAACTGAACGGCCCATAGGTTTTCCTTTTCGTTAGAATCAAGAATAAGGTAAAGAAGATAAAAAATAAAGCCTGTGATGGAGGGCGGCTTGAGAAGGACATTAAAAATACTATATATTATAGATACACGTACACAAATCATGTGAGAATTGAATAAAGAAATACTGAACCGCATTCGATTTCACAAATAATTTTAGTTGCAGGCTCAGGCGAAAGTTAAATGTAAAATGGCTATCGTGGCCTGACCAGGAAATAGAAGATAACAATGAATAGTGGGGAAAAGGGCCGGGATCAAATTTGAATAATTATAAAAAAACGGAAATGATAATAAATTTGAATTTTGGTGCCAAAATGTTTTGTTTACATCGGGGATACATTATTATTCCCCTAGGTGTCGCTAAAATCGGAAACTAGAAATAAATATCAGTTTTAACTGTTACAACATATAAATTGTTTTTATACATACCTGGGGCATGATATCTCGATTGTGTTCTAATTTGTAATGGTATTCGCAGAAGTAATACAAGGCGAATCATATCTGCTCTTAGGAAACGAAATAATTGTTTGACAGTTTTGTCATCAAGGCTATTCAGATCAAATTGTACCCAATGTTTCGATATGGAGTTGAAAAAATATTATGTAGCACTAACCCATGTACTACATTATGGTCAATTTCTTCCCCATTTCTTCGCCTTTGTATAATAATATTGATTATTTCCTCCATTAACTACAATTTTAATTATAGCAAATGCAACCATAAAAAACTTGTTTACAAACCACAATCAGTTGTTTTCTATGCCAAATAAGTTTATTGTTGGCGTTATTCTGTTATCTAATGTAGGTACCTACTACAATTATTTCCCAGATAGCAAATAACGGTTTTCAAACGTTAATAAACTGTTACCTTGGACGTTATTGCAACGTTAAGTAAAGCATGAATATAACGTTTCACAAACGTGAGAATGTCACAACTATTAAACGCTATCACGCAACGTCTTTAAAACGTTACCTTATAACGCTCCACCAACGTTACTTCATAACGCTCCATCAACGTTAATCTTGGGTATACAATAAAACCAGTTTTTAAATATGGATTATAAACGTATATTGTAAAATATATATGTAGAAATAATCTCTTCTAATATAAATATTAAACATAATAAAAAAAGATTTTGTATAAAATAAATAAAATCTCTTCAAACAAACAATAAACATAATCCGATAAAATATAATAAAATAAAAAAGATCTATTCAAACTAATTATATAGATATTACATTAGTTACTATGCAGTAAGGGAAAAGAGACAAATTTTTCGTTTTTCAGAGAAAATACAATGCATTTCGATTTAATATTATCTAACTGCCAAACTTTATTTTCTTTTTAAATGGGAGACTATAAAGATGTGTATGTCTTTGGAATCAAATGGATATGTGTATAAAGAATCATATAAAGTAAATTCCTTGCCAATTAAACAAATATTATTATGATCATCTCTTAAAATGTTATGTATTTGGGCTATACGATTATCGATTGTAAGAAAATGAGAATTCTGTGCTGAATACGAATGTATTGTAAATCTGAATTGCCTAACTCTAATTTTTTTAAACTGTTTATTGACCGAATCAGTTGAATCATTATGATGCTCTGAATAACATTGTACTTCTGCAGTATCTTCTAAAAAGAGTATTTTTGTAATTTAGTTCAGTTAAACGACAGTGCAGCTGCTGAAGTGGTAGTTTGGGAGATCTGATAAGTTTTTAAGCTGACCGAAATAATTTTTCAAATGGAAAAGCGGATATATTATTTAAGGATCCATAAATTTGAGCATCATCAGCCAAATGTGTTAAAGCATGAATGTTATAAACAAGATAATCCATTCTGTATATGTTTTAGAATGTGAAACAAATGTAGTTAAAATATTACTTGCCAATTCACATCCAAAATTTATTATATGCCGTTCACTAAGTAGAATGGAACATCCAAAATGAAGCAATAAAAAGTGCTCATAAACAGCATTATCAATTTTATTTTTTAATACTATAGGACCCATATATAATAAAAAAGTTCTAAACTGAGTTGCTTTCCAATGACATATATCAGTTAATTTTTCAGGTTTCCGGTTAAAATCATTTGGTAAAAAAATACTAAGTTCACTTAAATATTCCGAGATAGATTTTACATGTTTACTGCCTAAACGCACGTGATAAATATTACCACTATTCCATGACGTTAATAGTTTCTTCATGACACCCAAGCAAACGCAGTGCATGTAATCAGTAGGAAACATTTTATAAGATCAATATTTAAGCTAGACAATGGAGTAGTGCCTGTGTGATGTCCTTCATCATTTTTTTCCAGAAAACTCTGATTTGTTCTTTTTGTTGCTGTCGTGCTATTAAAAATAACTCTCCCATTCACATAGTCACCTTACGACCACACACTTATCGCATGAAGAATATGAGCTAAATTGTTTGATACATTTAATATAAGTTTAGCTGGAGCGTCGCAAATAAAACTATGGATCACAACTTTGAAAATCTGTTTTTGAAGTAAAATCCTTCTTTTAATAAAAGTTGCAGTTCACTTACAAAATCTTCCAAATATGAAGATAATGGCGAAGGTTTTGATTTTCCGCAAAATACTCCTACAGCAAAACATATCTCTTTAATATTTTGAGGGCATTTAATGAGACCTAAAATAGGCCTAAAACTGAATAAACGAATTAGAAAACACTGGAACACCATCTATATTAAAAGATATTTTTATAAGATCTGAATTCAAGTTTGGATTATTTAGTAAAACGTTTCTATATTTTTAGTTAAGCCTAGGTGAACATACTCTCCATTTTCTAATTTTTTAAAATGTGACTTGACTGTAGGTGTCTTTAAAAGAGTCCGAGCATCTAATGGTAAATTAGGGTGAATTGGAGATAAAATATGTAAAAGTTCTGTAAGAGATTTTTGTGATATCTGATTTGTAAGAGCCCACTGACGTAACTTATTTGGTAAAGTGTCTTCACCAGTCGTAATATGTGAGGACACAACTGCATTATCGGTTGATGAATTAGAACTTATTTCACTAAAATTATCATTGTTATCATTTATGTCATTAGCCCGAGAACACTCGCGCTTGAAAAGTTTCGTTAGTGCTCGCATTTGGTCGTTTTTGACCAATTCCGAAAACAATCAATCATTTATGGGTCAATTATTGTGTATTAACCTTAATATTTTTATATGAGAACAAATAACTTTATTAGTAACAGAATATTTATAATGCATCAAAATTTAAAAAAAAACATAAGTGATTGTTGTAAAATTATGCTTTCATTCGTCTTCAGTACCTATGCAGCTCAAACAAACATCTACCCGGTGTTCCTTACAAATGTATCTTGAACAGGTTACGCATTTCGTGGTTGTCTTCCTGTTTTCTTTGACGAACAATATTCACACCTTCCTACCACATTACTGGCTCTCGCAGTTGGCTGGTCACTAATTTGGAGAACGTTACGAATGCTGTTTCGAATTTTCAGAGAAATATCCATTTCAACCGTCTGTGCATATGTTCAATGCATAATTCTTTCGAAAGTGTTCTTAAAAACTCACGCCTGCTCAAATTTGCTTTTTATTAGATTCAAATATAACCCGGCTATTTATCCCACCAATATTCATAATCGAGAAGAAGATTGTGAGTGGCCATCTAGCAGTTTTGCGTGAAACAGAGTAACTACCCTTCATCTCGTCAACTTTATCGACGCCACCTTTGGTAGTGTTGTAATACAGTATAATGTTTGGTTTTTTGTTTTCTGTATCGTCAACTTCTCCTTTGTGGTGCATTGAAGATATCAACAAAACTGTCTTACCTTTTTAGGTACATATGATAATAAAGTCGCGGTATTTGTAAAACCAAAATTGTGCTATTAACTTCTCTGCTTTTTGAATTGATAAATTCCGGTGGCAATTCTCTTTTATTTTTTCTAACTGTCCCCACCACGGTCAAATTGTCCTTTAGTAGGTCCTGCACCAAATTAATGGAAGTGAACCAATTGTCCATAGTCACATTGCGTCCCGATTGAACAATTGGTTTTACTAGGCGTTTGACAACGCTGCTTGCACTATTATCTAGCCTAAAAGCTCCTTCTGGCTGTGTTCCAACATACACTTCCATATTTAAAGTGTAGTAGTTATGTGCATCTGCCAGTGAGAAAATTTTTATTCCGTATCAGTGCAGGTTTGCTTTTTATATACTGACGAAAACCACAGCGACCCCTAAAACCTTCCAGCATCTCGTCTATTGTTGTATCTGGCCCTACTATGTAATTTTGTTGACATCTATTTACAAATTGTTCAAACAAATTTCGAATGGGTGCCAGTTTGTCTTCCCTTCGACGAACTTCTCGATCATGAATGTTGTCGAATCTTATACATCGCATCAAAAACTGAAATCTCGACAATGCCATGACGCATCTAAAATATTCTAAACCAGTGCCATCGGTAGCCCATAAATCCGAAAGATTAAGATGATAAGCCCGCGAAACTCCAGCCAAATATAGCAAACCCATAAATGCTTTCATTTCAATGATGTCAGTGTCCCTCGCGTCTCTTTCTCGTGTAAAGTTTACCCGAATGGAGTCAATTTTTATATTCGTATTCAAAACAATCTCTTGTATAACTTCATCAGGAAAAAAAGCTTCCACGAATCAATTATACTTATAGCAGACTTAGCAGCGTTTGCTGGACCTTCGTGAAAACGTATAATATTGGCTGATGGTGTTTTTGAAGCACGTTTATTGGTGGATATTTGCACCACAACATGCCACTTTGCCTACATAATTATCAAGGCGTTTCGACAAGGGCAAGTCATCATAGGAATAATAATCATCATCTTCTTCCTCGTAGTCTGACTGCTCGGAATTGCTGTCATGCTCACTTTTCTCTATAACATCTTTTCATCTAGGTCTGAATTACCTCAACTTCTTCTTCATCAGCACATACCTCCTCCACAGTTTTTGCAACCGTGCTTGTTCTTTCTCATAATCGCCCATTTTATGAGCTAAAAGAATTGATGCTATTAGGTTTCTGCTGTATGTTAATAGTAGGAGTTGTATTATTACAAAAATCGAAACACGTTTTATACTTACTTGATTTGTTAAAGGTTTTCACAGAGCTTTATAAAAATTTAATAATAAATTGGTACAGTCGCGATTCGGTTAAAGCGACCGACCTCAGATATTTTACTTGAAACAACAAACACAGACAAACGCTATACATCAACTGACCAACACACGTGTTATAGGAAGACTTCCAACCGTAGAATGCATTTTCAGCTCGAATATAGAAAAGAGGGGGAAAATTCGGCATCGGCGGCAAAATGACCGGGGTGCGAGCGTTCTCGGGTTAGAGAAGCTTTCGCAAGATAAACTTATGTTACCATCAAAACTTTGACTTATGCTAGAATTTTGCATTGTTTGTTTATTTGTTTCTTGATCATTGATATTATTTGAAGAAGCACTGAAGGCACTATTATGGCTAGTATATAACATATCGTTATTATGTGTATTACTTGGAAGTAGTTGCATCAGATGAATGAGTTTGATTATTTATAATGTTCATTATATGTTGAACGTCTTTAGCTACTCTACGAAGAATTTGTCTCTTCCTACTATTTCTTTATATCTTTTTATGTGGAAACATTTTTTGATCTATACAATATTAATACTAATAATAAAATAACAGTATTACTTTCCTTCTTTGTTAAGCTGCAATTTTCTCTTAATCCTAAATGGTGCTTGTTTTAACCATGACTTGATTCTATCTTCAATTATATTGGATGACGGATCGGTGGGTTTAATGCAATCTGAAATCCATGAAAATAAAGACTAAATTCAAATTGTTTATTCACATTCGAAAGTAATAGAAAATAGAATAATATAAGTTGAATTCAGCCAGAAAAAAAATAACAAACTTACCAATAATGGCAGAATTAATCCGTAGGTTTCTAAAGGGCCTTTTGAATATCTTCCGTGATAATTATATTCTGTGGAAATTATCTGTCAATACTTCTTTAAGAACACGATTTATTTTTGAAGTTAATTCCTTCCCACCAAAAGAGATAAGAAAATTTACTAAGACAAAACCAATTTTGATTAATGGAGAATGTTGACCAAAAACTAATATACTTACAACTGCTTTAAAATTACTTCAAGAAATCTTCCATCACATTCATTTCTTCCACTGCATTTAATGGAAATTGTACTGGAAAATTGTCTGCTATTCAGACACACATTTCGCTTGATTTTGATCAGCTAATAATTTTAGGATTTTTACATTCGTGTTTAATTTCGAATATATGACTCAAAAGAATCTCAAATCCTACAAAAAAGGTGAAATAAAGTCAGCAAATTCAACTCTAATTGTAATAAATATGTATAAAGCCAGTTTAGGTCATTGTGCAGTAATTTATTAGAAAAATTGTTAATAAAGAAGAGTTTTAAGCATATGTTTTTAGCTAATAACCATAATTAACTAACAAAATACAATTACTGCAGTATTTATCAGGTGTGCGCATACCTGATTTTTCTGAATTGATAGGCTTTTCTAAAAATTGATTTGAAACAGAGATCGAGTTAGGCTTCTCTTCTACGACAAAAATAAAAATGTTAAATATTGATAAAACAGCATATTTAACATACTTTCTATGTTAACTGGAGGTGTAGTTTTTTAATTTTTGGTGGCCTCGGCAGCTGACTTTCTATTGTACCTTCTTCTTCTGTGTTGCTATCCTCATCACTTTGAAATTTTAATGGTCTTTTAATTTTCCTATTTCTTTTGATAATAATCTTCATTATCTGATGTTTGTATATCAGATGTGTCTTGAACAATCTTTAATTTCTTAAATGCCTTTTCATAATCGTCAAAAATAAATGAAAGAAACTTTATTAATCTAAGTAATGCATAAATACCTGATTAAAAAAAACTCGTTTAATATTGTAAAAGATTCCAAGTATCTGTGTTTACTTTTTTCTGATTTCTTCACCGATTTATCGAATTGGGATTGCTCCATATGCGGTGGCCAAAATACTTGCTTTTACGTGGT
The DNA here is from genome assembly GCA_030710515.1 of Abscondita cerata. Lineage (NCBI taxonomy): Eukaryota > Metazoa > Arthropoda > Insecta > Coleoptera > Lampyridae > Abscondita > Abscondita cerata. The sequence continues at coordinate 181,777 of JALBCR010001046.1, forward strand.
GTTAACCACTCTTTGTTTACAATGCTTACACCGCCTCCCTCACCAGGAGAAAACTCAACGACTGCAAACATCCTATAATAATAGCAGTAACCAAAAAAGTACAAAACAAAATTTAACCCTATCAAACTAAATATAACCAAGACGAATTGAGGCACTTTCACTTTCTACAGGGGTATAAGCAACAGTATAAGAGCATGGAAAAAGGTACCGAAAATGGAGAAAGAAAACTCGCTTCACATCACTAAACGGGTGCTTACCGCTTCTTAAGGTCGACAGTATTAACTAACCCATAATTAATTATAACTTATACTCACCTTAACTTTGACAACAAACGAACAAACACACAACGTAATGGCACAGAATTGCTTCGACAAATCACCAGAGAAATGGCAGGGTTGCAACTCAATTCTCTGCGTGCTGCGTTAATCAAGTTAAAAATAATTACCTAAAATGTAGGAAATTTTCTTGTATGTTAATTAATTCCCTTAGAGGTTTTTTCATTTCTGAGTCTGTGGGTGTGTGCTAAGAGTCAAAACAGCAAAGAGTTCATTATGAAAAATAAAATCACTATTTAAAATGTTAACCTAAAAGCAACGTTTTGTAACAACGTTCTGATAACGTATGTTATGTGACGTTTATACAACGTTTTGTTTACGTACTTAAACGTTAAACGTTGTTAGAAACCTTTTTTTAACGTTTTGCAAACGTAATCTTGCTATCTGGGTTCTAACCTCACAATCCAGAAAATTTAATTCACTGTTGATATGCGCGCACAACAAATAACGATAACATTTACGACTTTCAACTTAAAGAGGTGTAAAACTTGTTTAAGCGATGAAAATAAAGTCTACGGTTTCTTTACAAAGCGCATGCTCCCTAAAAGGTTAACCTTAACATGCTGGTTAAAATTATGAGGGTGCAAAAACTCTTTACTATCAAAACCACTTTCGAGTTTAGTGCGTCGAAAATATCAGTTAATTCGTTTAACAAATGTTGTGGTATTCATTGCAGTTTCACTATGCAGTTGGCCCAATGGTATATGAAGTTTTAATAGCATCAGCAACCGAATTGCTAAATATCTGAGTAGCAAACTTTACTCGCATTTTTCAAAATTACGCCGGATGAAAGTGCTGATCAGTAAGTTTAATTAAGGATCTAGTAGAAGTACTTTTTTGGTCTATTTCATAAGTAGCAAGTATATCACTCCAGGATATTTTGCTATTATGAAATGATATGTTCAAATTATTATTCATAAAATTATTTCTAAGACTTTTCAATAAATGAGGCACATCAAAAAGTAAAAAAATTTCTGTCCTTGATGGTAATAAAGTTGTCATCAGCATTTTCGCAGAGATTTGTGCGTAACAAATCAAAAATGATTTTCATTATTAACACCTTGATCGCATACTACAACTTTAGGCGTATATCCAATATCAATTAAATTGTTAAGGAACTCCTTTATTAACAAAAATATATGGTTTCCTAGCATCGGTCCACATGAAAGGTAATACCCAATGGCATTTTCCATGTATACAGTAGACCCCTTAGGTACACAACTAAAGGCATAATCAGCTATTTTCGGGATTTTGCCTAAAGCAGGAATTTCTTCATAGCCTTCAAGACAATCCAGCTTGGGGTTGTAATTCAATTCTTTTTTTAATTTAATTTCGTCTATCATGACAACACAATAACGTTCATTAACCTCCATTGTACAAACTTTCCGCTTTAATATGTTGATTAAATTGGTATTTAACCCCGGTTTTAAACTGCATACCCTAATCCATTTTCTTATAGTTGATACCGAGGGCAAACAAAACCTAAGTTATGTCTAACATATTTATAGGCTCCAGGGGACTTATAATATAAAAGATAAGGCAAGTTCCTTTTTCTTTTTACAGAACCATGCTTGTCGGGTTTTATGAAATAATTGCATTAATATGAATGTGCGAACATAGACTTTTGAATTTCAACTCCTGTGATAAAACGTTCTTAAAATTTATATTGTAAGAAGTATTTTTTTGGAGTCTATACATCTTGCAAGACGTCCTATTTAATAGTTGTTTTACACGTTTCAATTTTCTTTGCAATGCCATTTTTCTTGGTGAGAAACTTGATGAAGGCATATTGATAATCCTTTCATCGACAGAAAGCGTGGGAGGAGGGCTGTTTAAATTAGTCCTTGTAGATGGTACTGTTTCGAAACACTCACGAGAAGGCGAAAAGCGAATGAGTAGGACTAAGTGACACTCAAAGCAATTATTTCAAATTAGTTAGCGAATTAACATTTTGCCATGAGTAGTAACAAATTTGAGTCACCCCTGTAACAGCAGGGATAGCCTCAAATCTTGAATGTCCAACTTGGCTTGAGATAATAAATTACTAAACTCAAGCTCAGCTGAAAACCAAAATTAATAGCTGGATACACACGGAAAGATATATCGGTGCGATAAATTGTGTCAAATTATCGTTAGTTGCAAAATATATCACAGTTGAATCGAAAGCAAATCACTAACGTTAAGTTTTATTGCACCAATACAACCAATTTATCTTCGATCAGTGATCTTTCGGAATTCCGAAAAATATGACCGATTAAACTTCCATTAAACGCTTAGTTTAGTTGCGTTGCATTGTTCTTCGAATGTTTTATGCGTGTTTTGGTAGTTGATTGTTAAAATGAATAACAGGAATATTAAAGGTGTCGCTGATGGGTTACGTAAGCTCAATGAGCCCGTAATAAATTCTTTACTTGACATATGTTCCCTTAACGAACAGTTTTATCTATGCAATTGTAGCATGTAACGATAAATTGCTGAAATCGGTAGATAAATCTTTCCGTGTGTATCCCGCTAATAACTAAATAATCGTTTAATAAGGTTTAAAAATACCTTATTATTTAACTTGGGCATATAAGCTATCTATTAATCACAAAAAGAAGTTTACGGATGTGAAGATTTTGACCACTACGATGTGATGAAAATGAAAAATTGAGTAGCAACACTCTTTACCATGTATAATACGCTTATTATAAAATTATTACAAATTTGTGTATAATGTATTAGAGTGATAAATGAATTCATTATTATTATTCTCAAGAACATGGACTATATGCATATTTTGATGTAGTCGTGAACAAAATTTTTTAAAACATGGAAGTTGCGATACAAAAATGCAGACCACGGTGGCAATTGTAATCCGTTGAATTTGAACTAACCAACTTTATAAACTTAAACCAAAGTCATTTTAAAGCTGAGATAAAAAATTAAAAATATTAACCATTAATAACTTCAAATATTAGCTATAAGATTTCAAATTCGTAATTGGAATGAGTATAGCAATACGTAACTGCAATCAA
>JALBCR010001047.1:0-237078 GCA_030710515.1 Abscondita cerata
AACGTATTGCTACATAATACTTATTAGTTCTATACATAAAACTAAATCCAAAAAAATTAGGGGAAAATGTAAAATGTATTAATTAATGTATATAATTAACATTATAAAATTTATTCCCGGAAAAATATTTGAACAAATTTAATTAAAGGTTGATAATGCCATAACTGTAACGTAGTCACCAAAATTTGATGTTCCTAAATTAACTCATTAATTAACAGTTTCAGTAAAAATTATGATCTCAGTTTTATTTATGGCCTTTCGGGGTTAATATTCTTTCTTGAGGGAAATGCGACAATTAATTTATTAAAACATTCATTATCTGGAAATAAATCACATTAGAAACAATATTTGTTTTGAGATCAGTTGGAACATTGTAAAAATTCAGTATCATTTTTTTATAATCATATTGTTTTATATAAACCAAAAGAAAGACCAGCAACTACTTGAAGTTCCCTCTCAATAAAAGAATCTTGTTCTTTTTACTGTATTTAAACTTAAACTTAAACCAATAAAATTCTTTTTTTTAAATCGTTTATAAACATTACATTGTATTCCTTGTAGTAGTAATAAAAAAGAAAATAAAATTTCCAAATAAAAATTTCATTTAATATTGTTTAAAATGTCACTCGGTTTCATTTTCAAGCATTATCTTTTAGTGTCAGCAAAATATCGTTGGTGTTAGGTCTAGAGTCATTGATTGGCTCTTAATTTTATCGTTTCATTTTCACGTGTTACAGAATGTATGTTACATTAGTAAAAAAGTTACTAGTTTTTTCATTACTTCATGGTAAAACGTAGATAAAGTAAACATCCAAAGTTTTAATTTTTTAAGAAGTTTTTTAGTTTTTATTTCTCTCATACTTTTAGAAGTTAATATCATGAATGCTTAAAATATTTATGACTCAATTGGCATATTAACCCACCAAATCCTTTTGAAGTAGGAATAAAAATGGTTTAATTACAAAAATGTATCATTTTCTAAAGAACTGCTCAATCTAAAGAATCCAGGTGCGAGCCTACATCAGTAAAGCGTTTCTCAAGTTTTACTCTAAAAAAATGAGCAAACGGAAATCGTATAACCGACGGAATTGTAACTACAACTTAACAGATACAAGTATACAGGGTGATCTGCGTAGAGCGTGCATTAAAGTTTTTAACTTGCAGATAAATCAGAAACTTGAAATTCTGTACGCGGTCATAATCGATAATTTCGTTCTATCTAAAATGTTTTCAGACCTTTAGCTATACAGGGTGTACCAAAAACTGATATCAACTTTCTTATTTTAATACAAACCCATACTTCTTTTTAGGTTGTCATGTTTCATTACATAAATTACATTATCGAATTCAATAAACTCATTTTTTTCGTTTTATTTTATTTTATGAATTGTAGGTTTTATAACGTCATTACATATTTTATAATAGGTATTTAATTTGTTGAAGAAACTCTTGGAATTATATATTTTTGTCAACTTTTGGGGTATTCGGCCTCACTGTGAGGTGGTTTTCTTGTATCTTGTTTACATACGGACGTGAAAATCAGCCAAGCTGGCCGTCAGACAAAATTTTGTTTGTTTTACTACTAACTCTAATTTATCGGAAAATGTGAAAAATGAGGTGTTAAAATTTTCGGTTTAGAAATCGTCGCATAACTCCCATCTTATTTCATAACTTACAACAAATTTAGTATGTTTCAATGTAAACGTATGAATTGGATTCTGCTGGTAAAATTGCTACTTTTTTAGTCTTTTGGAGTTGAATAGTGATCAGAGGTGGTTTTTCAGCTAAGAGCACGAGGTACAAAATCGGATAATAAATAATTTAAAAGTACAAAGTAGTATGCTGTAAGTGTAGCAGTACTGATTGATTCTGTTTAAAATTGGTACTTCACTCTTGAGTTAAATAATGATCAAGGGTGGTTTTTCAGGAAAGGACACGAGATACAAAATTGGGTAATAAATAATTTAAAAGCACAAATTAGTATGCTGTTAGTGTAGCAATATTGATGGATTCTGCTGGTAAAATTAGTACTTTACTCTTGAGTTGAATAATGATCAGGGGTGGTTTTTCAGATAAGGAACGAGGTACAAAATCGGGTAATAAATAAATATTAAAAACACAAATTAGTATTAATTGATTCTTTTTGTAAAATAGTTACTTTACTTTATTGTCGAATAGTAGTGAGGGTAGTTTTCAGTGTGTTCTGCTAACTCCATATGAACCTAGCAGCGCCACGTTTTTTTTTCAAATGGCTAGAGGTACAAAATTTTATTAGTGGCAACAAATTAGCACTAAACAATATAATAGAATTGCAGTTCGGATTCTGCCGATTTGGTCCCTGCCTACTGTCAAGAGATATGAATATCACTGTTTTTGACGTACCCAAGACACATTTAAATTGTTCCTTACTATTTTGTGTTGATATACTCTGAATCGTATTGATGTTACTTTTACTGACACATCCCCAGTCAGAAAGCCATGCATGTTTTAGTATCTGTTTGTAAAGTAGTAATTTTTTGTAAGTTGACAGCTAGGATTTTCTTCCCATCAACTAGAGTGCATTTTCCTGTACTAATATTTATTCCTTTTTTTTTTTTTAATGTAGTTTTACATCCACGTTCACTCTTAGATTTTACTGTGTTAGCATGTAGTAGTGTACTATTGTTCATGTTACTGGTAGGTATTCGGTCTCTCTTAATGAAGTTAATATGCAACGGATTAACCTTTCATTTTAACTTTACTCTCCATCTTTTTCTAAATTTCTATTCCATTTGCCTGATTTGCTGCAGTACTTTTTTATTTCTTGAGTCTTTTCTCCGCCGCTAGTAACGCAGTATCATCTGCAAAACTTGCAATGGAAAGGTATAATATTAGGCCTTACAACACTGCCCTGTGGTACCCCTGCGTTTAATTTCACATAAATCAGAGTACCTATCTACTTGTTTAATTCCCGGAAAAATCTGCCAGTGATTTATGATTTTAGTAGTTCGGAATATTGTTTAGGCAACATTTTTGCAGTCCGTGATCATTCTTTTCAAAAACTTTATCGAACACCTGAGAGGCATCCAAGAATTTTTTTTTCTTCCAGGCTTTCTTGTATGCTTTCTTTCTGAACTGTTGGGTAAGTTCGTTTAGCTTAGTTTTATTTCTTGGATGCTTTTTGTATGTTAATCAATTTTTCCTAGTTCTTTACAGTTATTTTTTGCTTCTTAGTCTAATTGTTCTTTATTCCCAAAAGGGTTGAGGTAGATTTCTACTGCTCACTTCTTCATTAAAGGCATCCCAATCTGTGTATTTGTTAAATAGTGGTGGATTGCACTATTTCTTGATTGGGTTTTCATTTAATTTTTAATGATTATTGGAGAATAATTGAAACTTAGATCAAAAATTCTTTCTATATCTATAAAATTTACTGAAATTTTCCTGGAAACAAAAAAGTCAATCAAGTCGGGAATTTTATTTTTATTTGTAGGTCAGTATGCTGGTTTACCCGTGCAGGAAGTTACATTCATTTCAGTAGCTGCTTTGTACAACTCTTTTCCTTCATTTGTGGTTAATTAGCTGATCACCATAGTAAATTTTACTCATTAAAGTCGCCTCCAAGTATAAAGGAGAGGCGCAGTAAATTGCTGCAACTGGCCATTTTTTGTTCTTCTGCTTTTGTTTACGGCCGTGCCTGTATTCCTTCTGTTTCATATTTATCCCATTCAAAATGATTTATGTTATCCTTCACTTCACTGCAATTCTCTCTCTAGCTGAGTTTTGGGGTACGGTATGTTTTTATATTCTTTAAAGTATATGATTGACTTGTTAGCTGTGTTTCACAAAACAAGAATATTTGATGTTGTTAGACGCCATTGGCATTCCAGGCAGCTATTCTAATGCCTTTTAGGTCTATTATTCCTACTTAGAAGCTGCAGCTTTAGTGCTATTATCTTCCAATTTTAGTAACCTTTCTGATATTTTCTTAAGCATGTCTTCTTGTTGCTCAAACCTTTTCCAATTGAACAAATTTGGACATCCAGATTTAATAAGAGCTCGTTCGTTGACATTTCTTGTTTTGGAGCACCTCCTTCTGTTTTTTTACCCTTGGGTAAGGACGAGAATGCTTTTGTGTCCTAACTAAATGTTAGTTTATTTAATTTTTTCCTTTCTTCTGACTTCTTTGTTTATTTTTGTTAATTTTATTCTTAATTTTTTGTAGTTTTTTTAGCCACCTCGCATCTTCTGTGACATGCTTCTCCTGCAATTGACACTTTTGGTGTATTGATTTTTATATCTTACTTCTTTTGCATTATGCTTACTTGCACATTGTACACATCTTGGCTCTCGAGCGTAAAAGGTCTGGGGTGTGTCCATAACTTTGGCATCTCTTACATTGAGGAATTAAGTTATATTTAATAGTTATATACTTTTAATATCTTGTATCCTTGTTGTTTGAGGTCGTCTACAACTGCCTCCAATGGACATGTCGGATGTAATTTTCTTGCCATTATCTCGTTTGCTTATTTTCATATGAACATCACAGAAGTTTTTTGAGTTGATATATTTCATCAATTTTCTATATTTTTCTTCTGTTTTCAACATTTGTTTTATTTGCTCATTATTCACCCATAACCGCTTTAAACTCAAATTTTTGGTTTTAAGTTTCGCTTGTAAGGCTCCGTAGTTTTTAATTAGACCTCACAATTATTGGGGAGGTTTTGTAACTTTGCGGTATCTCATTTATTTAGCTGTTGACTTGAGTACTGTTAGCTAGGTTACGTTTCCAGGGTTGTATTCATTTTTTTCTTTTCTTATTCAATGTCTTTCTTCTCACAGTCACCCATTCTGTTTCTTAAGAGTTCATCTTCATCAATAAAATATTCCTTTTCTTCAGTTTTATTTTGTTGATCCTGACGTGTAAGATTATCATCAAATACAGTTCATGTTACCTCGCTGAATAGGATCTGTCAGAACGCGCTAATTGACTTTTGTAACATTTCGGGTTTCACCTTGTTTTACTCATAATAAAACGTTTGACCTATATGAGGTTGTAATTTAAGAAGCTTTCATCCATTTCAAGCTTAATGTTAAAGTTTTAAGTAAAAAGTTGTTTGCAATTTAAAGATACCCAACTTCTTTAATCCAATAATTAATTACTGACGTGTGACGTGATATCTCTAAAATTATTAATTACCAAAAAAGTTTTTTGAAAATTAGAATTATTCATAACTTTTCTTTTGAACTATTTCTTTCAAACAGAAATTTTTTTTCTTTCAAATTCCACTTTAAAACCTATTCAATGGAATGACCGCTTAACTCAGCCTTAAAGGTTAAAAGCTTGTTAAAAACGGTTCCGTTTATTTTTCGTATCGGGTTTTTTCCTCTCTTTTATATAAAAATTTGTAATTTGTAAGTTTTCTATAAAATAGTTTTTCGTCGCTGCACACTTTCTATAAGTTTTTTATCACAACGATGTGGGGGTTTTGCGCTTATTTTTAAATCGATTTTACTTGACTAGAACTAAACTTTGTTAAAATTAACGCATGTAAAAACATACTCACTTACATTTAGTTGTGTTCAAATCTGAATAATAAAATTATCCACCACAATTTTCAAATTATGTAATTTAAAATTCTAATTATTCCAAAATCAATCTGAACAAGGGTATTTCTTCGTATTTCTTTGTACTTTTGTTTAATTTGGTTGAATTTTTTGGAATATTTACTTTAATGGGATTAAAAGCGAGTGACGTACATCTGATAAACATTCCAGTTAATTCAAATCGAGTTTTAGCATGTCATTGTAATTTTTACCGATAACAATGATAAATAACACCAAAAGCGTAGCTTTATTTTTTAAATTCATGGATTTACAACATGCTGTTGAGATTCATGTTAGGAAATTTGCGTTTAATTTCTGAACTTTTGACGTGTTATATTCAAAATTAAGGGGGTGTTTTATTTAGTTTAATTTTAATTTTATTATTTGTCAAGTTTGAAAAGTTACATTTTGTATGCTCCAAATACTCGCTAGAGAAGCAGTACGGATTTCTACGTTAAAAAGATGAAAATTATGAATAATGTTAACGTTGGTGCTTATACATAATATTTTAAGTAAATTTATTATTCTTAACAATGTAAAGAAACCATTGCGTGTTATAAGTGTAATATTAACGTCGACATACACTACAAATTGATGTACATGTAATTAACAATAATTCACACAATTCCTTTTATTTGTATTCTGTCAAATTCCTTTGATTATTTGATTAGTGCAAACCTTGTGTTCAACTAACTAGTACAAACGGAAACTATTCTATAGAACATTGAAAACTTTAAGACGCTGAATAGAAGAATAATAAATGAAAAGTAGAGAAATTGTAACAAAAGGAAATCAAAATAATAAAACAACATCTTAAAGGAAGAAGAACTTATGAACGAACAAAAATTGACATAGAGGAAAAAACTACTTAAAGACTGGAAGACAGTACTACTCCTGGAAATACACAAAAAGGAGATGTAAACGAATGTAATAATTACAGAGGACTAAGTATTATTTTATAAAAGTTACAGTCTAAACACATATTATTTATTATTTATGCATCTTATTTAATTATCATTTTAATTCATGATAATGGAAAATTTAATAAAATTTTTATTACGTTACAGGCGTTTTGTCATTGTCCAATAACTTTAGGAGTTAAACGTATTTTAGTTTAAATATATTTTAGCTAAAAATGGCAACGACTAATATTTCAATATAGAATATTTAATGATAGTATGGAGTGGGATTTATGTTAATTGAAAAATACCCAAAAAGATAATAGTATCAATTAATAGACAATAGACATTATTTGATATTGATGAAGAAAGAGGGCTTGAATCTAGAATCTAGGCTGATGTTAATTGGTTCACGAGAAGAATTTCTCAAGATGTTAATTTTCTGTAAATTAGTTATATCTGTAAATTCCTGTTTAGCAAATAAATTTTCTGTTACTTACATCTGAGTTAGATAAAAATGATTTTTGTATATTTTAAACAACTTTAGTAGTGTATTTTGTTTCCGAAGGATGCGTCAAAGAGATACAATTTTTAAATAAGAAGAAGTTTTGAAAAAATTTTATTTATTCTTCGTCTTATAATAACATGAAAGTTTTGCGACAGTTTTAAAATAAAATATGTAACATCCTATTTTTGCAATTTCTGGCACGAAGAGTTAGTGAGATATAATTAAAAAAAATTGTTTGCGAGTCCCACCAATAATATGCAAACTAGGGTGGCCGTTAATATGGACGTGTTCAAATCAAATTTATTCCGACCCAAACAATGATAAAATGTCATTTAACAGGTTTTAATCGCTTTGGTTGCATTTTTTAGGTTATTTAGAATTTTTCAAATCTACATCGTGTTGTCGATCAAGTAGGGCTCCGTATTATCGGGCGTCGGTATAATTCCGCTCATCAATTGAGTCTGCTCAAAGCCAATTCTAGCCTCAAAATTGACAAGAACGTAATTGACATAAAACCATTAAGTTCACCATTATTGTTTTTAGGCGGGCATTATCATGAACGAATCCTCCAATCTGCCTATGTTACGACCGACCATTTTTTTGATTGGTGGAAATAAACTCCTCTCTAAATTACAAGCTTTGAAGGTTTTGTTTTTCAATCTCCGTTCACTACATTTTGAGCTAACGGAAGTCTACTATTCTTGTTGTCAAAGACGTGGCAATTTTTAGAGATAAAGCTCGTCTGCCTACTAAAACGTTTTATCGGAGCGCTAATGGTTGAGGGTCTTTACGAAAAATGGAGAAAATTACAAAGAAATGCAGGCAAAGCATCAAATACTCCAAAAGATAAAGAATTCACCCTGAATTGCAATAGTTATTTGGCTCACTAGTCCAGAAACTGATATTTTGCGAGTGTGAATGATATTGCGTAACCGAGGCGAACATTTACAACGAGTATGTTCTTCTTGCATATTTTGATGAGAAATAAAAAAAAACAATTCGGCAACTCTTTGATCCATATTTTCAATGTTAAAATCAACTCTGAATATTAAAGACATCAACATTAAAAAATATTCAAAAATTAATTGCTTCACAACCTACCACACATAACCTAAAAAAGTAATCACATTAGTTGAGGTTTATGTAAATGTATTAATTGCTACTTACATTAACGTTACATCTGGGTGCGGATTCCATAAAAATCAACGTTTATTTGTTTATTACATTGGATGATTTTTATTTTGTGTTCGTTTTGTTGACATTTAGAAAATTTAGTAACAATGGTGCCACCCGTTCTTTGGGGAATCCTACCAAATGTCCGGTTTGTAAGGTCTAGGCCGGGAATTTGATGTTCCCAGCCGATTTTGAATCCTACAAAACTGTCAATAATGACCGAGGCATGAAAAATTTATTGGATGTTTCATCGGGAGACGTACTAGGACACATCGGTGAAGAGCAGAAAGAGGTTTTGTCCAATCAGAGAAAACCTGGTCGCGTTGGTTATATTGCCAATTTTAAATCCCATCACGATATTCAAGAAAGAGCACAGACAGAAAAAGAAACGATTTTAAACGACGATTACAAAAAGTGAAGAGGAAAATCGATTGAGGTAAGTACCTCATGAAAACACAGATCAATGCTTTGAAATGTGGTCAAAATATTAAAAAGGAAATGTAATATCAAAACATTAAGGTTAAGCAATTTTTCTTAAAGTCAAACTGTGGAGTGGGAGTTTAGTGATAAAGAAACACTTCGAATTTTAAGCCAAAAGAGTATTTGGACCTATTCTAATATTTTAACGGAAGATTTATAAAACGACTTTCCTGACCTTGCGCCAAACGGAAACGTCAAAGAAAAGTCGTGGAACTGTGAGCGTAATAAATGAAAAAGTAACAGCCGTTTTAAATCAATGGCAATTGAGTGACCGAAAATCTGGACATTTAATTATTGCTATTGCTCAATCTGGACAGGACAGGATGTAAATTCTTTAGTTGTTAACAGAACTTTGATTCTCAGTTACCGGGTGAAATTGAGTCAATGTAAAGCACAGAATTTTAAAAAGATGTTTAAAGATCCTTAGTTGAAGACCACAGTTTTACATTGAGATGAAAAATTGCTGCAGAATTTGGTAAAGAGACAAATATTAAATAGGTTACCAGAAGTTATCACACAAATGTTAGGAATACCAGAATTGGAGTCGGGATCGAGAGCAGCCCAAGTGGATGCTATTCACGAAGTTCTAGATGACTGGAGGATATGCGACAGGATAAAGGCCCTTTGCTGCTATGGTTTCCTTGTCGCCATCATGTTTTCGAGTTGGTTTTAAGATGTGTATTTGAGTGCAAAATGCCGCCAACAAGCGGTCCCAGCGTGCCTTTGTTTAAAAGGCTTAAGGAGGCCTGGTCACATTTAAACCTAACCGCATTTACTATTGGTCTTGAGAAAGGTGCAAAAAGTCTTGGAAGATCTGTAGAAGCAATTAATTCTTTTCATCAAGTAGACAATCGTACGCGCTCAGCCCCGTGAAGATTATAGAGCAATTCTAGAACTGAGGTCAAGTACTTTGTTGGATGAGCAAAGCGATTTATTCTTTAAAAATATATTTATTTAGAAATCAATTCAAACTAACTTCCAAAGACGAAACGGCACTGACTGACGTATGCACCTTCATTTTAAAGATATACTTGGAAGCATGGTTCACTGTTCCTTTAGCCGCGAGAGCTCCTATCATGATTTAGAATTTGTGAAGAAGCTCCATGAGTTTGCTTCGATTGATCGCGTAATTTCCCAGGTGACACTGAAACAATTGAAAACTGTAAAAAATCTTAATTTTTGAACTTTAAAAAAAACTAGAAGAGTCCCAAAATGGATTTAGAAATGTAAAAGTATTCAAGACAATATATTCATAATTAAGCAAATGGCGGAAAAAAATAAGTCACAAAAATAAAGAAATATGCGTAGCCTTCATTGATTTGAAAAGGCATTCGACAAAAAGGGTACAAGATGATTACTAAAATATGTAATATGGCTTGGGAAGAAGGTGATATACCAAACGAGTGCAATCTAGGTGTTGATCCCAGCAGTCTATAAAAGGAGATAAGAGAGATTGTAATAACTACAAAGGAATTACTCTTTCTAAGCATAGCGTCAAAGCCGTATATGGAAGGATCCTTGCAACTTCATTCAACAAATAGCTAGAACTGCAACTAGAAGAGTCTCAAAATGGATTTAGAAAATGCAGAAGTATTCAAGACAATATATTCATAATTAAACAAACGACGAAAAAATAAGAGACAAAAAAAAAAAATAAAGAAAATATGCGTAGGCTCATTGATTTGGAAGAAGACATTTGACAGAATATCAAGAAAAGTCGTAGAAGAAAGCATGATTAAAAAGAACATCAATACAAATCTAATTAGAGCAATAATGAGTACCTACAAAAAGAGTACAAACAGATAATATGCAATAAACGGAGTTTCCGGTTAACGTTGGTTTAAAAAAGAAAGAAAGTGTTTTAAGCCCTACAATCTTTAACTCATGGCGTCTAGGGTGAATACTAGACTACGGTTTAACTAAAAACAGAACTGCGTTGTCGTTTAGTGTTTAAATGCATTTAGTTACAGTTTACTTACTGTAAATACAATGGAATGTTACAGGATGAATGAAAGTTTCGTAGGTCGTTGATCGTACTCAAAGCGTACTGTGTGCCGTGTGAGCAATATTAAGCGCCGCTCCTTTTGCATAGTGTCGCGTGGATCGTTGGCCGATTAAACGCTGTCTTCGCACCGATGTACTGATCCTGATTGATGAGTTTTTGTATTCACTGTCAAACCGTACTGAATTTGTAACTCGTGACTGAACTGATTTACTTATTGTAACCGCTTCGATTTATATTGAATAAATAAGTTGTTTGCTTCGTGTGTGAGGTTGTGTAAAATGCTTCCTTGTCGTCAGCGTTTTATAATAGAGTTTGTTATGATAATAGCGTATTTGATATCCGCGTTCCAAACGTTACAACATGCTGATGTAAAAATTATAATGTTCATTACGATGGAGTTGAAATCGGTAACCCCATATGGGTCCCTCCTTAGTGGATTGATCCACTAAGTGTTTCAAAGACTCATGAGCTAGGATATGCAAACAAAGTTTTGTTCTTGTGGGATATGGTATCTTACGGTAAATGTTTTGTAAAGTAGACTCACCTGCCGGATCGTGTGATTGTATGTGCGTTTGGGTCGGGACGGCATCCTGTGGTGTTGATGCATCCGTAGTTAATGTAGTTGCGGAAGTTGCGGTAGTTGCGGTTGCGGGGTTTGCGGTTGCTGTTTCTTTCGTTACTGCTTCGTTTTGCTTAATTCAGGGACGGATTTGTGCGTAGCATGTGCTGCGTTTGACAGATTTGTGCTCTGCGCGTCCTGTATGCGACAGGCAAATGGACGTCAAAACCAAGCGTCCAAGCTTCTTGACGGGTGTGGGCAAGCATGCGGCTTCAACGCAGATATACGTCGAAGACTTGGGCCTGTGAACTTGATTGTTTGTTTCTCTGAAGAATCGATCGTGGCGTTACTGTGGATGCTGTCGTTCCAGTTGCTTCGGTTGCTGCTTTTGCGAGGATGTGTCGGCTGCTGCTATGGAAGCTGTGATGGACGTTGCTTCTTCAGAGGCGATTTATGCGATGCGCGTTAATAAGATAATAGTGTATGCGCCCAGGGTACCTGTATGCGACAGGCAATACTCGAAGCTTAGGCCAGCAGTTGCGTGACGCATGAGGGTACGAACTCATTGCTCCAGCAATTCTGTATTTGACAGGCGAAGGTATCCAAAACCGATATCGCAAGCTTCATGTGTCATGTGTCATGCTTCTCTCTCGTTAGCGATACTTAATAGAGTTTGTTACGATAATGATATCCGTGTTCCAAATGTTACAACATGCGGAAGTAAAAATGATAATGTCCATTACAATAGGGTTGAAGTCGACAACTCCGTAAAGTTATAAAAGAAGCTAAGAAGACAACGTTCAAATTAACTGGGGGACACAGAAATCAGGAAATAATACAGATAGACGAAAGTGTTTTTGCAAACAACCTTGCGATATTTGCTAGTAATGTAAGGAATTAAAGAAAAACCTGAGATTTGGTAAAAGAAATTAGAAAAAAAACTTGAAAATGAAGAAGAAAAAAATTATGGTGTTTGGGAAAATAGACGAAAATGTTCATATCAAGATAAATGGAAAACAATAGAACAAGTTGAAACATTTAAATATCTGGGAATACGACTCGACAAGACGAAAACCAGTGACGCAGAAATAAATGACAGAACAAAGAGTGCATCTAAAATCAGCTACCCGGAGTAAGAAAGAAGTCTCCAGGAAAAGTAAAACTAGGGTCTATAAGGCAGTTATTGTACCGATACTAATATTTGCCAGCAAAACCTGGATATTAACAAAGGGGTTTAAGAGTAAGATCCAAAAGTACTGGAAATGAAATGCTTAAAAAATACAAAGAGTAGTCATATAAAGAATGACATTATACAAGAGAAATTAGTAGTAAAACCAATACTAAAAACAAATTAGAAAAAACCAACTAAAATTGTTCGGACATCTTATACGCATGAGGGAGCTCAGACCAGTCAAAAGAGTGTGGGAATCTAAAGAACAACATAAGAAGAACAGAGGAAGATAAAAGACAACCTGAATCAAACCATAGAGATGATAGTAGAAAACAGGGCGATCAAAATAAGACAAGCAGCAGACATGTCAAAAAAAATAAGAAGGAATGGAAAACATTTATTTATAAGACATAAATTATGTAAGATATATAGATGATTGAAATGTATCACGCCTTACACGTAAGCGTAAACAAGGCTTAAGATTATATGTAGCGGGTTCTTCTTTTTCAATTACACATTCTATGTCCTATGTGTAATTATAAAAGAAAAAAATGTCAAAGCATTGTTTATATCCTAGGTAACCTAATAAAAAAAAAATAATTAAAATTTAAAAATCAAGTATGGAAAAGTCAATATTACAATCATTTTATGCCAACTTGTTTTTACTATTGAGTTTTATTAATTAATTGCTAGTGAAATACATAATGAACAGGTATAATAATGAAGAAAAAAGTGACAATGCTTATGTGGTACCAACAAAATCGTAGCTTGAGAAACGTTCGAAATATGTTTTCAGTCCACTACCCTGAAAGGCCTGTACCTTGTGCGGAAACCATTCTCAATATTTTTAACAAATTTAAAAGCGATGGTTGTGTTCCAACTGGTCATAGAAAAGAAGCAAAAACCAATCGTATTCTAACCAAAGAAATAAAAATAGATATCCTCTGTTATGTTGAGGAATGACCTACAGGATCACTCTTAGATGTGGCTAAACATTTTGAAATTTTGTATAATTCGGTATACAGAACCCTAAAAGAATTTAAGTATAAGCCCTATAAAGTTTCAAATCATCAACAACTTACCGAGGAAGATAAAATAAAGCGTACCGATTTTGTGAAACAATGTTCAATTCGTTGAATGAAAATGAAGAAATGTTAAGTAAGATTATATTTACTAATGAAGCTACCTTTACTATCAATGGGGAGGTTAACTCTCAAAATTTCCGATTTGGCACTAATCCTTTATTTTTCTATAAAAAAATCACCAATGTCCCTTTTATTAATCCAGATACTGGTCCTGTACCAATCCTCATATCCAAAACTTAACTCGAACACAGTATCACCAAAAGATTAATGTTTGGCTAGGATGCGTAAATAACTCTCTTATTGGCCCATTTTTTATCGATGGAAATTTAACAGCTGTAAAGTTTTTGAGTTTATTGCGAGAGTACATAATTCCAGCAATTGAAGGACTTAATATTATTGAACGCTGGTGTTGGCAAATGGATGGTGCTCCGGCACATTCGACGAATATAATGAAGAAACTTTTTAAACGACACTTTTGAAGCACGCTGGATTAAAAGATTTGATCCCATTTTGTGGCCACCCCAATCAGTAGACTTGGGTCCTAATGATTTTTTTTATGGGGTAACCTAAAATGCAAAGTTTATAATAATGTAACCATTTAAAACTTAGACGAATTAAAAGATCGTATACGCACTGCATGTACTGAAATGAATCCACAATTTGTTCAAAATTCTTTACGTTACTTTCAAGACCGCTTACATTATTGTCTTGAAAGGCAAGGTGAACATTTTGAGTATTTATTAGGTCATTAAAGCAATGAATACCTATTAAATATTGTTAAAGTTCATTGATAAAATGTTAATTTACTAACTTTGTTTTATTAGTTATTTGTTTGCGTTAATAAATTATTGTTTGTTGATGATTTGCTTTATTAATTTATAAACAAATTAGTTCTGGATAAAAAAAATAATTCTAACCCAACCTGTGTAGATTTGTGCAAGTATAACGTGGTGGTATAACTGGTTGCCTATATCGCCCCAATGATTGGATTTTTTTTCATTTAAAAGTACACATAAGGTAAATGTGTAACTAAAAAAGAAGAACCCGGTATATTGATCAATTTTAGGTTTACAAGAAAACAGCATGCTACAAATTTTATTCGTTTATTATACAGAGTACTGAGTACTGTCGTGGACAAGATAACTTAAGTTTAGTACTTTATAATAATGTACGAATTGCACATACAAATAAGTTTTCTTCTTCTAAGATTTAGAAAACTCCGTTTTCCTTTTATTACGGGAAAGCTTATTTTATTAATTCCGCAAGCATAAACTTTCTTCCATCTGTTATAACGGCAATCCAAAAAAATTATCATGCATGCTTGGTTATTAATAATACTATTAAGCTTTATACCAATCTGCGCTTTTTCTAGACAGCTTTTTACGAGGCTGGTAAGTAATAAGTACTATAAGCGAACAATGCAAGATTGTCATTCAAATCTTACTAGCATTACTTAAATATTCAACACAGGTTCTGTGCAAATTCATGTTTCAAGTCTTAGCATCGGAAGATATTTGTCAGTTTGCATTTAAATTCATAAAAGGTAATTCGTTCGCACAATATTTAGAAAAAAAAGGTTTTTTTCGAACCTTAATCAGAATCAAGCAGTAGACTAAGCACCGTAATTAAACACTTAAAAATAGCAAAACCCGTTACATGAACGGGATGAAGTTAAAACTACTTTTGCAAGCATTTAAATTAACTTAGAAACTCGGTGGATTTAAGTATGTGAAAAAAAATTTAATTAAAAGTGAGTGCTTTTATTTTACGAACAAACGTACCTACCTACAAATCACTCAAATGTTGAATTTTGAATAAATAAGAGATGACAGTAAATGTTTTATCTTATTTACTGTGTATGTCGGTTTTGCATTAAATTTGCTGTTTTTGTAAGAGCAGATAATATAGCGCTTTGGCGTAAAATGGGTAATTTTATTTAAAAAGAAAAAAGCCAAAACCTTATAAACTTAAATATTCATAAATACGTAAAAATCCCTTTTGGCTTTTGTTGCAGTGTAAAAGAAAATTGTCTTTCAATGGAACAACAACAAAACTGCCGCATTCATTCTATTACTACTGCACGTTAAATTTTTATACAAAAAGCCAACATCCCTTTTTTCCAATAACCAAAAATTTGAATCGAAACAATAGAGATTTAAATGAAGTTTGTTTAGATATAATAAAAGTTTGATATTTTTTTTATTGGAAGTTTATTTGTACTATAAAGCGATTATTGCGTTACGAGTCATTTCACCATGTTTTCCTGTTCATGCGTCACGCACTCATTCCGAAACGCAAGTTTCCTTTCAGACCAACGACGTTTCTGTATGTCGCGTTTAGTTTTGTACTTAAAGATGTTAAAAAGTTTGATTTGTAAAATAATTTTGATTTTGATAATAAGAATATGTAAGCAATACTTTTAAAACACACTCAGAAGAAAAAGAACCAATTAATGTTTATTAAAAAAATTTAAAACATTGAATATTTTAGTTTTTCAGTAAACGCATATTGTTTGAAAACAAAACAACTAAGAATTTTTTTTAATTGTTTTTAACTAAGACGTTTCGTTATAAGCTTCTTTAGTTAATGTCTTAAAATTAATTAATTAAAAATTTTAACAAAATTAAACACATTTATTTAAAATGAGTTTATAACACACTTCTGTGACAAACATAAACTTTCAAAAAAAAAATTTATTTTGTTTTGTTTTGAAGTATGTTATATACTGTGCTCTACATGCACATGTTGTGTGAAATAACATTAAGGTGAAATCAAGCTTCATCGTTAACTAATCTTAAGCTGAAACACATGTAGGATAATCAATCATGTCTCAATAAGTTGGTGGACCATTTGTACACAATAGCGATATGAATGAATATCTTTGTTTGGTATGATGTGACAAGTCATTATCAAAAGTTCCACTTGTTTACAGGCAACGTAAAGATGTACTTGGGCTTCTTGTATCAATTGTCAACCATTTCTGGTTCGGTCTTTGTAGGTGCATCACTATTTTGAATAAGCACCAATCCGTTCTCACAACTATTGTATTTTGACGCAACAATTAGAATTCAGTACCTCAATTCTTCATCAACTTAGTGACCTTAATTAAAATACTGTTGTCAAATAGCCATACAAAAGACGAAAAGGCAAAGAATAATCAAATACAAAGCTTACAAAAAGTAGAAACAATAAAAAGTTAGGGTTATGTTATACAATTAAAAATTGTGGTGAGTTCACAAAACTGGTACTTTCAAAAGTACGTTCACTAAAAGCACTATCTTTTTTTGAAAATTATTAAATTATAATTTTATTAAGAATGACTAAGTGCGGTCGACAGGAAAGTTGTGTAACTAACTATCTCTTGAATTGAACGGCGATTAACAATCTCAAGCATTAACGCGTCGCTTAAACATCACGCGTTAAAAATATCTCGATTGTTAATCACCCTTATTAACTACACATCGTTTGTTAGAAAATAACTATTAAGACGTTTACTGAAAGAAGCTTATAGCGAAACATCTTAATTAAAACAATAAAAAAAAAAAATTAGCTGTTTTTTTTCAAACATATCTCCGTCACTAAGAAAACTAGACATACAACAGATGTAAAAACCAAAAATCAATTTATTAAATATTTTAGTTTTTCAAAGTAATTACTTCTTCAAAAATATCGGATTTAAATAAAACATATTTTTTGCAAACAATTCCATTCACTTAAATAATGTAAAACCTAGTGATAGGTTGTTTCTGTGGGCAAATAAGTAATTATGTATTATTCATACTATCTACCCTTGGTGTTTTCACGCAACAAACAGTTCAATCGTAGGCGTTTCTTTATCAACTGAAAACGTTCATAATTCGTTAAAACTATGAGCTTGCTTTCTAGATATGCTTTATACCTATAGCGAGGCATGACTTTGGCGTACAAGTTTTGGAGTCCAGTGATAGCTCCCTGTATATGAATTGACCTGATTCTTACAAATTAATTCACACCGAAGGTTTGTACGATACTGTATATATGTTCTGCGGGATTGCGCAACGTTCTATTCGTAGGTTATTTTTAGCGCAGTGCTGGATTTCCTGCTTGGGCGGATGGTTTCAGCCAAAAACGTCGGTATAGCCGCTGAAAGCGTTGAAAGCTTCTCTAAGACGGCAGTCTAACCCAGGTATATAGTGTTTGAGATTACGACAGAAGTCAGAGTATAGTATGGAAAAAAGCATCTAAACAACGACCAAACGCAAATTGTTTGATATTAGACAGAGCTAGTTAGATGAATAGTTACGTTTTTACCCTCCAAACGCGGTAAATTGAACTACTGGGTTTAGAACGACCGTTGACGTAACATAAGAAGATAACTCGATTTTTGTCTGCAACAAATTGAATTGCGTTATAAGACAAAGTTATAGCAGGTTAATCAGGTATCGGTTTCAGATCAAGTTCAGGCGGTGGTCAATAATCTTTCAGCAGAAAAATTCAAACACAGGTTTATTTAAACAGGTTCAAAACAGTTCTGGATTGAAGTAAAAGGCCGAGAAATCTCTAAGTCTCTTAAACTAAAAAATAGCAGAATTTATACCAATTCCTATCTGTAATTGTAGCGAGAATTAAAAGCGGGAGAATTATGGTGGGAAATAAGGCAGGAATGGGTGACGTCAAAATAATTTTTTTATTATAAAAACGTCACCCAATCGTATGATCATTACAAACTTTCTAAATCATAGTACTTGTTCGTAATTCTTTCAGATTTTGAACTCAAACTAAAGTTTTACGATTACACATTTTACAACGTGCAATCTTAATCATTTATTACCCACGTTAAGTATTCAAAGTGGACATTGCAAACTTGCATGAACTTGTGCAATTAAGTTGTGGTTGCAATTTGTTATTTACATATTGTAATATTATGAACTATTAAAGTATTATGAGAAGTTTTACGTCATATGTGCAAATCTAAAATTAGACTCGCCCGACTTTGACAAATACGTTAAAATTGTTTAAAACATAATGGGTTATGTAAAACAACCAGTTGCCAATTTTGGTCCCATCCGTTCGAATTACAAGAGGTTGAATAATTGTGGTAAAATTGGAACATTGGAAGAAACAATAAATATTTATCAGTCAGATTATATTGAAACGTTGTTTCGAAACCCAAAAAATCGATTAATTGGAGTTAATGGTACATTTCTGTACCAATTGTACAGTCTCGGTCATAGGTAATAGATATTTTTCAGGTAGTATGAGAAAGTAACCCAAGAAACAAAGTCATATAACAAAATAATTTTTTATTTAAACTTTTAAACAAAAGCAATTCTTAATTTCTAAATTTTCTTAACAATGCATATGTTCTAAGTTGGGACAATATAGTTACCTCCAAGATAGGACATCACACACTTCTACAAACTGGCACATGTGAAAATTTTGTGTCCAAAGAGATCTTGAGCACTTTTTCGCACTGGGTACCAATCTTTTCGCTCTTATTATAGTTCTCACCACACAGGATGCAATTGGTATCGTCAACATATTTGCTGGTGTTAGGTTTATTTTGGTGGAACTAGATTGAGACATGAGAAGCTTAAATCTATGAGTAACATTGGACCGTCAAAAACAATAAGAACTGGCTGTTGCTGAGACGGTTTTTGCTTATAGAATTTTTTCATGAACTCTAAAATACGTATCGATCCATCCAGCTTTTTATCTGGAATTTTATTAGGTTCATTATTCGTAAGTTCGGGTTTTATTCGATTCTCCGGAAAAATTACGGTTGAACCACTAGCACTTATCGAAGCCAACAATAAGTAACGTTGACATCTCGTTTTCTTAAGGAAATATTTTTGTGCCTCACTTAAAATCCGTAAACCCATTTGTGAGGCCATTCTAGTATCTTCATTGAAATAATTAGAGATATTATTGATATGCTTACGAGTTTTGCAAATGTTATGCCAAACAATCTGTTTTTCAATCGAGAATGTATATTCCAACAATTTCTGTTTTTGTCCTCGGAAAAGATCTGCCTCAAATCTTCTAAAATATTTTTTCATGATTTTTCAACAATTTTGTTTTTTATTTGTGACCCTTTATCTAATGTACTTTTCTGCACGTTGTATCTATCTGCAAAAATGTCATGAATTGATAATTCATGAGTTTTCTAATCTTACACAGTTTAAAACATTATGTAAAATGTTAGTAAATACTGTAAATCAAACATTTAAATAAAACACTTTTAGGTGTATTAAAAAAAATATCTCAGGATAACATTTGTTACATATTTTAGGTAAACGTATACACAATATTTGAAATAAATCTTAATGGGTTAATATTTCAAACAAATAAACAAATTAAATAAATATATTTAAAATATTTAATATTTTTTAAAAATTTAAAAATGATTTTTTGTTTATAATTTAGTACATAAGTAATGATACACGATATTTATAACATTATACAAATACACAAATTGAAAAGTACTTAACTTATAACATTTAAACATTACAAAACTATAAAATAAAATATTAAATTATGATTTCTTCTTCAATCAAATTAATTCCTGTAAGTGAAATGTATTAATTTTTTTAAAGATTTTTAAAGACCGAGTCAAGTCCTTGTTAAAACTGATGTGTTTTTATCATAATCAAAACTATATTTTTAATATGAACATACAATTTTACGTGCTAATTGTAACAAATAGAAACAAATTAATGTTGTTGTGAAATTTAATTGTACTAACAGACTAATACGATGAGTACGATAATAGCAATTACAAAATAATTAAATATTTTAAGAATAGCATACCTATTACAAGTTGTGTTTACATTTGCTGAATTTTTCTACTGCTTTTTGCTGTTGATAAAAAACAGGGAAGCCGATCTTTTTATTTCCTGGTCGGTGGGAGAGAAACTGTTTCTTTTTTTATCGTATAAGTATAATAAAATTAATTTATAATTTAAACAATTTTAGACAGCATGTTTATATAGTAAAAGCTGCTAATTTTATTCACATTCACGACCAGTAAAAAAAATGAAGCGACCTAATACTTTAACACACCAAAGAAAAAGAAAGGATTTATGAAAAGAGGGGTAAAAGGCAACGCTAACTAAGGCTCCTAAACCAGAGTGAAAATTCAAAAAGATATCATAATGAGTAGTTCAGGTAATGAGAACGATGCTGTAATACTTTGTAATCGGTGGTGACGGATGAAAAGAAAGGCAAATCACAAGGTAATGTTGCATCCGTAATTTTTATAGTCGATTGTTTATTTTGAAAAGGAATTACAAAGAGGTGATACACATTTTATAGCATTGGTCTCAAAAACATTTGAAATAGCTATAAAATTACTAAAATTAAAATTGTAAAAGATACAAAAACAAATACTTAGATACATTCCTGTACTACTCGCTCGTCACACTCGAACTTTCCCGTTATCGACAGTTCTTGCGTGACAACTCGAGACGCAAGCGTTGTGTTCAAGTCGAACACTAATTGAGGTTTATGATATAATTCCATGTGAATACATAGAAAGTAATCAAAATCGCACTTCTTTGAGTGCCAAACGACCTGTGTACGGGAGGGCCAGCTAATTCTACATGCGTTCATTTGAATTAGATACACCTATGGTGTTAAAATCTAGCAAATTAACTATTGCATGTGAAAATTAAAAAATGAAAACATACTTACTGATTACTGTTTGTCCTGCTCCTGCACTTTTTACTTGATCCTAAATTTGATTTATTTACTACACAAACAAACACCCATGTTAGGGATCGCAATGTATACTTGACCCGATTTATGTTAAGCACAAACACTACTTAAAGCTTGGTGCATTCGTGTCTTTTTCTTTATGGATCTAAAAGAATTTGCAAGACAAAGAGTTCCTAGCTTCGGCAACAAACTATGTGTAACATCCCAGTACAAATAATTTTAACTATTTATTATACCTGCTTTGGTGAAATACCAGAGAGTAATATTTACTCAAATATTTTTATATATTTTCACAAATTCTTAGATAAATATTTACTGAATATTTTGTCAACATATTTGATTTTACATTATTTTAAATATTCATACATAAATATTTATTTCACAATGTGTGTGAATATTATTAATGTTAACATACCAAACATTTCTTAAATATAAATCTGCACGTAGAAATATTTAATACAGATTCCCAACAGACAAAGAATAGAATTATATTCATATAATGTTATTGAAGTATTGAATTGCTATACTACCCAATTTTTATAAACAAATGTTTTTTTTTTTCTTCAAGCGTGCTAAAATATGAATTTTACTATACCGCATTGAATATATAGAACGACTACATTATTTTACGGCGTACAATAATATTATTATTTTACGCTCAATTAGTAACTTAGTTTGCCGGTAGAGGTATTAGCACTTTTTAAGCAGAAACGCCATTTAAAATTTAAACTTTTAAAAATGTCGCAAATTGAAGGAACTCCACCTAAAATAAAACAAATCGCCGATGCCTTAGTTGAAAATTTGATCCCCAACAAATCGCGCAAAATATATGATTTTGCTTACAATAAATTTTTGAAATGGGCGCAAGAAAATAATATAATCAATTACACAGAAAATGTTATGTTAGCGTATTTTTCCCATTTGGCGGAAACTATGAAAAGTTCGTCATTATGGGCACAATATTCCATGCTAAAGTGCCAATTAAATATTAAACATGACATAAACTTAAAAAATTACGCAAAATTAATTTCCTTCTTGAAGCGCCAAGCTGATGGGTATCAACCAAAAAGCAAAAGTTTTCTCAAAAGAACATTTTAATAACTTTTACAAAATGCGCCAAACAATGAATATTTGGCCATGAAGGTAATTTCAAATATAACTTTTTCAATCGCTAAAGTAGATACTATTTTCTTAGATCGTATTAATATTCGGAGTTAGTGGGGCATGTCGTTGCGACGAACTAGTCAATTTAAGAATACAGGATATCGAAGACCTGGAACGTATAATACTAGTAAAAATTCCTAATACTAAAACGAATAAGTCACGGACATTTACCATAGTTGGAGATTTTATTTAAATTTATGTAGACAATATATGACACTTCGACCTAATGACATCAACATAACAAGATTCTTTTAAAATACCAAAATGGTAGATGCCACCGTGTCGTTATGGGGATACATAAAATTTCAGGTATACCAAAACAAGTGGCAACTTTTTAAAACTACCTAATCCAGAGGAATACACTGGTCATACACTGCGACGAACCTCAGCTACATTGTTAGTTGACAATGGTGGAGACATTACCACTCTAAAAAGACACGGTGGATGGAAATCTAACAATGTAGCTGAGGGATACATCGAAGACTCCTTTCAAACAAACGTGAAATTGCCAATAGAATATTAGGGTGCGATGAAGGTAACACATCTACCGTAACATCAGGTGATCTTAACAGGCCTAGTACTTCCACCGCAACATCGAGCATATCCCAGTCAAGTGAATATGAAATCCATCACGACTATAATGACGTCAATGTCAGTTCTAAAACAGCAAGTAGTGGATTAAATATTATTAACTCGACATTACAAAATTGTACCTTTAATATTACTATAAATAAGAAATAGGTATTTTTTCCACTATATAGTTACTACAAAAGAATGTTTGTTTTAAGTTTTCATCTGAAATAAGAGTTAATTATTATTATTGTTGTATTGTTAAATAATTATAGCTTTCTTTCTTACTCTACAAATTAATACAAAAATTTTCCTTTTACAAACTGTGTTAATACACACAACAAAAATAATGTTGTTTGACAGTCATGTTTGACAGTTGTAAAGTTGAGTTAACGCTGTTGCCTATTCATTCTAAAACCACCTCAATTACTTCAAGAATTTGGTTTTTTACGCTTGAAGAAAAATAGTATATGCTACACGGAGTCGAACGCCTTTTGTGTTTCGCAGTATTTTGCGGCCTCAGCTGCGCTTCGGCCGCAATACCTTCGCTCAACACAAAAGAATGCGTTCTACCCTAGTAGCATAATATACTATTAGATATCTATCAGTAAAACATTACTATACTTCTTACACTAAACCTAATTTAAATAGAATTTTTTTTAATTACTTACTTGACGAATAAAAAACAAAATTTTCTATTATTTGTATTTCCTATACGAGATTGTGGAGAAAAGACTTAAACAAAAATTTTCTTTCTTTATGTAGAATTGACATCAATCAAATAAAATCCTGCTTAGTTTCGAAATCGCAGCAACATTATAACAACAACAATTTTCTTTTTGAAAATGTATGTTCAAAAAAATTATTTATTCTAATTAATTATAACGAAAGTATTACATAAACGCTAGACTCAAACTTTGAAATGAATTTTCTTTTGATTTTATTATCGTTATTCCAAAATATTAGCTTTGGAAATAAAAAAAAAAATTATGTATACTATGTATTTATAAATATAATTTGACTACAACGTTATTTCAGCAATTTTGTCGTTCAAAATGGTCGCGGAGTTTTAATTTTTCAGCTCATTGTTTATTGTCGGTATCTAATGTGATAAGTCCAATTGATTTAAAAACCGTGACAATTAAAGTTCATTACTTACGCAGTATAAACTGTTGTAATTTTTGTTATTCCTTCGGGAGTGCTTGTGAATGTTGTAATTCAGAAATTTGCATATGCTCCAAGTCAAGGATTTTCCAACTGAGCTATTATTATCCTGTTGTGTCGCATTTAAAAAACGTCGAATTGGTTTAGACTTTCCGTAAGAATTGTCACTATATAAATTTATTTTTTATTTTTAGAGCGTTTTTGCTGTGGCAAAATACAAAAAGATAAATTCGTCCAACGAGACGTTTTAATAAAGCTTAGATAACGCTGAAGGATTAATTTATTCTGTCAAATTCATAAATAACTTTAGTGGAAATATATATTATTAACAATGAGTAATAGAAAACGAAAATTCAAATGCTTAAGTGACTTAGAGTCGTAATCGTTGTTTAATTAAACCGAGCGATCAATATATTTCATTTTGGTAAACAAAATTTCGTGATAAATTTCGAGAAATGGTTAGGAGCAAAACATAAAGAAAAATTCGCTCGACTAAATATTAAATGAAAATTTCCTCTCATTTATATGACAGATTGTGCGTGATTCATTACCTTTTCTTCTTTGATCTTTAAATAGAAAAAGACAAATTACTCTGCGCCTAAGACGTACTTAGGGGACTAAGATAGCCATCTCAGCAAGAACTGTTTATAAGAATAATTGTAGATTGAATTATTTATGACATTCTTATGGGACACACCTATATGGAAAAAAAGGTAATATATTTACCTACTTTTATCCCCATTGGGATTTAGATCTGAAATTTGATGTAAGTCGTTCAATTTTGACGTAGTTTATGGAATTGATTTGCTTAATTTAACCCACATTGCTCCTTCCTTTTCAAATTTGATTAAAGCTAAAAGTGAATTTCAAAAGCAATAATAATCGAATTTTATGGTGAAAGTAATATAAATTATGCTACGACTTTTAGATTTCTACGTGTCTCACCATTTTATTATTTCATTACCTAAAGTTCAATTTTCTTTCGGCAATTTTTTTAAACGTTTCTCGTGCGTTTTTAGACTATCGCTTGCTTTAACAAGGTGTTTACTTAAACGTAATATAAAATTTTAATCAATCGATTAGAAAATAATTCTATTTAATCATCAGCAATTGATTTTTTCTTGTCTGTGTTTCATTATTTTTTTCTTGTTTAAATTTTGTTATTGGATTCTAGAAGAATGTAAATTGATTTGTTTAGTGGCTATTTCGGAGATGCAGGTCGTTTTATGACTCATAAAAATAAATTTATTTTTGTTTTGATAACGTTACTCTATTACATTGGTTGTATTTACCGTGGTTTCGCATGATTGGTCTTTATCAGAAACTGCTTTTTGTTTAACATTTAGTAACCCAAGTAGCACAATAATGTCAATAAAAAACGTATTCATAAACAAACGAATTATTTTAATTAAACCTTGGTAATATATTTCAAGTAAATGTTAGAAAAATATGTGGGGTAAATGTTTCCAAAATATGTTGTGCAGATGTATGATAAATATTTTTTCTATACATTTTCAAACTTTATTATTTACAAACACTTTCTAAAACATACATTCAAGAAGCGCTAGAAGTATGGAGACGCGTACTGCTGGTGATCAAGTGATTGTCGCAAATTGTAAAGAAGATCTGGACTACATGATAAGGAAATCAAATGAAGAATATGAAAAGTGGGAAATGAGTATAAACATGGAGAAAACAGAATACGTAAAGATTGGAGAGGAACAAGAAGACCCACAACTACATATAATAGTGTGAAAAATACAAATACCTAGGCACTATAATATCGAACGAGAGAACATCCACTAAAGACATAGAACGAATAATCCAACAAGGACTACAATGTGTGCGGATGCTAAATTCTATCCTATGGTCAAACCAAATTACGTTGAACACAAAGATAAGAATCCACAAAGGAAATTTGGAACCAATACTAACGTATGGGTCGGAATGCTGGCAGCTAACCCAGAAATTGATAAGTTTCGAAAAGAAAATATTTAAATGTTCCGATTGTATTTCATCTTCTATTGAAAGCAATTTTACGTTAAGTGGTGTCATAAAAAAACTAAATGAATTAATTACTAAAATGCCGATATAATGTCATACGCGAATTGAAGAAAATAACAAATTATTAAATGATCAAGATGCGAGAATTAATTCCTGCCTAGAAAGAATCGAAACACTTTCTCAACAAAACACTCATCTTCAAAAAGAAAGTACCGATCTTAAACGACAAATAAATGATCAAAATCAGTACTTAAGAAGAAATTCTTTTGGAATATTTGGAGTACCCGAAACCAGGATGAAAACATCATACGTACGGTTCAAGTAGGAGTTGTCATTTTGCTTTCAAACCGCTAAGACGTGCTCCATCACAGTTGAAAGTGTGTGAGAACTTAAATCAGTTACTTATAAAATAAATACCTCAAGCGGCAAAAACCGTAAGTTATCTTTACTCTCAGTAAAATACCCGAACTAACAACTAATGGAATCCCAATGGAAGTTCAAACGCAAAATAAGTATAAATCTGACTCATTAACACTACCTCTTAATGAGGTACAAAAGCGATACTCGTGGGAGCCAACGATTCCAACACAAAACAAATACAGCTTGCTTACTAACCTGGAGGCTGACCCCAACGATAAACGCGATGATAAATACAATCAACACGCAAATGCAGGAGACAAATCAGGTACCTCAACAACAAAACTAAGAATACCACCTATTTATCTCCATAACCAAGTAAATCACACTGAATTAACCGCAGATATCAAGAAATTATCAACTGGCGAATTCACTACATTCTATAACGCAAACACACTAAAGAGGATGACTTTAGAACATTAACAAAACACTTTAACGATAACAGTATCAAATATCACACCTACTAAAACCCAAACAGCAAACCACTTAACGTTGTAATAAAAAATGTACCATTATCTCTAACAAACCAAAATTTTACCGAACTAAGCAGCTCACTTCCAGTTATTAAAGTCACACGCCTGCTGACTAAAGATAAACAACTGCTCCCAATCTACGCAGTAGACCTAAACGATAATGAGCACGCAAAAAAATTTTCACTCTTAAAAGTATTCATCATTCGATCGTCGCCGTTGAATTGAGAAGAAAACCAACAAACATACCTCAATGCCATCGCTGTCAAGGCTACAATCACACCAAAAATTACTGTACACTTGACCCACGTTGCGTGAAATGCGGAGGCAACCATCAACATCAGCAATGTAAAACAATCAGATGAAGCACCTAAATGTGCCAACTGCGGAGGCCCGCATCTACTCTAAGTCACAACAGAAATTATCTTACCAACCCTAATCGCACATACGCAGATCAAGCGCGAAATTTATCAACAACCAATTCCAATTCAAACAACGCAAACCAACCGGACAATTCGGCGACCCCACCTGATGTTAGTAATATAGTAAAAATCCTCATTGACCTAATAACCCCTTACCTTCCTTTAATTAAAACTTTCATCACCAACACATTCCTTCCTATTCTTCTTAATGGACCCTAAACCCCAAAACCTATAGAAAAACTAACAATCCTAAACTGGAATGCCAACGGAATCCTACCTCAACGAACACTTCTTGTATCCTTTCTTGCCAGGCACAATATAGGTGTTACATGTGTCACCAAAACTCATCTATCAGAAATAGACACACTCAAAATACCAGGATACCTAGTGTACAGGAAAGATAGAAATGCCCGAACTGTAGTTTGGAGTAGCTATACTCGTTAAAAATAATTCACCACCCCATCCCTAGCATTGCTAACCTCACCCTAGAAACGATTGGAGCTAAAATTAAGCTAAATGACCAATACTTCACATTAGTAAGCACCTACAAGCAACCGAATAAAAAACTAATAGAGCAAGACCTTAAAGCTACATTCAACACTACTGAACCACTCTTAATGATAGGAGACTTCAACTCAAAAAATCAACTATGGGGATGCAGAGCTAATAATCCTGAAGGAATCAAGATGGAAAGTTACGCGACCAAATATTCTTTTCAGGTAATAGCTCCGAATAAATACACTTACTATCCATACCGTAAGGATCACCTACACAGTCTTACAAAAGAACTTCGCAAAACCGGTATTTCAAACGGTGGTAGAAGAGCTTGACTCAGACCACTTACCTGTAATGATATTGTTTATCAACACTCCGCAAGTGACACAGCCAACCCCTAAACTCATTAACGGGTTAGTAAACTGGGATGACTTCCAATTTAACCTAGACAAGCAGCTGAAGTGCCCAACTAACTCAAACAGCAACGAAGACATAGTCATCGCAATATCTAGTTTAACAAAATCTATAACCAGTAGTGTCCTAAAAGCAACCTTTCCTCCCAAAATCATTAAAGACCCAATCACCACTACCTACCACACAAAATCACAGAATTGATTAAAAGGAAAAGCCAAGCTGAGCTGAGAATTGATACATACCAGAAATATATTGAGGACCTTCATCCAGGGGACATAGGAATGTGGAAAGCCACCAAACGCATATTAAAACAGCGCGAGGTAATTCCAGCACTAGGCGTTGACAACGCATCTTCTGACACTGACGAAGAAAAAGCAGCAGCTTTTGCAGATTACTACGAGAGAGTTTTCACACCTAAATATATCTGTGCTCCGCATGAAACCGCATACATAATCAACCACATAGAAACAAATCAGCCTGTGATATCTGAACCAATAACCCCAACTACTCCCTAGACATCAAAGAAATAATTAGTAAACTCCCAAAAGAAAATCCCCGGATATGATCTAATAACAAACTTAATATTAACTCACCTTACTAATAAATCCCTAGCATACCTAGCCGCAATATATTACGCGTGTCTCCGCCAAGGCTATTTCCCAATAGCGTGAAGCACGCCCACATACTGCTATTTCCCAAGCCGGGTAAAGATAAAGAATTGATAGACAGTTATAGACCAATAAGCCTGCTTACTACGCTAGTATCCTAGAGAAGATCATCCACAGTCAGTCAATGAAAGAACTATTACCACTCAATGTACTACCACCATTCCAGTTTGGCTTCAGAAAAGCACACTCAACTCAACATCAACTTCAACGACATTCTAAAAAAATAGAAGAGGGATTTGAAACTAAAAGCTCTACTGTTGCTTTATTCCTGACGTCGCCCAGGCCTTTAACAAAGTCTGGGTCGAAGGCTTAAAAAGCAAGCTAATCAAGATCAGAGTCGCCAACTACCTCAAAGCAATAATCTTCTCCTTTCTTGACAATCGAACTTTGCAGTACGTATCAACACCACAATATCAGAAACTAAGACCATCCTCGCAGGTATCCCACAAGGAAGTGTATTGGGGCCGATGCTTTTCAATATATTTACATTAAACATCCCTACCACAGAGGCTACCTTAGCGACCTTCGAAGATGATACTGCAATTCTGAGTCAACACACTGACCTCATCCGCGCCGTAGAGACAGTGCAGATAGTAATACATCGAATATGCACATGGTACACCAAATGGAATATCCACATTAACCCAACTAAGTGCGAAGCAAAAATATTCACTTTAAGAAGAATCACCAAATCCTCCCAATTTAGTAATAAACAACAGCATCGTTCCTTGGAATCCGGCTGACGCTGCCATAAAGTTGTTAGGGGTACTACTCGACACGAGGCTCACATGGAAACTCCATGTAAATCATAAATTAAACCGAGGATATGCGAAGTTGGCGCAGCTGTATCCCCTCATTAATAGGTAATCATCGCTTAAACCAAAATTCACCATCATGATGTATAAATCGCTTATTCGACCACTGGTGCTCTACTCATCGACAGTATGGAGTAACACAGCAAAAACTAACCTGGAAAGAATACAAAGACTCCAAAATAAAATCTTACGCATTGCATTGAACTCCCCATGGTTCATTCGCAATGAACAGCTTCACTACGAATTAGACGTAACTACAGTTCACAGCTACATCAGTGCGAGTGATAAAAGTTTTTACGACCATTCACAACTGCCAAGGCGCTGTTCATTATAACATAGGCAGACAAAACATTCACCAAAGACTAAAACGTCAACTGCCTCAAGACCTGCACCTAATTAAATCGGACAGTGATTAACCTGTAAGCAACTGTTAAATTAACTGTAAGGAAACTACCACGTCCCATTAATTATAACTTTATTGTAGCTACTTCTTACCTTAATATTCATATCAATGCCATAAAAAACATTATAAATTATTGTTGAACTGGCACATAAATTAAATATAAAACAAAACTGTTCAAGTAGTTCCACAATCTTTGGGAGTAAATTTGGATAAACAACGAATTGATGTAGCGCATAGAATGAAAAGTGACATAAGAAAACCTAATGAGCCTAGGGGGATTGTCATTAAGTTTATCAGTCGTCTGGGCAAAGATGATTTGTTAAATGCTAGGAAAGTTAAACGCATCCATCCTGCAAAACCAATATACATAAATGAATCTTTAACTTTTAAAAACAGACTGATATTTAATAAATGTCGTGAGTTCAAAAAAAAAAATAATATTGTTAAGTATGTATGGGTTCGTAATGGTCAAGTTTTATGCGCAAAAGTGATGACTCACAAATTTTAAGATATTAAGTATTGAGAGTCTTAGAGATGTTCATTAATAACTTAAATGTTATGTTTATTAATTTATGTATTTGATTCTACTAACTTGCAGAATTCAATTTTTTTTATTTCTATTCATCTTTAACCAACGCAAAGTCACTTTTGTTTACTTTCCTTACGTTGAATTATATATTTCAATTTTACTCCTTTTTAAATATAAATAGTCTAATAGCATTAAGGTTGCTTATTTAATGTACCGGGTGACCCAATAAGACTCGGCCATATCTCGGGAACCGTTCGTCGTATGACTTTGGTGTAAAAAATAGTAGGTAAATCGACCATGAAGAATCGCAAGAAAATATTTTCAAGTTTTAAAAATGACCACCAGAGGGCGTAACTGTAATCTTAAATTTTTAAATTCCATTTTCTATAAATTTCGCATAATAAACAAAAAATTTTTTTACATTTTTAAAGAGAACCAGTTTATCTATCATTTTTGTAAAACAAAAGTTCAGTTATTTCAAAAACAAAGATGGCGGGGGTGTTCAATTGTTTTGCAATAACTGCTTTAACTTCTTAACGGTTTGGCCGATTTTAACAAATTTGGTATTGTTGAAAGAGCATTCTTTAACCAATAAGAATCAACATATAATTAATTTATTTAAATCCTTCACCGGCAGGGGCTAGTTTTGACACAATGACACAAATTAAAAAAAAAAAATCAAATGAAATGATATGACTTTTTCTTTATGATAAAGTAGCCAAATAACATCCAAATAGGCCAGTAAAAACCATTTTCAAAATCTCGTTCCTAACCTCAAATATTGGGAAAATGAGAATAATGGATGTTTGAAGATCGAGGACCGAGCGGTAAATTTTCTAAAACTATTAAAAATTTAGTACAAAATAAATAAGATGTTAAAGAGACAATTGTGAGTCTAAATAGAATTTATTTAGGTATTATTTAAAAATATATATATATCAGAACATTAATGTTGCTCCAAAGGGACTAAACGCATTTTGAACTTATTGTCACTTTAGTATTTCTCTCGTAATTCTAACCTTTTAATTTAAAAAGTAAACCTATAAACCTAAATAGGTATACTATATCCGAATTCGAATATGTTAGACCATCTATTTTGGAACCATTTACAAAGTTTTAGTAGGTATAGTATAGTTACTTTACGGAATTCTTTTTATGAAATAGTCTGTAGTTCTAAAAGAACCGTTTTTAATAAAACCCATAAAAAGAAAAAAAAGGGATCTAATGGCGACCCAGGTGTTCAAAATTGTCTCCGTTATTTTTATGCACATCTGAAGACGCTGATGTGTTGAAAGAACAGCATTCTTAATTTCAGCTCTTGGGATGTTCAAAATGGCATTCCTGATTCTTGCAATCATATCCTTGCGGGAAGTTAGCCTTGTTGCTAAGACTATATCCTTAATTCTTCCCCAGAGATAAAAATCAAGGGAGATTAAATCAGTAGACCTTGAAATATTTAATAGAGTGTTAATATGTGCGCAATTATTAACGGAATCATTCTAAAATGCAACATCCAAAGATCCTTGTGTTAAATACTGAAGCAATTTTACGGCGAATAACATTACAAAAACTTGCCTTGGAGACCAAGGGAACAGGCTTCCTTCCGATCCAACGGTCAGGGAAGGTGGCATCTAAATACTAGAGAACAGCAAGGGCATAATAGGGGGGACGACCATCATGCTGGAAAAGCATATTTTGGCGGACGTCCAGCGGAATATCACCCATTAAAATAGGAAGAACATTTTCTAAGAAATGTAGGTGTGTTCGACCATTTAATGCTCCGTCCAAAATAAACGGACCAACAACCCGCCCTCTAATTATCCCACACCAAACATTTACACTATATCTCCCTTGATGCTGGACTTCTCCAAACTGTAAAATAGATTAAACTTTATTAAAAAGAGGTATACCTCTTACATACCTCTGGGTTTGAATAATGCGATGAACCGTACTTTGAGGAATACCCAAATCTCGAGAAATTCTCTAGTACTAATTTGGGGATTGATTTCTATAGTTGCCAGGATATTAATAACATTTTGTTCGTTATTTAGCCTATTTCTCCGATTTATGACAGGTCTACGGATGCTACCCGTTGTTAACATAGAAGGTGCGAGCAGCGATAATCCCATTTTCAAAACATTCAAAATAGATTGTCAGCATATTAAATGCTTCTTGGTTAGAAATCGGAAAGTGTAGGTGCTTTTACTTTACTTTAAAACCAAGCCAAGACTTACTTTGTTTTCATTATTGCGATTAAAAAGTTATACCTAATACTTTTTAATTTTCAAATATATAATATTTTTTTGGCAAAAATGAACTGATCTACCTACATATCTTTCTTTTTCCAAGACACACACACCATATTGCAAAAAAACAGCTTAAAACTTTACGCAAAGTACTAGATTTGGGGCATCAAATTTTACAAAGAATCTTTGTAAATGGTTCCAAAATATATGGTCTAACATATTCGAATTCGGATATAGTATACTTATTTAGGTTTTAGGCTTACTTTTTAAATTAAAGGTTAGAATTACGAGAGTAATATTAAAGTGACAATAAGTTCAAAATGCGTTTATCCCTTTGGAGCAACATGAATGTTCTGATGATATATATTTTTTAAATAATACCTAAATGAATTCTATTTAGACTCACAATTGTCTCTTTAACATCTTATTCATTTTGTGCTAAATTTTTTATAGTTTTAGAAAATTTACCGCGCGGTCCTCGATCTTCAAATCATTCTCATTTTCCCAATATTTGAGGTTAGGAACAAGATTTTGAAAAATGGTTTTACTGGCCAATTTGGATGTTATTTGGCTATTTTATCATAAAAAAAGTCATATCATTCCATTTGATTTGTTTGATTTTTTTAATTTGGGTCATGGTGTCATAACTAGCCCCCTGGCGAAGAAGGATTTAACTAAATTAACTATATTTTAGGTTGATTCTTATTGCTTAAAAATGCTCTTTTTAAATTTGTTAAAATCGGTCAAACCGTTAAGAAGTTAAAGCAGGTTATTGCAAAAACAATTGAACACCCCCGCCATCTTTGTTTTTGAAATAACTAAACTTTTGTTTTTACGAAAATGATAGATAAACTGGTTCTCTTTACAAATGTAAAAAAAATTTTGTTTATTTTGCGAAATTTATAGAAAATGCAATTTAAAAATTTAATGTGGCAGTTACGCCCTTTGGTGGTCATTTATAAAACTAGAAAATTTTTCCTGCGATTCTTCATAGCCGGTTTACTTAATATTTTTGCATGTGCTTAGTTTCTTGAGTCATTGGAGAATTCATTAGCAATAATAATAACTAAATCTCAAAATGTTCTTTTGGGCGACTTCAATATCGACTTTTAAAATATGATAGAGATAATACTATACAATCAAAATATTTAATTGACACTATAGGGTTTAGGTTTAAACAAATTATTGATAAACCCTCGCGGGTCACAGCAAATAATGATATAGTAGAATTTTTAATCAATATATATAAAATTGTTAAATGTTTGTCCTTCTGTTTGTCTGTCTGTCTGTTTGTTACGCTACTCTTCCGGAACGGCTGGACCGATTTTGACAAACCATACCTCAAAATTCTTAGAAAATTCCCACTTAGAGCGTAGGCTATGTTGACCTGACGTTTGACCTCTGACCCGGGAGTAGTGACCTCACGTCTTTAATTTGAAGTTTGTCTAGATTAGGCCCATTTTCAAATGGGTTTGGTTACTAGTAGTAATATAATTGTCATTTTAAATAGACATACTAAAGTGAGAACTGTTAAAATTTCTAAACCTCCGGCTCCATGGTTGACAGACAACCTTAAATTGATGATGACTCTTAGAGACAAAGCTTTGATAAAATTTAAAAAGTATCGAAAATCCACACAATGGGATTTTTATAATCGTTTACGTAATTTAGTTAATTTTACCATCAAATGCGAGAAAAGGCGTATATGGAATTTAAGATTCAACAAAATCGTGGAAACACATCAACTATCTGGAAGGAATTTAAAAAAATGAATATTTACAGCAAACGAAATAATGAAATTCCATCCAACTTAGCTAATGCCGATAAAATAAATGAATCTTTTATTTGTTCATTAAACAAACGTAATTTAAATACTAATCTGATTAATTTTATAATAACAACTTTATAAAAACTTTACTTCTAAGTTTACTTTTAAATGTGTTAGTAACATTGAAATAGCCCAGATAATGTCAACAATTAGAACTAATGCAGTTGGAATTGATAGTATTAGTATTAAAATAATAAAGTTGTGTTCTCTTTTATAGTCCCTTTTTAGCATATTGTTAACTTTTGCTTAAGTAAAAGCACTTTTCCGGAAATATGGAAGTCAGCTATCATCATTCCTTTACCTAAAATTAAAGAACCGAAGGAATTTAAAGACCTTCGACCAATTAGTATTTTACCAGCTTTATCCAAAATTATCGAAAAAATCATGTATAAACAAATTTTAGAATTTATATCTGCACATTCAATTTTACCTGAGCTTCAATCTGGTTTCAGAGCTAATCATAGCTGCACAACATCACTTCTAAATATCACTGACGATATCATAAGAACTGTTGATAGTAATAAATTATGTATCCTTGTTTCTATCGACTACTCGAGGGCATTTGATACGATTTGTCATAACACCTTACTTGCGCTACTGCATTTTATCGGATTTAGTGATAATGCCGTGGAACTGATAAAACAATATTTAAGAAATCGAGTACAGTCGGTTCGTTTACTCAATTTTATGTCAAATCTCTCCCAGTTGTTTCAGGTGTACCTCAAGGGTCAATACTAGGACCACTATTATTTATTGTGTATACGTGCAATTTACAAAAGAGTGTAAAACATAGCGACTACCATCTTTACGCAGATGATACTCAGTTACTATTTGTCTTTGATTCTGAGAATACTAAAAATGCTGTGAAAAACCTGAATGAAGATTTATATAATTTAGTGGAATTATCTGAACAGCATAATTTAAAAGTAAACTCTAAAAAATGCTTTGCTATGCTTTTTGGTAGAACGAATCAAAGACAATTAGTTATATCTGAAGTAGAAATTAAAATCAATGGCACTGCACTACCAATCTTAGAATCAGTAAAAAACCTTGGACTGTAGATTGATTCTAGTCTTCGATTTAAGAAACATATATCTATGACAATTCAAAAATGCTATGCACAGTTGAGACTAATTTTAACAATAGGTATTATTTCAGTCAAAAATTAAAACATTGTTATGCCAGTCACTAGTACTGTCTCAGTTTAATTACTGCGATAGTATTTATGGTCCATGCCTGGATAAAGCTGACGTTACCAGAATTCAGCGCATTCAAAATTCATGCCTCCGTTTGATATTTGGGATTAGAAAATATGAACGCATTTCATACAAACTCAATGAAATCAATTGGCTCAATATGGAAAATAGAAGGTTATTTGTTGCTTGTTTCACAAAATCATTTCAACTAAAACTCAGTTATATTTATTTAATAAATTAAAATATCGATTTGAAATTCATAATCTTAATACACAAAAAAAAATTTCTATCAATAACTTTGCATCAACCCAGCTTATTTAAAAAATCTTTTTCATAGAATTTCTAATGTATATAACTCACTACCCGAATACTTAAAAAACAATGACACTAAGTGATTTCAAACAACATTTATTTAGAATACTATTGAATAAGCAGGCTTGATAATTATGTTTTCTTTTTACAATACAAGATTACATTTAAATCAGAAACTTTGACGCGATAAACCACCTAAATTGATTTAATTTAAAAATTCAAACTGGGTTAAGTAGAAGAACAGATGGTTTTAAACCTATCTGAACTTCGCCCTTTGGGACCAACAACTATTTGTATTATTTTTTTTCTTTATTATATGTTTCTTTACCTAAATAAAGTCTATATTATTATTATTATTATTATTATGTTAAGAGATAGGGTGTGGAAGCGTAATTTTGTTTTGTCTTTAGCACCAAATTTCTTTAACGCCAAATTAGCTCCAAAGTACATTGGGCCATTTGTTGTCAAACTGTGGTCTCTCCTCTACACATAACTGTAGGAGAAGTACAGATTATATATTTAAAGATAATTATTTAAAATATTTGATAAATATTTGGTTTAAATATTTACGTAAGAATTATTTCAAACAATTTGTACATGTTTACTTAAAATATTTAACAATTACTTTCCTAAGTAATTTTTATTATATAAAAAGTCTGTT
The DNA here is from genome assembly GCA_030710515.1 of Abscondita cerata. Taxonomy (NCBI): domain Eukaryota; kingdom Metazoa; phylum Arthropoda; class Insecta; order Coleoptera; family Lampyridae; genus Abscondita; species Abscondita cerata. The sequence continues at coordinate 36,940 of JALBCR010001047.1, forward strand.
ACATTTAAATATTTGATTAACATTATTTACTAATATTTATATAATATTTTGTGTTGCTTGAGCCGTTAACGCTGATCCAGGTACCCGCACTCGTTCTCTTTAAATGTTTTAAGACTGGAATTAAAAGTTACAATGATTTGTTCAAAAGAGAAAAAAGAAAATTGAGGTTTAGAATAAAACGGTATAAATAAAATTTATACATAATAAAATTTCCAACAGCTTTTTTTGTATAGTATTTAATATCCTTGCATTCCAAACTCCAAATAAAAATTTTGTTTGCTTCATTACAACGCGTAACAATTCGTCGGAAAAAAGAGGTGTTAAAATGTTTGGTTTAGAAATATTGTCGTTTAATCACAATACTGAGTTAGTAAAATAGTCAAAATTCTAAAAACAAATTTGGGTATAATTAATCATTTGAAAATAATATTAGCTTTACATTTTTACCTCAATCTTAGCATTTATTAAAATAACAAAAGCTATTTGTTCTTCATACATTAAAAAAATCTAGATGTTTGCTTTAACTTAAGTTTAATATTACTTAAAAATATAAAAAGCGAAAATATAAATTATACAAAAACATTGTGTAATTTCCGTGTTTGCAATAACGTAGTTAAATTGTTTCCTTTTATTAAAGTTATTTGCATACATCTCGATATTTTATTTAATTATAATTTAGTAGATACGCACAATGGTTTTTAAAAACGGGAGTGGCGTTGTTTACTTTTTATCTTTTTGTTGTATATACAAAAGTATTGTTTTCTTACGAAACATTAATATTGTCAGATGTTAAAAGATTTAAGCGAATAATTTGAATACGTAATAGAAACTAAAATCTGTTGAAATATAAAGTTTTGTAAGCTATGTATATTTTGAGTATAAGGACATAAATCTGATCTTTCCACTGTGACACTTTTAAGCTTTCTTATTTGAAATAGCGAAAAAGCAGGAAGCGTAATTTAAAATATGTACATACATACAAAATAGTTTATAAATAAATTTTAATTTAAATGCAATTACAAAATGCTCAGCCACGAATAAAATAATTAAACAAAGCCTTATCATCGTTATCTCTCTTTCTTTATTTGTTTTTTTCTCTATATAGTTCTTTTGTTACTTAGCAAAAGAATTCTAAAAGTGTTCAGCATTAACACTTACTTGAGAGTATCTTATTTTTTTTTCTCTTAAAATGGTAAATTACGATTCTTTGTCTAATTTGCGCTTGGTCGTATATTTATTCTGAATTCTTTTTATTTGAATAGGAACACAAAGAACCTTTTGGATTTGTTTACGTACAGAAGTAGAATGCGAATTTTGTTTTTATCCATCATGCAAATATTTGTTACATAATTTACTATATTTCAACCAGGGATAAGATATTTGACGACCAATAATGGAATAGACCTGTGATATCAAAGAGTAGGGTAAAGGCGAATGTATATTTAGTCGAAACTGAGAATGTAGCTATCGATTTCTAGTTCGAAAACCTAACAATGTTTAATACTACAAGGTTTGGGTGTGATCTTTGGCTTGTCAAAGGGCACGGGTAACGCTTGTAGCTGGGTCATTATATCGGAGAAATTTCGAATATAGGTCAGTTTATTTTATACAAGTTTTGTATTCATCATATCATTATCTATTGTATAAGATTCTCTCATACAACGACACGTGAAATTTACTTCCGCCAACCTTCGTTTAACGAAGACAGCTTTTTTGTGAGAAAATGTCGTCTGATAGTGTATTCATTCGCATTATCCTTTGATCGAGATTAAGAAAGTGGCTGAGAATTGGTTTTTTTGTGGTAAATTTTGCTTCATAGTCGTGGTTAGTTAAGTTTAAAAAGCTATTCCCATTTATATTATATATCTAAATTACATACTTCGCCGATCAAAGGGCAGTCAAATTATATGTAAATTGCACAAAAAATTGTATTCACGTTGTGTTTTATATAATAGGTTTTTTTGCACACAACATTTAATTAAGTAGATGATGTTCATGTCTTATTTTTCTGAAAATATTAAGCATATTGGTTTGCTTTGTAATTAAATACCAAACATAATCAATGCTAAAAAAGTTCTTCTCTACTAAAATAAGATTGAATACTTTTGAAATATTAGATTAATCACAATTTTTTAAGCGTCTAATTCGTCATGAAAACGATCTTAAAAACGTGAAGATTTTTACGATGAATACGTTTAGATATTGAAAATCATTTTTAGAATGATTGTGAAAACGTCTTTCAAATTTCGCCGACTATACCAAAAATTCCCTTTGGGACAGACTCAAAATTTTTACCTGTTGTGTTGATCGTCCATGTATCGGCATAGTAGAGTTGATCTCATCTATTTTCTAGTGGAATACATGGTTTAAATTTACTTACTGTTCTTTTACCATGCCTTTTTTAGTACTTTATACTTTAAATTACATATTTTTTAATTATTATTTATTTATCTACTTGTAAATTTTCCTGTAATTGGGGGCAAACCCGTTGGAAAATAAACATTATTATTATTATTATTATTATTATTATTATTATTATTATTATTATTATTATTATTATTATTATTATTATTATTATTATTATTATTTATACGTTCTGAAATACGTCTCTTTGTGTTGCATAATTAAATTGCATTGAATTTTTGTCTAAAGAATGTTTTGTTCATTTTGCGTCTACGTGACATTTCTCGACAATTTTACTTGGCGGCTTCATTCGTGAGATAAGAATTTTGCTGAATCAATAAGTTTTTCGTAGGTAGTTTGTTTCAAGCAGTTAGAAAATTGTAACAATAGTTAATTAAATAAATAAAATCTTCGTGTTGTGAAGTTTTTGGCAATGGTTTTTGTTTAAGCGGTTTGCAGTTGAGGTTTTGGGGGTATTCAAGTACCCAGCTCCATTTCGTATAATACGGATTTAAAAGCTATACATAAATTACCTACGCAGTGTAGGAATTCTTCAAAAAGAACTTTATCGTTACGACGTATCAATTTTGTGCGTTTGCTAGAAAGAATTTACATTACTTCATACCGATTTTTGGAAATTTATCAAGAAGAATTATTTGTTTTATTTATTCATTTGAATGTTACATTTGTATTGTTTTGTGATGTAAGTGTTATGTGTGGTGCCCCAGAAGTTTAGTATAAACCTGTATGGTGTGGTGTCAAAACCGTGGATTGGTTCGTCTTGGTAAAAGCATTTGCTTCAAGATTTAGGAAAACCACTAAAACCTAAACATGCCAACCCTTACCCACCTTAGTATTTATATGTAATAATATTGATTAAGTTTGTAAAAAAAAAAAAAATAAACAAGAACATAAAATATAACAGCACAACCATTGAATGACGACATTTAATGGACTCGTCCAAGCGGCAGTCACGGCAATGACCAAAAAAATAATATATTAAAGAAAACAAAATGATGGAAAAACAGACAATCAATAAAATTGCTTAGCTTCAGATGTGCTTCAAATTAGTAAGCCATAATACAGCTCCGTCCGTTAAGTTATGAATGTTTACAAACCCTCCTTTTCACTTTTGATTCGGTTTTAATATGATTAGAAATATTTCTAAACTGCGCATTTTATAGTTTAAAATTTTTAACTCTTAATACGAATCGCAAAATATTAGATGTTATTACGGTTGAGTTATTTTTTATTAGTTGTAAAAATCTACTAATACTATTAAGATTAATATTTCCTCAATGAAAAGTATCGATCACGTGATTATTTGGATATCATCTAACGTCGTTAATACACGTTTCTATAAATGCCTTTTTAATTTATGTTTGATCTTGATTTTGTTGCGGTTTGTGTTAACTTTTTGAGAGATTATGATAGTACTTTCAAGGTAAGTCCATCAGAAAGTATCACACTCTGATGAACTTCCAGTAAACAAAGGTTAGAATCTAAGATTACGTCGTATTCCTGTTTAGCGACTCTCGACTTATTTATCAAATTTTATTGATATTTTGCATCCCATTACTCGAACGATTTATTTCGTGAAGTCAACTCATCCCACGAACCACTTCCTTTTGCCACTGAGCTACTATGCAACCCCTATTTTTGTTACGTTTTTGATTCCAAAATTTCGCTTATCATTTTTGCTTTCTATTTATTTCATACGTATTTTTCAGCATGTCTGCTTTGTCATACGTATCCCATGTTGCAGTTTCCTTTGTATTTGTTCTTTCCACTTCTTCCGCTATTTGAACGTTGCTATCTACTTTTGTATCAACCCACTTTGCAACTGAAATTCCATCTTCTGTCACTCTCCAATCGTATTCCACGTATTTTATTTGCTTGTCGGTTTTCAAATCCCTGCCGCCTTTTTCTTATAGTACTAGGATTCTTATTAAATCTGAAACAAACGTAAAACCTAACCGCTTTTTCAGTCACGTTTCTCAATATAAATCTGGAATTGGTCCAACGTATTCAGTTTTCAAAGCTCGTACCCAGACGTTCTAACTATGCTTTGTTGGTTTGTTAGTGAAGAACGACCCTTAAATTGGATCTTTGACTCGTCAATAGAAATATTTTTGTTGGTTTATAAAAAATTTTCAAATATTGTAGACAACTCCGTTAGAAAAGGTCATACTTTATATAACTTGTCATATAAACATTCTTCTCTTTTAGGTTGCAAAAGCATTGTTGTTACAGTGAAAGTTTCCTAATAACCAATCACATTTGTTTCTTGACATTAAATATGGATGTAAGCATCTCGAAGTTCTAATTTTGTGGGCGAAAGTCACAGAAACTAATAAAATACTTTACTCTCAATAAAATATTAATTCCAAAGAATATTTTCATTTCTTTTCTCCCGATTTTGCGATTACTTGTGTGGCGTATCAATTTGTTTGGAAATCTAACGATTCAAAAAGTATTTGGAAGAAAACAATGAAATATATCCACAGGGAGTTTGGCATCTTTTAGGTAAATTAGTATGGCTATACTTTTTTTAATTTCTAGGTGCTGTGTATTGCATTTCTTTTTCAAACAAATGTATTTTTTGTTTAATTTTGCTCTTAATTGAATCAAGAGAATACTATCATCTTTGCTAAAGTCGTCGAAGTTTTCAACATTGCGTTCACGATCGGTTTTCAGAAAAGTATTTCCTCAAAATTGGTATTTTATGAAACTCTTATTTTAATAAGTGACATATTGTGACTTGTCATCATGGTCCTCTTCTAGTTGTGATTCGTTTCCAGGTGGTATTTCCTGGAAAAGATTAAGGTATTCTCCATATTCCATGTTCTCAAGGTCTACAATAGATTATCGTTTTTTTAAACATACATAAAATAAATAATTATTGCACCTTTTACTGTTTGGTGGTGTTGAATGATACTCAAATAAATTCATAAAAAGTTGTGAAACAGTGATACCACAAAGTTTGGAAAAGTTAAACGATGAGATCACTTCATGAAACATTTCAGTGTATCGAACAACAAGGTTCAGATGTTTTTGTAAGCGATAATTTATGAAAAATAGTACAAAAATGTAATAAACGGTTATGTAAACAATCACAAACAATACCTAAGGTTCTTTATTCTAGGATTAAAATTTAAAAAAAAATAGAATTTTACAATAATCATACAACTTTAGTTGTTGGTGACTGTCCCTACCATAGAATCCACTCATACTGTTTAGGTACGGAATATCTTGTTTAGTGGTTTTTATTTATAGTCCTTCAAGTCGTAACACTCAGCACCAGCCAATTTTGGCAAATTAAAAAAGTTAAAGTTTTAGAATATTTCAGTTTTTTAAATGTTTGTACTGTAGTGAAACGTAACTGTAGGGTAATGTACATACAATATTTGATGCATATCGTACTTGGCACTTAGTGTACGTTACCTGATCAAAATACATCTATGCAGATCATCATCAAAACAGCTCTTGATTCATTATTAACATGTAATCACAACAAACGTAACTGCTGTTGCATTTATGTGACGTTTGAAACATAACTCGAGATAAAATAAAAGATTTGTTTAAGAGTAGAATCATATGATCTCAAAATGGACTACTAAATTTCTTGGTAAGAAAACGTAACCTTTTTTGTTTACGATTCTATAACATAAGTCTGTAAGTAGTTTATTCATCCCGAAACATCAAATTTCAATAGATAAAGAATTTATGACTATACCGCTGTGTATCGCACAATAATGATTGAAATGTTGAGCAATGTTTCATTTATATTTAAAATTTGTTAAATCTCAGGGCTTGAATTCATTACTATAATAATAGAGAAAAATTTAAATTTTTATGTTTATAGTTTACTAAACACAGCGTGCATGCATAATAAACATTAAATTAAAGACACCAATAAGTTTTTTTTAAAATTGCAACACAAAGTTGGATTCGTTTTAAAAGAACTGACCTTTACGCTCGATGATCTTTTGTCTCCTTTTATTGATGATGTCATTAGGTCTGGAGTATTTTGGTGGCTTTAATTTTCTTGATTTTATTTAATTAGTGCACATTCCATTTTTAATTGTGTCGATCTTACCCAATACTTGCTTTAACGGACAAAACTTAAATTTTAAATTGCATGACTGAACGAATCTATATTTTAACATCGGGTTTTTATGAATTCTTTTCGTTGCCTGTCACTGCCTGAATTCTACCCTTTACTCCTCATTTTTTACTTTTCCTTTGTGTCCCTTTTTAATCATTTGCTTTCATTCCAATACACACAAATTGTTCATAACTCTTGACATTTTAATAGTTTAATGGTTTCAAGTTTTAACCTTGATAATTTTTATACGCGTGGATCATCTGATTCGGGTACAAAGACCTGTCCTTTTCTTTCACAGAAGAAACTTTAATAACACTTGTTTACACGAAATTTAACATTTTTGAACGTTACAAAATAACTAAATCTACGTAAACATTATCTTAATTCATTAATTATCTTGTTACAAACACAAATCAAATTTTTAAGTAATTATTTTCGATTAAAAAATTAACTTTTAATATTTAAAGTAACTAATTTCAGCGCAATACGTTTGATGTATGTAAATCATTTATACCACTAAAACGCCTAAAAATGGGAAAACTTTATTAATCAGTAAATTTGTTATTATCCTAAACAAGACACAAATTGTTTTAATAATTACACTCATAAAATATGTTTTTTTAGAAAAATTTCATTATTCACGAGTGTCTTTAATCTTTGTGATTACAATTCAGATTCGTAATGATATAAAAATGTTAGGCTTCGATAATATAATAAGAAGAATTGGAACTTCAAAGTGTTTCTGCGCCATGGAAATGTCTTGCGCGAACAGTGTCGCAATGTCTTGTCTTTGCGTCAAAATACCTTGCATCGTAATGTCACCCTTACATGCGTCATCTTATTAACTATTATTCAATTAATAAGTGTCAATTTTCTTTCAAAATTTCAAGCTTTTGGTGATTATTAGAATAAAATTTAATATAAGTTAATAATTGAAAGATTAGTAGGTAAGAACAAAAAACAAAATTTTGTTCTTACAGTTTTTATTTTTAATTTGTGAACCACGTAAAAATTTTAGATATACCGATGTTAATGGCACTCACTAAAGCTCAAAACAAGATTCAACAATTAATTTAAAAAAATAATTAAAACTGGTGAGTTAGTTATTAGGTTAAAACAAAAGTTCATTATATAAACGCCATCAATTAGAAACAAAATATTAATAACCGACTATGTTGTTAAAATATTTAACGACCTTTTAATATTATATACGTACAGCACAGGAACTTCCGTAATCTTTAAATTTTAATTACATATCTTGCATTGACTGAATTTAAATATTCAATAATATTATAAGAAATACAGCTTTTAATGTCTAAGAAAAAACTTTGCTTTATAAAACAAAACAAAGTAGCTGTGTTATTGGTATGAAAAACGACTTAAGGAGCTTCTATAAAATCAAACTATGCAATGTGACTTTTTTTTACTTAGATTAAATATTAAAACAATCAAAAACTTAATTATTATTTATTAATTAGTATACATATTCAAAACTCAGTTAAAACAAAAACAGGGAAACAATAGTGTGTGACCAGGAACAATGCGATCTCTGTGTGTTAACATTTAACACGTAGCGAAATTAAATTATGATATGCTGTACTTATTCAGACATTGTTATGATTTACTTTCTCTACGTAGGAATTGTTAATACGGAAGAATGTCATTACTTCTAGTAATGATCTCATAATACAGCTACATTTTTTTTGAAGAAAACTAATTATTCTTCTTTATTCACAGAAGCTATAAGAGAAATAATGTTTCAAAAATTTTTTCACTAACCCATTCTTCTCTAAAAATTTGACAGTGACGATTTCCAAAATAACTTAACAAATAAGAAATAACAGAAGTATTCTGAAGAAAAAGTATTTTCTTTAAAGAATCTATTTTAAAATTATAGACAATCAGATGATAAATAATAGCAGCGTGTTCCAGAGAATTTTAATCGTAGATTGGAAGCATGTTCAACTTCAAATGGACATCAATTTGAACACATTTTATGAGAAATAGTTTAGGTTATTGTAATTTGTTATTATAAAACTTTTTGGTTTTTGCTCATCCATACACTGATTTTTTTAATAACTATGCCAATATCTTGAAAACTGTCAAGTTTAGATGTCATACATATCTAATGAAAACTTATGTACCATGTGTCTTGATTAAGAGAGGACACAGGTTGTATTTTAGAAACTATTTTCGTTACAACTTAGGGAAAAATTCATATAATAAAGTTGCTTATGAGAAACTGTTGGAAAATATTTTTAAGTTTCCTACTTCACCAATAGGGAGCCGTTGTTCACAATAATAATTCAAAACCATTTTTTATAATAAATGCGTTGTAATAGTACCATAAAACTTAAATATTCGTAATCCTCAGATCATTTTATGTAAGTTTGCTTTAATGCTTTTCTTCTATCTTGTCAAATAACTGGTAGGGGTGACTGGGAAAGCTGACTAAGTAAAACAGTCATAAGTTTTGTATCGCTTTAGGGATTTCGCAAATTTAATATCATTTGAAGGTCAATTCAATCGTCTAATAAAGTATCGTATTATCGTTTTATTCTGGTTTTTTCACGATCGCTAGGTGGCGTTGTTTCGCCAATTGTTAATTTTTCTACTTTTTGTGAATTTTTAAATGCAATGCTATACTTTTAAATTATTTACATGAAGAGCATGAAATTAAACAAAAATGGTAAAAACGCATCTCAATATCTATTTTCTAAGTTGAGATACGAAAAAAATATGGTATACTAAAAGATCGACTTTTATTCTTAAATAAATTGAAACGTTTACTTAATCTAGTAGGCATCCAGATCCCACATCGTTCTTATACTAACAAACGTGTAAAGCGTGTCGAAAATGTACGGAAACAAAACATTTTGCTCGAAAAATAAAATAAACGTCTATAACAGCGTCAAAACCAAGCACCGCAAGCACATTCTTTTTGAGAAAAGCTGAAAATGAAAGGAACACTAAAAATTGTGTTTAAAAATTGAATTCAAACAAAAACTATAGACAATAAAATTTCCATCAATTTTATTTCACAACTTTTGTATAATTAATATTCAAAGGAAAGGAACACCAACTGCAGCGTCTATTTAACCAACAGAAAAACACCAAAAACTGCACCAAAAACTTGACTCGGACACGTGTTTCAACAGCTAAGCTGTTATCATCAACGATACCGATACTAAAATAAAAACAAGGGAAGCTTATACAGGGTGTCTCAGATAAGGGTGGCAATATTTCAAGGGTACATAGAGAAACTCCAGATTAGAGATTTGAGATAATAAATCTATGTCCGGAAATGCGTTGCTTCCGATATACAGGGCCTTGAAAAATTCAAAAATTAATATGTTTTGTCTGTATTTTGAAAACGCGTTGATCGATTTTCTTAAAATTTCCAGAGTATGTCAAGCAAAGTATTGGTCATATTTATGTGCCAATCCGACTCTTCTAAAAATTTCCAGGACCGGACTTTCGGTTTTTCTCACTTAGTTTTAAGAGAAAATGTAGCACGCCACTGGTTTTTCCAAATATTGGAATCATTTTTCACATTCCCAATCAATTTGGAAAAGAAACGCTCTCTTGTTTTTCTTCTCCGACGCGTCGTTTCCGCGAAAAAAATAAAATCCATTTGGATGTCTTTCAAAGAGCTCATTATCGAAAAACTTCAGGTGACAATAAAAACGTAGTGAACAATGAATATTGTCATGGCGACAACGAAAACAAAATTAATACCGCAACTGGCAAGAGGTTTGAGTATCGTTGTCTTCACCTGAACTTCAAAAAACACTTGACTACCATATTAATTTTGAATTTTTCAAGGCCCTGTATATCGGAAGCAACGCATTTCCGGACATAGATTTATTATCTCAAATCTCTAATCTGGAGTTTCTCTATGTACCCTTGAAATATTGCCACCCTTATCTGAGACACCCTGTATATATATATCTGCTTATCACGCATCGTTAACTTAATTGATTCTTAGATAAGCTTAAATAATTCCGAAAATCCTAATGGGCCGTTATCATCATAATTCATAAGCAAATTTCTGTTTTTAAAAAATTTCTAAACTTTCATAAGAATCAAGTTCGTTTTATTATCTACCCTCTTAATTAATTCAATGTCGCCTACTCTATGGCCATTTTCAAGCATATGCATGGCAACACTGGACCTATCTGTGCGATGATATTTGACATGAGCTACGTGCTCTTTAAAACGAGTTTTAATAGGTCTCTTGGTTTGCCCTATATATACTTGGTTACAGTCTTTACAATTAATTTTATATATTCCCGATTTATCACACATTTCTATTGGGTCTTTGGATTGCCTAAAAGATTTTGCAAGTTGTTATTACTAGAAGTCACTGTTTGATAATTAAATTTTGAAAATATTTTTTGAAGACCTTTGTGTATGTGGGATAATTTGGTAATTTGACATATTTCTTATCTATTTTGCTATTACTAGTTCCTAACGTTGTAATGTTTCTAATGTTTAACTTATGTTTATGTTTTCTAATTATGTTTGTGACAATTGATTCTTGAAAACCATTGTATGATGCAATCTGCTTAATATTTCGCAGTTCTTTATCAAAGTTTTGTTTTGACAATGGGAAATGTAATAATCGGTGAATCAAAAAGTTGAAAGATGCAAGTTTATGTTGCATACTATGGTTGGAATCATTTGTTATAAACCTCATAGTGTTAGTGTCTTTACGATAAATATCTATATCTAGTTTGTTGCCAATTCTTGTCACTAAAGTGTCTAAGAAAGGTAACTTAAGGTTTGTTTCTGTTTCATAGGTAAACTAAGTAAAAAAATTAAAATAGATATAGATATTTATCGTAAAGATACTAACACTATGAGGTTTATAACAAATGATTCCAACCATAGTATGCAACATAAACTTGCATCTTTCAACTTTTTGATTCACCGATTATTACATTTCCCATTGTCAAAACAAAACTTTGATAAAGAACTGCGAAATATTAAGCAGATTGCATCATACAATGGTTTTCAAGAATCAATTGTCACAAACATAATTAGAAAACATAAACATAAGTTAAACATTAGAAACATTACAACGTTAGGAACTAGTAATAGCAAAATAGATAAGAAATATGTCAAATTACCAAATTATCCCACATACATAAAAGGTCTTCAAAAATATTTTCAAAATTTGATTATCAAACAGTGACTTCTAGTAGTAACAACTTGCAAAATCTTTTAGGCAATCCGAAAGACCCAATAGAAATGTGTGATAAATCGGGAATATATAAAATTAATTGTAAAGACTGTAACCAAGTATATATAGGGCAAACCAAGAGACCTATTAAAACTCGTTTTAAAGAGCACGTAGCTCATGTCAAATATCATCGCACAGATAGGTCCAGTGTTGCCATGCATATGCTTGAAAATGGCCATAGAGTAGGCGACATTGAATTAATTAAGAGGGTAGATAATAAAACGAACTTGATTCTTATGAAAGTTTAGAAATTTTTAAAACAGAAATTTGCTTATGAATTATGATGATAACGGTCCATTAGGAATTTTCGGAATTATTTAAGCTTATCTAAGAATCAATTAAGTTAACGATGCGTGATAAGCAGATAGTATATATAAGCTTCCCGTTGTTTTTATTTTTAGTATCGGTATCGCTGATGATAACAGCTTAGTTGTTGAAACACGTGTCCGAGTCAAGTTTTTGGTGCAGTTTTTGGTGTTTTTTGTTGGCTTAAATAATTATTGTTAAAACAATTAGTGCCAAAATTTAATCAAATAGTGCGCAGAGCTCACATTAAACTGTGTTAAAGAGTATTGAAAGTGTACGGATATAAATATTTAATAATTAATGTTAATTAGAAATATTGTTAAAAAATTAATGTCACATTATAGTCATATCTCAGTAATTATTTACCGGGAGCTTTTTTTATACGATAACTACCTCTACTAGCCTATGTAGAGACTACATGAGGTATCGCGCATCTAACGTTTCTTTTAAGACAGTTAAAACTCACACCCACAGAGCGAAAATGAGAATTGCGTTTAGAAAAAAATGGTTTAAACAAATATTAAAGACAATTAAATTTACAACAACTTTTTTTGTATAATTGGTACTGGCGGAGATATTGTCATTCAAGTATTGTTATATCTCAGTATTTTCCTATCGGATCAAATAACTTATGTATAATTTTCATATAAAGCAAAAAAATATATAAAATGAATGGTTTTTAAATTTAATATATATTGCACCACTGCTTACTTATCGTCGATCATGTTTAATAATTTTGTTGATTTTGTTGTTTAATTTAATCGGTAGTTCTTAATCAGGATCATCTATTTGTTCCGTTCAAATTAACAAATTGATTCGGTTATCGAATTAACTCAAATAATGGTTAAAACATTATGACCCGTATCATTTATTTAATTATGTATCATGTTCAAACATAAGTTTTGCGACACCTAGTGTCGACTCGTGTTATGCATCTCATTAACCAACTATGTCGCAAAATTTATTGATTGAATGATGATGCCTTCAGTAGGGAATATAGTTGACAGCACGCATTTGTACAGTAGTGAACTTACACTCGAGTTCTCTCACTCCTGATGAGTTCAAAAAGGACGAAACAGCTGTCCAGTGATTCTTGGTGTTTGTTTGCTATTATACAACCTCTTGCAAACTTACAGCAGGCGATTCGAGATTTTTATTTTTGCTAACACTTAGTTGGCTATAATTTTATCGAATGATCTACTTATAACTGCTTTTACATATCTGGTACATTTATCGTTAAACGTAGAACTTCATGCTTTGTAATGAAAATGTTGTAGGTATCAAATTTTACGCAAAAATTTGAAGAAAACGGTAAGAGTTAGAAACCTACAACCTTCTCATTAGAAAGTTTATGAAATTCTACGTTCAACATCACATAAAAAATTATTTGACGAAATCAAGTTATCCATAAATTTAGTCACGTTAGAATTGCCTAAAAAATCCAAATTTGCAATCCAAAATGGATAGTTTCATTTAAAAAAAAACGAATTCTGGTATGTCGGGCTTTTATGACATACCCTGTATAAACAAAAAATAGTTTTAAAATATGCAAGTTATTAATCTACACTACTATTATTAAAAAAAGTTTTTTCTACGCCCAATATTTTTGCTCGCACTAATGGCTCACTCTGTACAATTTCTAATTTGTTTCTTGTTTTGATCTTTTAAAAACATTTGTTTATTTTATACGTATCAATTTTTAAGATTAATCATTATCTTCCTTATCTTTTTCTTTATCGAGTGCTTACGTCTACCTCAACTATGTTTCCTGTATTCTATCGATTTCAATCCAATTTATTTATCAGTATCACTTATTTGTTAAACAACCGTTTTCTTTTAACTGTTTTAACACTAATTAAACTTCTTTCCCTCTTCAGTTTCTTTTCCTAAACTCTATAATTTTTGTGCTCACACATTTACCTCCTGTTTTTCTTTCTAATTCACTGGTGGCAAAGGTTCTATAGAACAGTTTTTATCGCTGTTCGTAGTTATAGTTTCAAACAATTGAATGTGATGATAAAAATTTGGCACAATTATTGTTCTTGCTGTTGATCTCTCCAAACTATCAATTTTGACCATATACCGTAGTTTAAAAGCCAAATGGAATAAATTCATTATTTCTCTTACTGTACATATTTTGAAAAACCCGAAACACGTCAAACTTAAATCATAAAATGACATTCTATCACGTGAAATTTTCATCCCTACCATCAACCCCCTTCGAATGACAGGTGCAACCCCTAATTTTTTTAATGGGAAGTATAGGCTTGTGATACATCGTTTGAAAGGTCTCTTCTTTCCCTGTACAAAGTGTTATCTGTTTTCATTTTATTGCAGGAATTAAAAAAAAAATTATGATTATACCGAAATTTGCTATAATACAACAATAAACGAGAATGTAATTAAACAAAGAAAATAAAAATAAAAGTCAATGAAGTAGATGTTCAAAATGCTCCCCGCGAACTTCTTGGCAGCATCCTAATCTTAAATAAAAATGTCTTCTCACCTTGCTTAGCATATCACGTGACCGACGAAATCGCGAGCGTTATTCGTTGTCTTAAGTCATCTAGATCAAGCGGTTTAGTTTGGTAAACAACATTCTTCACATATCCCCATAAAAAGAAATCTAATGGGGTAAGATCAGAGGATCGCTGGCCATTCTAAATCATAATTTTTTTAATTCCTGCAATAAAATGAAAACAGATAACACTTTTGTACAGGGAAAGAAGAGACCTTTCAAACGATGTATCACAAGCCTATACTTCCCATTAAAAAAAAAATTAGGGGTTGCACCTGTCATTCGAAGGGGGTGATGGTAGGGATGAAAATTTCACGTGATTGAATGTCATTTTATGGTTTAAGTTTGACGTGTTTCGGGTTTTTTCAAAAATATGTACAGTAAGAGAAATAATAAATTTATTCCATTTGGTTTTTACACACTGTATATTTGTGGTGTCAAAAATTTATGGCGAAGGTTGACGTTGTTGCATATGTTCAATAATCATACTGTCACCACACGGGTATAACCTAAAACTTAGTATTAGAATAACTAATTTTAACAATGTCTTAAACAATTCGTCATTTGCTTTTTATGTTAAAAACAAGAACCCAAAACCGTGAAGTGTGGCTTGATTTTAAGAAATATTTAGCTTCTTGATTATTGTTTGGTCATTTTCTAATAAATAAAATAATGCAATTTGTGACAAATGTGGTAAAGAAAATTGAAAAAGAGAAAGTTGGTGTCAGTAGGCAGGTAGGATTCAGAAAAAAATAATGAACAAGAACATAGTGGGAGCAAAGAAAAAGAGGAAACTTTCTGCAGGGGCAAGAGGTGAGAGAGTTAGGAAATGAATACATAACAAAGAGAGAATTAAGACAGGATGTCCAATGAGTGTGTTTGATTGCTCTATACATAGTGGGATATGGAGAGCGAATTCGAAAAAGTGGTGGTAATTACGGTGGGAAGAAAGAAAGATTGGGTAAACTTGCTTACGGGGATGAGGAGGAAAAGAAGGGGATGATAAAAGTGATTAGGAAAAAATTTAATGAAGGAAAAGTTTGAGGCGAATGCGTGGAAGACAAAGGTTATAGAGAAAAAAAGGATGAGAAAGAAAATAAAATGGTAGTGGGGAAAGAAGAATTAAGAGAAAGTGGACAAATATACATATTTGGGATAACAAAGATAAAGAATATTTTAAAAATTAGAACAGAAAGGAAATAAAATAGTATAAGTAACCATTTCTCAATTAAACGTAAACACAGTTTTCAATAATATCCATGAAAAATTTCTAATAGTTTTGTAATAATAATTTTACATCTATTAAATTTAGTTTAAAACAAATTTATTAAGTCGAAGTTAAATGATAAAAGTGTCGAAAATGTTTTATCTTTTTCAGCAACTTGCTAGACAAATAATTAGAAACGAACACATTTATTAATTAAATTAAATTGCCAGTACTTTAATTGAACGGGACTGTAACATAAACAATGCATAATTTTTGTAACAATAAAAAATCAAAATTTGTTTTTACTTAACTTGAGGTTAAACACCTGCATATGTTAAACACTTGCGATCATTGTGAATAAAGTTTAGATAACAGGCTGAATTTGTCATTTTTAAACAATCAGTTTAGTGTCGATGATTGCCGGGATCAAAGTTTTTCTAAAATTTAGTGTATGTGTTTTTTGAACAAAAAAAATGGTACTTTGAAGCACCACGGTAAAAGTTTTTTGAACCAGATTAACTATAATTTCATATAATTTCCTGAAAAACCGCACTAAAAATTCGAAATTTGGATTTATTATATTGTTCAATATTAGGTGTTAAAATATTGTTTTAAACAAACTAAATTACGCGTTGAAATTATTTCAGAAGTTTATAATTTTATGTAAATACAATAAAAATTATATGATGCGTCATCCGCTAAAACCGACATTGCATGAAACGAGTAATTTGAAGAGAAATCGTTTTGAAAAATATAAGCGTCACCAAAATTATTTAGATTTCTTAAAGAATTCTGTACTCCTTTGTGCTAAAATCCTTATTCTACTCTCTACTATTTTTTATAGAAACAATGTTAAAACGAACTCACGGGTAATGTTTGAAAAACTAGTTTCAGGTTTTACCGTTTCGTGGCGGTATTTTATAGAGAAAAATTAAAATCTTTTTGAAGCGCCAGAATACACCCTTATATGCAATTGAAATATTCTAAAATATTATTTTTCACAAAACTGCACCGGCAAAGAGTTTGCATCAAATGCGAAAAATTTTTGTAATTGAGATATCCGAAAATTTCTTTTGGCAAACAAATTCAACATATTGAATGACAAAAAAAATACTTTGCAAATGTCATGTGACCACTGTCATGGCGGCAATTAAAAAAAATATCCCTTAAATATGTAAAAAGTGAGGTTAGATAAGAAGATATTGAAAAATGCTTAAGAGAAAAGTTGTTCAGAATTAGATTATACGTCTACGTGCAAATTTTTAAAAGAAAATAACGATTTTTCAAAAATATTAGTTTTTCGGCAGCTTTTTTCCGGAAATATTGAGAAAATAGTAATTTTTTGCGCTTGATTTGCATAAACACAATAAAACCAACAAATAAACTTACCCATCTAGTAATGTTTATTTATTAGTCTACCAATGGATTTCTGAAGAACAAAACATTGTTTTTTTAGGACGGACTTTGCTGCAATGGCCTACAGAAAAACAAAAGGTTGAAATTACAAATTTAGAATTATTTTAAAACAGTCCTAAAATGATCAATTCTTTCATTCTCCAAAACCCAATTTAAAGAATTCTTGACAATATTAGCCTGGATAACAAGCCTTCATATCAAAACATACAAAAATTAAAAAAATTTTATATTTTAAGCTATTTTTTTCTTTTAAATGACAAAATTACTGGATTGTAAAAGTTTATCTTTGATTGGATTGTGTTTTATGCAAATCAAACGCAAAAATTTTGTTTTCAATATTTCCGGAAAAATGCTCGGAAAACTGATAATTTTAAAAATTGATATTTTTTTGAAAATTTGCACATAGACGTGGCCAATCCCATTATTCTGAACAACTTTTCTCTTAAGCATTTTTCAATATTTTGTCATCTAACCTAACTTTTTACATATTTAAGGAATATTTTTTAAATTTGCCGCCATGACAGGGGTCACATGACATTGTATAAGTCATTTTTTTGTCGTTTAATATGCTGAATTTATTTGCCAACAAAAGTTTCACATATCTCAATTACAAAAATTTTTCCCATTTGATGCAAACTCTTCGCCTGTCACTGTATATGAATTGGTACCAGGTTTGTCTCTGTTGTATGTTTACCGTCATTACTAAAAAATTGTAAAGAAGGTAAAAATAAAAATCTTGCAATTACCACAAATTTGATAATTACTATCAACCTCGTATGTACAACAAAAATTCTACATTTTATTGACGATTTTAAATTTTAAGTTTTTTTCAGGGGTTTTCAAAAAGATGAAATTTTATATACAGGGTGTTTGCTATATTCGACCGACAACGCTCTACCTCAGAGAAGTCTCGTAAATTGTGAATTTTGATATAGGAACATGAACCCTTAAACGGCTTAGTTGCTGAGATAATACGTTGTTGAAAGTTTAAAATAAAAATTAAAATTTTACAATTAATTTAAAATGCCATTTAAATAGATTTTATTACATTTTGAACAATTTATATTTAACCTTTTTCAAAATCAAATTAATAGTATAGATTAAAATAAATTATTTAGCAAAACACCGACAGCAAATTGCATTGCACATAGTAATTTGGAATATGTCAGTACTTTTGCAGACTTTGTTTAGAAGCAAATATCTTTAAGACCGTTCATTTCAGTCCCATAAAATGTTTTACTTTTTGACCAAAAATGAATAGAAAATTTAAAAAGAAACAAAAAAAATATTGGCTCTAATGTTTAATGGCATTTTTGATTTACTGCAAATTTTTTATTTTTATTTTTAAACTTTCAACACCCTGTATCTCAGTAATTAATTCGCTTAAGGGTTCATGTTCTTATATGAAAATTCACCAATTTACGAGACTACGCTCTGGGGTAGAGCGTTGTCGGTTGAATACAGCAACACACTGTATATTATCAAATAACCCAATCATCGTATATCGGTGAAGGGTGTATGGAATACAACATTTAAATTACAATTATAATACAGATAAATCAACTTGATGTGAATACTTGCAGACAAATTAAATACATACTACATATATAAAAAAAAAAGTTAAAAACAAATTAAATATTTATACTATTATTTATAAGTTTTGTTAATATTATGTATAAACATGGTCTATTGTTTTTATTTCTTGTCATTACTTTTGCTTTTTTCCATGTTGTTCCTCTACCGGTCAATAATCTTCCCTACTACATTGTTACATGTATCACGAGATCTTCCTTTCTCTTTTGGTTGTCTGTGCATTCCACACTTGTCTAATTTGCTGATTATTTTCTATTCGTTGCAGATGCCTCCACCAACTCAAAGTTGTCTTTTTTCTATAAATTGTGTTACTGATTCTATTCTCTAGGGCTTCTCCTATTCTCCTATCACTCGTCCTCATTTCTGCTGCATACATTTCACTGTTGAGATTTTTTGTCATCACCCATATCTCGCACCATACGTTTAGGATTGGTTAGCCACATGTTAGCCATTACTTTTGTTTTATTTTTATTTATCACCATTCCCAGATTTTTTTTAATTCTCCGTCCCATATGTTCAAATGTAATTGAAGGATTTTTTCATTTTCTGCTACTAATGCAACATCGTCTGCAAATACGCACTTTGTTTAAAACTTCTATTGGTTTTAAGTTTATTATATCTACCGTTATTTTTTTGTTCTATTGCTCCATCGTCTTAATAACGTCATTATAAAGAGTGCCAGATTTAGGACTCCATCTTGTCTTAATCCTATTTTTTTTAAAATCTTCCGAGATCATGTTTCTATTTATTACATAGTTGGTATTATTTTGTACACACTTTGGATGACTTCTACTAGTTCACTACTGACTTCCCATAGTATAACTTTATTTACTGTCAAAAATTTTGAGGTCAACAAATGCAAAAAACATGTTTTTCTACGATCGTGCAAAAGTGACTATTTTTGCAGCAATTACTATGCCAAAAGTTTCACTTTTTGCATTAGGGCAAAGAGTAAATTATTTTTGGACTAGTGTAAAAAAGTAGTTTTTTATTGTAGAAAATATGTTGTGTGCAACATGTGCAAAAAAAGCATATTTATTGTACTCAGCACAATCATATATCGTGCAACAAATATGCACTTTTGCACTAGTTACACAAATAACTATTTAATACAGAGTTTTGATTTTTCTATTTTCTTTTTAATTGTGCATATTCTTTCTCAATTCACTTTGTGATTGTGACGAAGTGCTTTTGTATCTTGTCTTGCAGTCTATTTTGAGTATATTTTGTATATTTTAGAAAATGCTAGTAAACTAATTCCTCTGTAACTACTGCAGCCTGTGTTGTTATATTTTTTATGTATTGGTACTAATAACCTTTTTTCCCAGTTTTTAGGTGTTTACTTTTTGTTCCGCGCTTTGTTATATATACATATACTTAATAATAGTTTTTCTCCTTCTTTGACTAAATGTTTATCATTTCGGTTTTATCTAGTCGTATCCTGCTGCTTTCCATTTTGATTCCTTTGACTGCTTGTTTTACTTCTTCTATTTTTATTTTGTTTTATGTCGTTATCCCGTTTTTGCTTTCAAATCTTCCTGTCAATTTCATTAGTGTTGTTTTCTCTTCTTCAACTGTCATTTCTTTTTGTGGTATTAAGTGGTTTCGAAATATTCTTTCCATCTTTGCATAATATCATGATCATCTGTTAATATGTCTCCTCTTATATTTTTTATTCTGCTGTTGTTGTTTCTTAGTTTATTCAATCTTAACGACTTTATTACTTTGTAAATTAATTTTTGATTATCTTTACTATTTTTTTCCACTTCTTCCCATGCTCGTTCTTTTCCTCGTAGAATTAATTTTTTACCTTGTTTGTTGTTCTTTATATCTGGCCATAGGTATGTTAGATTTCTATTGTTTTCTATAATGTTTTCTTGTTTTTTACTTGTTCCCTTGATATCTTCATTCCACCATGATGCTTTTTATTGTTATACTACTAGTCCGACATGCTTCAATTGCTCATTCTTAAAACTATATCTTTAAAATTTTCCGCATGATTGTTTCATATCTAAATTTTTTATATTTATTTTGTTTTTACTTTTTCTTTTATAATTTTTGTAGAGCTTTATTATTCTTTCGTTAGTGTTTAGTTTTTATAGTTCGTTGTTCTATTTTCTTTGAATGTTTTCTTCTTATTTATTGTTATTTTTGTTGCAATTTTTGTTACTACCACGTATTATCACTATATATTTTTGGTCCTCGGTTAAGAGTCCTTCTACCCTTTCTTTGCTAAAATCGTTATATCGAATCGCAAGAACTATACTATTTTTTTTATAGAAAGAATGTTAAACAAGGTCACGGAAACGCTTGAAGAAAAAGTAGATTCAGGTTTACCTATTCTGTAGTGCTGCTTTGACAGGAAAAATTAAATGTTTTTGACAGGACATAAACACCTCTTATATACAGCGTCATCCCCAAAGTCCGTACCAAATGGGAAACTTTCGATTGGTGGGTTTTTCGATAAAAGTTATTCTTTATAAAGTTTGTGCATCCTCTCAAACTAAATGACTACCACAATGTTGGGTGAAGGACTGCAGTAATATACGAGGTGCATTCGAAAAATTTAATTTTGAGTCAAGAGTAAAGTGCCCTTATTTCCCCAGTAAATGAACAAAAAAATTATTTAAAGAATATGTTTTTCATTTAAAACATCATGATTTGAAGTCATGGCTATCTGAAAAAATTTTAACTGTGCATGTTGCGGGATGGACATCATACTGAGATGTAATTCTTAATTTTGAGGTTTAGTGCCTCTAACATTCTTAAAAATAATAATTCTTGTTAAGATACTGACTTTGTTTTGAGCAATTTTAAAGTCAACAAACACTAAAAGAACTTTGTAACTAAACCTTGCAAAAAGAAGTTTTTCTAATGAATAAAAAATTGACCATAATTAGCACAATAATTCAGCAATTTGTAAATTCATAAACATTCTAGAATAAACGGTTGTATACAAGATAATCGTTTAATTTATCATTTAAAGCAAAATCTTTTTTCTTATAGCCACCATTTTAAAAGAATTGGAAAAAATTAAAAATTTTTCTAGATGGCCATGACTTCAAATTTTAATGTATTTTTTAATGATGAACAACTTTTTTAAATAAAAATTTTTGATATTTACTGAAATAAGGGCACTTTACTCTTGACTCAAAATTAAATTTTTGAATGCACTCTGTACATTACGCATCTTACGCCACGTTTTGTTGATGTATTTTTAGTTTTAGAGGACGCACAACCTTCTATAAAGAATAACTTTTATGAGAAACCCATAATAAATAAAATCCCCATTTGGTGCGGACTTTGGGATGACTCCTTGTTACAACCATAATTATTCTAAAAATCATATATTCTCACATGGTAAAATGTTCTTCTCTAACTCAGTACAGATCGCTTTTTTAAATTCATGAACAATTAATAAATTGGGAAGAATTTCAATATTTCACGACAAAAGCTGCAAAAACAATCTTATTTTCAAAAACATAATTGTAATAAATCAAAATATTTAATAGAAAAAAGGCTTCGACTCTTAACCTTGTCATTTTAACCTCTCTCTTCTGGTGCTTTTCGTTAGCAATACGTAACTGAATGTAGCGCATACTTATATCTTTTTTTTATTTACTGCTTCTTCTGTGAATTTGTGTATTTCTATGTGTTGAAGAATTAATCGTTGTCCATTTTGTTTTTGTGTTTTCCCAAAATTTCTATCACGTCTATTGCCTTGGTCTTTTCTTGCTACCTACTTCTAGCATTTAGGTCTCCTGTCACGTATATTTTTTCTACTGCTATTTTCTCTCACTACCGTTAATTGATCCTTAAAACAAGTTCTTGTGCACTAAAACCTAAACATGCCAACCTTTACCCAATTCTAATAGTATTCACATGTAATAATAATATTGATTAAGTGTGTAATGTGATTGTGCTTAGAGTAAATTAGGTTACATTTTTTTCCCATCTGTCTGAGAGGGTCTTGATGACCAGGTCCGAAACCAAAGTGGTGATACTAGAACAACATGTTTTTCTTGTTGACTATGGAGTACTATAAGGTACTGATCACCATTTTTACTGTTAATAATCTCTCACTCCAGTACCTCCAGTTTCGTAAGTTAGTTGTTTCAATTTCTCTTCAATTATACAACCTACTCCTATAGTATGTCCATTTTTTTACTTTTTAATGCTTTGTTCTTTTTCTTTGTTTCTGTTGTGGTTAGTATTTGTATACCAGCTTTTTTCCAAATTCAGAATTAACTCATTTCTTTTTACTAGCTATGCTTCTAATATTCCAAGTTGCTAATTTTCAGTAATGTGTTGTTTTATTTTTATGTTTTGTGCCTATATTGTTTTTATTTTTATCATAAATTTGTGGAAAACTGAATATTTTTAGAAATTTCTTGGAAATTCTTAAAACAATTGTCAAAAATCAAAGAACGTAAAAAATCGAGTTCTCAGATTTACAATTAAAATTTAGAGTAAAAAAACTTTAATATTTTAGATTATACTTGAAACTAAACCAAAATTATACAATTTTTACAACGGTTTTTAAGAATTTTTCTTGATGATTAAAAAAATTCTCTGTTATGAAAAATTTTTTAATTAAATTTTTTGTGAAAACTCCATTATCTTAAAAAATTTTTAAAGCTCATTTTACATCACCGTTCAAATCAAACATCACATTCTTCTGTTTTGAGTGAAATTTATTTTGATCAAATAAGTTTGACAATATATTGTCAACTTAATTTGATGAGTGTTGGTTCTGTCTGGTTTTTTTTATTTCGCGATTGCTTTTTAATATTCAAATGTTTGTCAAAAACAAATGATTGTGTTTCCAACTAAAATTTATTTTAGAATTAGTAAGTTTTTTAAACAATAACATTATAGAAAATATATTTACAGGATCTAGAAATACTATATTCAGAGCAACACTAGCATAGCAATGAGTTTTTTTTTTTTTGATAGTTTTATTACTTTTATTATCAGTAGTCCGAAATCTTTATGAATCTGTAGTATTTATATTTCTCTTTAATATTCTTTGGCGCCTTGATAAATGATGTCTTCTACATCGTCCTTGTTGTATACTGGTCTAAAATAATCAGATGAGCCAATAGTAATGTTTTATCATTTGATGAATCTGATTGGTGTCAACTCCAAGGGTAATTTTTTTGCTAAATCAAAATGAATTTTCTCCAAAAGGAAACATTATCAGAAGCTTAGCACTAAATTTAGTGAAAAGTAACTGAAAAGTGGAGCCAAATAATAAACCTACCAAGAAAGATAACCCAATGTTAAAAAAATATAAAATCCGGAGGAGGTTTTGAAGAAGAACCAGGTTCTTTGAAAGCTGCAAAAAAACCATGCTACACCTTTCTGCACTGAAAGTAAGAAATCTGCTTTGACGTGTAACAATAGTTCGTGTCTCAAAAATCACGGAAAGGTAATTTGTGAAAATTGCTTAAGATTGGTAAAGAAGGTGACCTTATAGATATAAATTTTTTATTAAGTTATTTATATTTTTATTAATTCTGAACCAATAAACTTATTTTTAACAATGCAAGATTGTTGTTTTTTTTATTTTAAACCATTGTTCAACAGAAACAGAACACTTACTTTTTAAATTTAATTCTATATTATATAAATCTTTATAGAGAGGGTATGTTTTAATAAAACAAATTGCAGATAAAGTAATGCAAATTTTTTAAAATAGTTTAGAAATTAATTTAATTTATATTGACTAAAAACAGTATAATGTGTATATACAAGGGCGGTCTGAAAAGTTTCTGACTTCAACGTGAAGATGGCAGCACTCGTCAATAAAAAGTCAGGGAATGTAGTTATGCATCTTTTGACAGCAACACATCAAAGTTTCAGCCATTTTGGATCGTGCAGTTTTTATTTGACAGTCGTTTGAGTGAGTCGATGTGAGTATTTTTGTGAAAATGGAGAAAATCGAGTATCGAGCTGTCATAAAATATTTGTTTTGAAAGGGAATACGCCTACGCAAATTAAAGATGAGTTAGACTCTGTGACAGGGGACTCTTCACCGTCATTTACCACTGTGAAATTTTGGGCAGCTGAATTTAAACGTGGCCGTAAGAGCTTGGGAGATGATGAACGTTCAGGACGTCCAAAAACTGTAACTACTGACGATAACATCGCTAAAGTTCACCAAATGGTGTTAGACGACCGCCGAATTAAAGTGAGAGAGATAGCAGAGGCAATGAAAATGTCCAAAAAACGTGTTTGCTACATATTAAATCAAGATCTAGGCAAGAGAAAGCTGTCCGCGCGTTGGGTGCCGCGTTTGCTAACGTTAGACCAAAACCTGTTCGAATGAACATTTCCAATGCTCTGTTGTGGCAGTTTAAGCGCATATAAATCTGAGTTTTGGCGCCGATGAATTACTGTAAATAAAACTTGGATACACCACTATACGCCTGAAACAAAAATACAGTCAAAACAATGAACTGCAAAGGGGGAACCGGTTCCAAAAAGCAAAATTTGTTTTTTCAGCTGGGAAAGTGATGGCGACTGTCATGGAGTTATCCTAATCGATTATCTTCAAAAAGGGAAAACCATTACAGGAGCACACTACGCATCATCACTTGATAAGCTGCAGAAATTGCGGATAAACGGCCACATTGCAGAAAAAAGAAAGTCCTGTTTCACCAAGACAACACCTCAACAATTGCCATAGCAAAAATCAAAGAATTACGGTTTGAACTGCTTGACCAGCCACCTTATTCACTAGATCTAGCCCCAAACGACTTTCTTTCTGTTCCCTCAACTAAAAACTGCGCTCGGAAAACAAAGATTTTGTCAAATGAAGAGGCAATCACCTTCGTGAACAATTATTTTGCAAGAAGAACGCCAAGTACTATTTGGACGAATTAAAGAGATGGGAGCATCGCTGGGAGAAGGGTATAGAGTCACATGGAGACTATGTATAAAAATAAAAATGTTAGGTCGGAAACTTTTAGACCACCCTTGTAGTATCTGAGAGATTCAGCGCAACCAACGATGTTATAGTAAACCGCGTGCCTAAGGAAGGTTAAATCGATGATGATTCAGCATATAGGGATTCTACCAATAAGGGCGACTTTTGATGAAATTTTTTACCTTGGTTTTGTTTTGTTTCTTTTTCTGCATTTGTTATTTTAAAATAATTATTCCAAATAATTCATTGTCTTATCTGATGAGAAATTATTTCTGGTGATTAGTTGAAGTTACTGAGATTTGTATTAATAGATTAATGTCACAGTTACCAGATTGGATGTTTTAGATCATTGTTCAATTTTCCGAAGCTTAAATATTTCATTTGTTTGTAGTTGCATTATTTTTGTATATGTTGTGTCACAGTATTATCAATAACTTCAACTAAGTCCTGAAGAATACACTCAAATATGATTTTAAAAACGTCCCGTAAGTAAGAAAAAATAACAGTTGTGAAATAGTATTAAGACCATTGTGGTTTTGTCAAAGGTCAATTGGTCAATGACCCACCGACAAATAAATGTGTTACCAATCCATAAAATAAATGTTTATCAAAAATATTCAAACAATACATCCTTAATTATAATACTGAAACACAAGTGTTTATATTTAACTTTATTTAACATGCGCTACTAGTTTAAAGATGGTACTTCTTATGGGGCGTGTATTTAACAGTAAAATGATGTTAAGTAACTAATGACAACGATGTTTATTATGCAATTGTCAAATATAATTCTGCTAAAAAACGTCCGTTAAAATCCTTTATACAGTGACCCGGCAAAGAGTTTAGGCATCAAATGGAAAAAAATGTTTGTAATTGAGATATCCAAAAATTTTTTTTGGCAAATGAATTCAGCATATCAGTTTTTCGGCATTTTTTCCGGAATATTGAAAAAAAAATTTTGCGTTTGATGCATAAAACACAATAAAACCAACAAATAAACTTCACAATGCAGTAATTTTTATTTATTAGTCTACCAATGGACGGTAAAGAACAAAAAACATTGTTTTTTAGGACGGACTTTGTTGCAATGGCCTACAGAAAACAAAAGGTTGAAATTACAAATTTAGAATTATTTTTAAATAGTCCTAATATGATGAATTCTTCCATTCTAAACCCAACTTAAACAATTTTTACAATATTGCCTGGATAATAAGCTCATATAAAAAACATACAAAGAATTAAGAACAGTGTAGTATTATTTTCGTATCAACAAAAACCAAAAGCAAAAAATTTTGTTTTTTCTCAATATTTTCGGAAAAAATGTCGGAAAACTAATATTTTTGAAAAGTTGTTATTTTTTTTGAAAAATTTGTACATAGACGTGTATTCTGAACAACTTTTCTCTTAGGCATTTTTTAATATCTTGTCATCTAACCTTACTTACAGTTTTTTTCACATCAATTTGGACAACGACGGTTAATTTGCTAATATTTTCCTTATTTTATAGCTTTTAATGCTTGGTACTTCATCTTCCAATATCTAAATATTTTTATTTATTTATTAATTTATTTATTTATTTATTTATACATCGTCCATCATAGTTAAAAACTATTTTAGATTTGTCCATACGCATACACTTATATATATGTAAATAATATCACATTAATTTTGCGAAAATCTGTTACAAGAAAATATTACAATAATGTAAACAATACTACTTACAGAAAAATAATAATAACAGTTATTAAAGCTGTATGTCAGCGAGTAAAAATTCATCAGTAGAGTAAAAGCATTACATTTTAGAAATTTAGTAAGAACGCCCTTCAATTTATTAGTAGGCAACAATCTAATATTTATTGGCAATTTATTATAAAACTTTATCCCCAAATAATTACTACAATTTTGTGATGTAGTAAGTCGTACTTTTATTTAGATTAATGTTCTTACTAAATCTAGTACCATAATCATGAAAATCAGTTGGTGACTGGTAGTTTAAAATATTGTCTTTAATATGAAGGATGGAATTTAAAATGTAAACACTTGGCAGGCTTAAGATTCCAAGTTCGGTAAACTTGTGTCTACAGCAAGTTCTATACCCCAAATTACTCATGATTCTAATTGCACGTCTTTGAATTGCAAAAATCTGTTTAACATCAGAAGAATGATCCCAAGAAGTGATAGCATAGCTCATGATTAAATGAAAGTAACCGTAATAATCGTTAATTAATACCTCGTTGGAGACGATAGACTTTAATGATCTTAACACATAACATACTTTCGCTAACTTAGAAGCAACCTGACAACATTGCTCAGACCAATTTAATTTGGGGTCAATACACACACCTAGAAAATTGATTTTATTAGGATTACAGACTTCGTCTATTTGTTTTAAAGTAAAAATACACTTTGTGTGTTTTTCAAAATTAACATATTATCTATTGTCAATCAGCCAATCTTCAAAATTTTGAGTAAATTACAGGAGTAATCAATCAGATTATTACATTTATATAATAAAGTGGTATCATCAGCGTAAACAATCATCTCATTATGATTACTTAAAGTGGTAATGTCATTGAAATACACCAAGAAGAGCACAGGACCAAGTACCGACCCCTGTGGTACACCGGTAGAAATTTGTTTAAAATCAGATTTACAATTATTGAAGTATACATATTGAGATCGATTACTCAAATAAGATTTTAATAGCAAAATACTTTTGTGTTCAAAATTATATTTGGAGAATTTACGTAGAAGGATAGAATGACTTACGCAATCGAATGCTTTGTCAAGTCCAAAAATTAGCAATACACATTTTATTGGCCTCGAAACATTCCAAAACCGTATTGGTTAGTTTCAGAATTGCACTAGAAGTGGATTTATTTTGACGGAAACCGAATTGGCTATCAGAAAATAGATGATTCTCTTCCAAGTAATGCATAATTTGATCTTTTAAAACTCTCTCAAAAATTTTTGAAAACACTGGTGTAATGGACAGTGGTCTGTAATTTGAAATCTCGTCCTTATCACCCTTCTTATACAAAGGGATGACCTTAGATACCTTCAATTCATTAGGGAATGTTGATTCTTGTATACAGGCATTAATAATTTTTGTTAAGGGAACAACAATGACATTTAACACAGTTTTTACAACATTAGCAGTTATACCAAAATGATCTTTACAACCGCTGTTATTAATTGCTGTTATAATATCACGTACCTCATTATATGATACTTCGCGAAAAGCAAAAGACAGATATTTGTTTATATTGTAATTATGAAAGTAAGTAATCGGATCGTTTTTCTGAACAGGAAGAGCTGCACTGATCTTATCCGCAATTTCAACAAAAAATTGTTAAACTGATTAGGGTTAATATGTATTCTGATAAGTATCAGTGTTACGTTGTTTAATGACTTGCCATATAGCTCTTGATTTAGAGACTGACGATTTAATGAAAGCATCATTGGCAGCATTCTAGCTTTTGTAATTCAAATTTATAGAACTTACGATATTTACTTACAAGCTCACGAGTATTATCATCTTTAAACCGTCTGTAGTGTCCATTCAGAACTAATAAGACATCATGCATATTCTTTAAGCGACTGTTAAACCAAATATTAGCAGTTCTACATCGTGTTGGCTGCTTTTGCACTTTAATAGGAAAACTAGAATGAAAGCAATTAATAAAAATATTTAAAAAGCTTGTGAATTTATCTTCCGCTGACAAAAGATTATCACCTATGAACGACCAGTCATAACTTTCAAGCATATTGTACATAGTAAATTTACCCAAATTTGTTATGGGCCTATAGAGTTTAGAAATATTATTATTAGGTTTAGAAGTGTAAGTGAAAAACGAATAACTTGAGCGAAATGGTCTGATATTCCTGTGTCAAAAACACGTGTCTTAAAATTGAAACCTTTGTTGAAATTAACGAAAATATTGTCGATGCAATTATTGAATCTCGTGTTATCAAATATTGTGGGATAGAAACCATAACTATGTAACAGATCAACAAGATAAATAGCTTTATTATCCTTAGAGCCAAATTTAACATTAAAATCACCACATAAAATAACAATATTTTCATAAATATTTAGTTTCGACTAAACAATGTGATAGGAGTGTCAACAAATACGTTAAAATTACCAGCAGGAGATCTGTAAAGTGTGAGAATAATAATATTACATTTTTTAATTAAGATACCTGAAATTTCACAATCAATTTCTTTTGAAAGTCCTTTAGTAACAACAACAGGATCGGATTCAATTTCATTCCTGCTTAGAATCATAACACCCCCATGTAAATGAACTTTGTCTTGAAAAATGAGACACCAGTTTAGTCATAAACACTAATAACATTAGCAACATTGTCTTTTAACCAATGTTCAGGACAAACACAATATATTTACATTTTTGTTTAATTTCAAAATAGCATCCAAATTTTATTGGATAACCGATTGAACGTTTAAATGCATAATTCTCGAACTGTGAAGGATACAAAGGCGAATCAACTACATTGTTTCATTTATCACTAATGATGATTTAAAATAACCAGTTCATTTGAATATTTCAAGTCTTTAAAAACAAGCCAGCCATCCGAATTCAATATCTAACTTTTTCTGATTGTTTAATTCTAAAAATATGAAAATGATCCAGTCATTCTAAGCACTCGTTAAAAAAAATCAGTGATTCTTATCTTAATAACTGAATGAGGATAGAACTATATTATTTATGTGCAAATCATTAATTTTTAATTATGGTAATGTCGTAGTCTATAGTGTCTTAAAGTCAGTTCCCAAACTAAATGTTTCAAATATTTGCGTTACTAGTACTAATTCGGATTTTGCTTCTTTTCAATAACTTCACTTACTGTAATATGTTTTTATAATCCGCTTTGTTTGGAATTCATCCCGCCCTAGGTTTTCAATTGACTACGTTTGTACGATAGATACAATCACCTTTTCATTTATCTATTTTAGTGTCACTTCGCTTCTCGATGATGATGTATAGATTATCTATATAAAAAACACGTCTCCGATTTATAGTTTTATGTGCAGTTTTGGTGTTATATTTTTGTTCTATTGAGTTTTTTTGATTAATGTAAAGATTCAAAGTTATAGCTTTTTAAATTATAACTTAAAATCGAGAAGCTATGGTTATTTTTTTTATCATCTTAACTCATTTAAAATGAAAATTAAAAAAATGTAATTTAATCACATTCAAAATATAACACAATAAAAATATTTATATAGGGTTTAAAATTATTTTATATTTGGATCTTTTATAGTTCACGCCGGGCTGTATCGATTTGGTTTACCTTTGTCATATTGCAATCTCAAGAATCGCAAGATTAAATTCGCTCCTACTCCTGAGACAAAAATTTCAATTTTGAATATGATAAAGAGAACGACTTTGATTGTGTGTGGTGAAGCGATGTGGCTTTGTTTAAACAATTCCCTGAGCGTCAAGTTCAAGTTACAAACGTTTGCAGTATACGTGATCAACTTCTTCAAAGAAATTCAAAAACTTTCTAATTTTGATTCCGGAGATGAAAATAGAAAAAATCAATGACGATAATAAAAATTAAATAAAGTAAAATTTAATGTTCTATGTAACTGTAGGCTTTTACATTCAGGTTTTGTTTCCAACTCTTTAATTTACGAGTTCAGCTGTATTAATTTGAAGTACGTTGAGCAAAAACCTCAAACAGTCTTATTTTACATGTGGATACTACTAAATGTAACTAAGTTAATAAATTATATCATGAAATAAATTATACAGCAGAGACTTTTAAGGCGCGGTTTTGTTGTACAGTAAATTAGTGCGAGTTTTCTCTCTTTAGTTTTTTTCCGTTTTTAGTCAAAATAAATATATTAAATTTAATTTAATTATAAATTATAAAATTGTTTTATTACGCGTCCTTAAATGTAATTAATGTTTTATGATCGGACCGTATTGCATTTATACTTTCAAAAAATTTTAACGCTTTTTACGGTTGTGAAAAGTTTTGTAATTTTCTTAATTGCAAAAAATTAGTCGTGAGTTTTTTTAGTTACTTTATGTCAGCGTCTTCCTTAGCACTTTAATCCAATGTTATTTCAGTCTTCAAATTTCAGCACGCGTCTTATTAATGCTAGAAGTAAAATTGTCTACAGAGTCATCGTAAATGACTGCGTATCAATTCTAGTTCTCCACAATATTATTAGAAATTCTCATTTGTCAAACTACTACGTTAATGAAAATTATCAATTTATTGCAAGCTAAAGTACTGTAAGTAGTAGATTTGGCATTTAACAATTTTTTCTGTTTATTGATATGTTGTTGAAAAACCTTTGAACAGCAATTTTATAAGAAAATAATACACATTTATAAGTTGATTACGATTCGGGTGTACTAAGACAGCACTAGATGTTGCGCCAAGCTTATTTTCCGTAGACTTAACTTTGTACACAAGGGGGATCATTATTAGACAAAGATCCGAGGATAGGTCAAATGAAAGTGGGCCATTGCGAGGATACAGGCTGTCCGTTTTTGAGTGCTTCTATAGGGATCTCGCTTATCTTAAGAGATACAAAGTCGGTTAAATTGGGGCAAAGTTGCGCATTTTTATGCTGAATTACAATCTAGCCAAAAGAAATTTGAAATATCTCCAATAATTTTGAAAATATCGAAAAAGGCGAAGATATTTCTGATATTTGTTTTTATTTTTTACCAGATTAACTAATCAGATTAGACATTTCTAACCAAGACATTATTCAGACATTTTTATGGAGAATTAGAATATGACATCACTTTTCCAATTATTTCAACATGGTGGAGAAACACCTGTCAACTTAATTTTTCTTATAAACTCTGTTTTGGATTTTAATATTTCTAGATGACGTTTTTTCTCTTTACAACGATGTATTACACTTAGTAGTCTAGTATCACATTTTGTCACAACCAATTTTTTCATTTTTGGCAAGCAGTGCTTTGAAAAAAACAACAAATTTTTTTTCAGATTGTAGTTCAGCATAAAAATACACAAATTTGCCTAATTTAACCGACTTCGTATCTCTTAAAATAAGCGAGATCCCCATAGTGGCACTTGAAAAACGGACAGTCTGTATAACAGTATACTTGGTATAAAAGTAAATTGAGCCGCGATTTCGTCTAATAAAACTTTTTGGGTTGCTGATTTAAGAAGTCTGTTACTGACTCATTTACGGCTTCGGTACACTTGAAATGTTTTTTCAGTTTTCCAAAAATTAAAAGTCACATGGCGACAAATCTGGACTGTATGGAGGAAGTGCTCCCACTTGAACTTTGCTACTACAAACTATTGATTGTCTCTTAAGGTTTAGAAATTTCGATCAGTAATAGCCCTACGATCAAAAATAAAAATCAATAACATTTTTCCCCTGGTAATAAATTCATATGTTTTCACTGTAAGCTTTGCCGGCGTGTTTTAGGTTTGTAGTCGTCACAATAATGCAAACAAGAAGTCGTCACCCTCGTCGTGGTACTGAATGAGATCAGTCAAAGCGAGCGGTCAAACCTCTTCGTCTTCTGACGGTCGTTAAAAATCTTGAGCATCTATTC
Source organism: Abscondita cerata (assembly GCA_030710515.1). Lineage (NCBI taxonomy): Eukaryota > Metazoa > Arthropoda > Insecta > Coleoptera > Lampyridae > Abscondita > Abscondita cerata. The sequence goes on from JALBCR010001047.1 coordinate 70,249, forward strand.
AGCACATAAAAGCCTGTAACCGAGATGATAATACATTATGGTGTAAACCGAACCGTGACGCTCTTCCAGTTGTTATCCTGCGATCTTATCTAATCAACTCATCAACTTGTGTAATTGGGTCTAGGGTGATTGCAGGATAGCTTTGGCCCGGTCTTGGAAACGTCTTTCCAACTTTTACGTCTTTCTCTGAACCGTTTTACAGTGACCAATGAGATGAGATGTTTAGCTATATGGCAATTATACAGCGACTAATTTCTTGTTGGAAAATACCTGCAGCTGTCAAAAACCTGACCACACTCCTAGCTTAGAGGCGTTCATTGCGTCACGCTACCTTCTTTAACTCAGTGTATGAACGCCTAAAAGAACTTTAACCTCACACTTCTGCTTCACTTTGGTAAATGACAGATGTCTACGTGCTGCAGATAAGGAGAGAACGATTTATTTTATTTGGTTCCCTCTCGCATTTTGTAGAAAGTATTTTTTAGTGTCTAAATAGTGTATATACGTACCCCTTCGTTAACTTAAAATTATTTAACAACAGCAGAGCTGTAAATTTACAATGGAAATAAATTTAGAAAACGGATAACTAGGACCTTTCACAGTGTCGCCGGTTTATCGCCCGTTTATTGCAGCATTCTTATAACATTTTTTTCAATTATTCATTTTAAGATTAATTTTCTCTTTCTTTTGAACAAAAAAATTTAATTTATAGTAAAATCTATTGTTTTAGAAAATGAGAATAAAATAATAAAAAACCAGGAATTATAAAATAATAATAAAAAAAAAAACTATTAGCTTTCAAATATGTCGAAATATTTTACTGTTCGGAGATGAAACATACTTAGGCAAAAATGATAAATTTCTATTAATTTTGATCAATTTTAAAAGTGATAGTTTCTTTCTTTACCAGAAATGAAATTGGAACTTTTACACTAAGACCAACCACTCTTAAAAGCATAGATTTATGTGATCAGGATCGTAATTAAATTTTTGATGTTTATGTGCACTTGTGAGCCAGTGGTTTGCCACTCTTTTTATCATTCATCATTAAACCAAAAAATTTGTGTTGTTTATAGGTAAAAGTATGTATTTGTCAAAAGTATCTGCTAAATGTTCCACATAAAAAGAGAACCTAAACCAAACGTTTTAGAAAACACTCAATTTTTTGTAACCATAAGCATTAATCGCCAAATCAAGAAATTTTAATTGATAAAGAAGAACAATCAAAAATAGTTATTTCTTTTACTTAAAATGTTAATGTCCAAAATGCTCCTTAGAGTAAAACCAAAGGAATTACTTTTAACATACGTCGAGGGCTTTGTTTACAATGCATTAAACATTGGTCAGCAAACCAGGAAATTTTGGTTGTTTATGGATAAGGTGTCTTACAAAAATAGCAGGCAAGAAAGTTCAATGTCAAAAATGCAATTTTTCTATCTAATATACATTCATAGATCTTACATGCAACACTTAACAACGTTATACCTCGGTAATTTTCACATTGTTTAGTATATCCTTTTTAAATATTGGTACGATAATGTTTTTTTTCCAGCCATCGGGCACTTCTCCTTTATCCACGCTTTATTAAAAATGCCTGTTAACGTTTCTTGGCCCCGCTGTCCTAGACTTTTACCATTTCCGTAGTAATGTTATTGTATTCTGCCGCTTTTTCCTTTTTTCAAATACTTTATTGCCTCTCTCACTTCTGTCAACTGTATTTGTTCACTTTTCTCTTCATTTCTACTTTCTTTCTTGTCTAGCATCTTAGTTGTATCTTCCTTCATTATTGTCTTTCCTCTGTCTTCAGTACTCCCTCATCAAAATACTCCCTCCACCTCTCCATGATTTCTTCTTCCTCTGTCAGTATTGTGTTGTTTTTATCTTTTATCTGTTTTAGGCAATTCTCCTTTCCTGTTCTTAAGTTTTTCAGTACTCTAAAGAATAGTTTTTTGATTTGCATGTTTGTCCTTTTCCATTTTGTTCCGAATTCTTCCCAGGCTGTTTTCTTGGCGGTTTTATTTTTTCTTTAACTATTATTCTTTGTTGTTTATATTGTGCATAGTTTTGCTCAGACCTGTTTCTTAAGTATTGTCGTCTTAACTCTTTTTGATTTTTACGTGTCTTTTTATTTCTTCGTTCCACCAGTAGGTCTTTTTCTTGTTATTATTTATTACCGACGTGCCACATGCATCTTTTGCTGCATTTATAAGAATGCCCTTAAACATTTCCCACGTTTGTTCTAATTTCATATCTCCCCTATCTTTTAATTTAATATCTACTTCTGATTCTACTAGATTTCTAAACTTCTCTGCTATTTCTGCTTCTTGTAGTTTATATGTCTTTATTGTGATGTTAGGTTTTGTGTCTTTTCAGTCGGTTTCTTTCTTTCTCTTCTTAACTCAATTTTTACTTTAGCTTCTACCAGGTAATGGTCACTATCAAATTCCGGCCTCTTTTAACTCTGACATCCATTATCTCTTTTCTATATTCTCTATTTACAACTATATAGTCGATTATTGATTTTCATTTCTGCTTCTCATTTCTCTCGTATACTTGTGTATGTCTTTGTGCATGTAGAATGTGTTTGCTATTATTAGATTGTTTTCCACACAGAAATTAATCATTCTTCTTCCATTGTTGTTTATATGTTCTTCTCCATGTATACCGATGACATCTATGTTCTCGTTCATTCTCTTTCCTACTCGACAATTAAAATCTCCAAGTATTATTAATCTCCCTTTTATTTTCTCTACTATTTCCGTTAGTTCAATCCATAACTTCTCTTTAACGTCCGCTTTTTCGTTTTCACCTAATCCGTATATTACAATCAGTGTCATACTTATTTTTTCTCGTATTGCAATTCTACCTTTAAGAAGTTTTTAGATATGCATTCCCAATCTTTTATGTTACTTATACAATCTTTTTTTATGATACAGCCAACACCTTCCGCTGCTCTCATTTCTCCGCTATATATGAGTAGGTGTCCGCCGTCCATTTCCATCGTCCCCTCCCCTTTTTTTTATTTCTGTGATTGCCAAGAAGTCCAATATTGCTTCTTCAAATTCTTCTATTAATTGTTGTTCCTTTCCGTTCAAACTTCTTATATTCCAGGTAGCTATCTTAATTATTTTTGTTTTTATCCTATCTATGTTGTTTGTGTAATTATTTTTGTCGCACCCAATATCTTTGTCCTTATTCTTTGCCCAGTCCGTCGTTTTTAGGTTGTTTTTCCTTTAGTTTATTGATTTTACTAATTCCATTTTATTTTTATCCCACCTCCACTCGTTTCCATCTACATTTACCTTGTTGTAGCCGACTTTTACCGTTCTTCCTTTTCTCTCTCTTCCTTTGCGAACTTGTTAATTTGTATATATTTTTTATTTCTTTCTTCGTCAGGTCGTCGTTTATGAATACTTTTGCAGCTTGTAGTTGTTTTAACTTGTACTTGTTTTGCATCACCTTTTCTTTATCATGTTCTTCCTGAAATTCTACTAAGCATACCTAGTTTTTGTGTCCTCTTTATCCCTACTTCAATTCCCATGGTTTTGTTATCATCGTGTCTATGACGCCCTTTAAGTTGTTGTTATCATACTTATTCATATCAAGTCCGTTATGACCACATTGTTTCTTTTCTTCTCCTTTTCGAGCCATTCTATTTTTCCGTTTATTTTTTAACTCTGCTTTTATTCGTGAATTGTCTGTTTAATGTCTTGATTTTTCTGTTTTAGATTTTCATTTTCTCTTATAATTGTCTGCATTTTCTCTCCTATTTCATTTTGTGCCTTTCTCAAGTACCCCACCTCTGTGTTTAATTGGGTGACTTCTGTTTTCAGTCCGTGGACTAGCTCTATTAATAAATCTAGTTTTTCTTCCCTTGCTTTTCTTGTTGGTGTTCTTGTGACTCTGTTACTCTTTGAAAAAGCCTTTTGATCTGTAGTTCTTTTTTTTTCTGCTGTCGTCTGTCGAGTATTCGTCAGCTTCTTTAAGTAATTGCTCTATTTCATCCGACATTTTGTTTGTTTTTTATTTTTTTTTATTGTTTTAAAATTTGCTTATTAAGTTCCGCTTTTGTACTATGAGGCTTCGATCTTAAATTAAGCGCGATTGTATTTCCTATTGGCACAGCTCTGATTTTTGTTTCTAAAGAAGTTGTCTTTAATACAAATTTTCTAGATTTCGTTATATTCAAATTATGACTGTATTACTGCAAATCAACTTTTATATCAAATTTAAATTTTAAACCTTGAACTGTAAATAAATTTCAAATCTACTTTATTGCTTATGTTACCTATTTATCAATTTTCTGTTGTTTGAGTTGCCTATTTTTGCGTCCAAATAGCGAAAAGTGTTATCGCCCAAGTCAACCTCTCGGAGGTGATAAACCTATCTTTGGACTTTAAATGTATCAATTTGTCTGCTTAATATTTACTTAAACTAATTCAATTTATTACTTAAATTATCCCCTAGTATTTAATTGTTTTCTTGAACGTAATCTCAGTTTGTTATCTCTTCTTATAATTACAGGCCCACAAATTGGGTTTGTTTACGGAGCACCTTACAACGTGTATGTGATTTTATAAGTGATCCATAAAAAAGTTTTGCCTAACCCACTGCAGTATTTTAAGTCTTCAGGTTGTCTATGTTAATAAAAAAAACAAAACAGCGACAAATTTTTTTATGTTTAACCAATAACAAAAAAATCGTTAAACGATGGTTATAAAAATATAAAAAAGAAGCAAACTTATAAAATAAAATTTTTAATCGCTGTTATATTAAACAACTATCTAATAAATTGCTCAATGTTTCCCCCATTTTATACAACGAACGCATTTAAACTATGGCGATGCTTTCAGTGTGTGTTGCGGTGCATACTTATAAATCTGATGTCCCTACTTGTTACTAGAGTAATAGACGAACGTGGATGTAGGCGGACGTAAACCAAAATTTGCAATTTTTATACATGTCGTTCTTCGTTTAACACGTGATTTGAGGCTTTCTATGTTGAACCATTGATTATAAAGTTACTAAAGATGAGCAACACATATGGGGAAAATGTAACCGACAATTTCACCGATTTATAGATGGCTCCACTGACAATTTTCAGCGAAATATTTTTAGTTGCTTTCTAGTGCGCATTGAATTAACGTCGCCTTCCGCTCCGAGTTTATACGTGTGTCTGGAAGTGATTTGTTATGACAATGGCTAAAGTAAGAGTATGTGAACTGCAAAAACAATACGAAGAACAACAGAGACCAAGGTGTTTTTAAATTCCCAATAAAAGATGTACATCGCTCCAGCGAGTGGCAAAAAATTGTAGGAACATTGTTATTGCCCTTGTAAAAATATTGACGATTTAGGAAATAAGTTAATTTGTGACGTACATTTCTTAAGGTCGGACATAATTATAAACAATAAAGAAAACAATTACATAAAAATGCAGTGCCGGTAAAATTCGAGACAGAAGGTATGTACTTACAAAGCAAATTAATATTATTTTATTTACCTACTGAAATAGTTTTGTGTATTAACTTATCTTTCTATAGTTTTTTTAATTTCAAATTGATAAGATAAATAATTATGCCCTCTTTTGAAGTGATTCACATACATTCGTCGCGTGTTTTATTAACTTCCGTTTGAAAATTGATGGCTTATAATTTCTGATTTTCCAATCCAACTGTAAGTTTTTGCGCAAAATCAAAAATACAAAACAAATTTAATAGCCCATTAACAACTTATTTGTTGTTTGATTACAATGTACTAAAAGTTGTGTGTAATTAATGAGAATAAAAATTTTAAAATAATATTTAAAATTAAATATTGCCCCTCACTTGTTATCAGTGAATTGACGTCAATTTTTTCTCAGAATCAACTTCGCCTAGATTTATTGCTGGTCCGAGCGAGTACAGACGTTCTACAGCAAAAGTACCTTACCTTTATTAGATTCGGATAATCCTGCACCGCATAAATTTAGGCATCACAACAAAATGATTCATGTGATTCTGATATTAGCAGTAGGATTGTAGATATGCCTTCACCAAAACCGAGAATACAGTTAACAGTTAAGTGTAAAGAAGATAAAGCGAAATTACTTCGCATAAATAAAAAAACTAAAGGCCAAGAATATCTAAAATATGAGATTAAAAATTAAATGTATACCGTATTGCCCTTTTTCCTGTCTGTATCCTTATTTTTTCCAGTTTACATTCTTCTTCGACTATATAACCTGGTGTTTCCTTCTCCAAACCTAGTGTCCACTTCCAATACCTTTCCTGTATCTTCTTCAGTTTCCCCCATTCTCTTCATCCCCACACTCTGCTCCGTACATCAACACACACACCTTTTACTATTCTCTCAAATATCCATTTTCTTTTCTTCAAGTCTTTTACAAATATTCTTTTGCCTATACCCCATACCTCCCTTATTATTTTATTTTCTTTTTTCTCTGGTTCCTTAATCTGGTCTTCGTCTTTGTTGTTGTCGTACCTCACCATATATTCTAGGTATTTATACTTGTCTACCATCTTTATCTTTTCTCTCCCCACTTCCATTTCCTCCTTTTATTCTACCTTTTTTCTTCTTAAACTCCATAAATTTTTATTTATACGTAAAAGTACGGCTGTTATTCTATTGTTTGTGTGTACTTTAAATATGTATGTTTAATGTATAAAAATGTATTGTAAAATCTAATAATTATGTCTCTGTGTAACTGTTATATATATTTATATTTTATTATGTATACTGATGAAGCTTTTATTTAAAAAAAAAAAGCGAAACATTTATAGTAATTAATAAATTATTTTCAAAAATTTGGCTGAAATATTTCTGCAACCTTAATAAATCCATAATTTTGTTTTTTCTACATTTAATTCTATTTTCTTTTTCCAAATATCTATTTATCACTTTTGTCATTCCTTTCATTTCCTTCTCTGTTTTTGCCAATACCACCATATCATCTGCGTAGGCTAGAACCCACACTTTTCTTCTTCTTCCCACCACTATCCCTTCTACCTGCTGTTCTTTAATTTCTTTCACTTTTTTCCCTACTCTTGTACTTGTACTTTCTGCACCTTGTTTCTTTGTATATTTCTTCTATTGCATCTATTAAATATTTGCTTATTCCAGCCTCTTTCAAGTTTTCTCACAACAATCCCTTTTCCACCTTATCAAAAGTTAACCTTAAATCTAAAAATATGCAAACATTTTTTCTCTTTCTTCTTTTTCTATCTTTCGCTTTGTATATTAGGCATATTATGGCTTCTCTCCATTTTTCTGGTAACCCTTCTCCTTTCCATATTTTTTCAAATATTTTTCTTAATCTTTTTCTCATGTTTTCCCCTGTGTATTTCCACTGCTCCCCTGTGCTCCATCTGTGCCACCAGCCTTTCCTTTTTAATCTTATTTATCGCTTTAACCATCTCCTCCTTTTCAATCCCTCCTTCTCTTATTTTCTTATTTTGCCTTTTATCATCTTTTTCTTTCTTCCTTCTTCTTACGAACTTCTAAACTTGTCCTTCGTTTTCTTCCTCGATCTCACTTTCTAACCTCATTATGAATTCTTCTTTTCCTTTCTGCATTCTTCTTTAAATTTCATCCTTATTTTCTTATATTCTTCAATTGCCATTTTTCCATTTTCTTTTCCCTCTCCTCATTGCTATCTTTGCTTTCTGGCACTCGCATTTCACCATTCATTTGTCTCTCCAAATTTCCTGTCTCACTCTATACTTTCTCTTTTCTGTTGCTTCCTCTATTTCTTTTATTATCTTGTTTATCTCCTCCTCTATTCCTCCTTCTGAATTTTGTCCTTTCTCCATCTTTTCCTTGTATCTTTCTATATTTTCATCCGTCCATACCTTCATTTCTTTCCACTCCTCTCTTTTTTTCTTCTGTATCATTTTCTTCTCCCACCAAGGTCACTTCTAACGTTTGATGATCAGAGTCTACACTTTCACCAATTTTGAACTTTGCTATGTCTTATATACTTCTTTCATTTGTAATTACATAGTCTATTACCGACTCTCCTCTTCCTCCAATAAACGTATATTCCCTTTCCCTCCATCCTCCATGTTTCCGTTTAATATTGTTCATCTTTTTCCTCACAAAATTCTACCAATTTTTTTCTTGCCCATTTATTATTTTATCTATTGATACTCTTTTCTTGCATTTAAAATCCTTCCTAATATTAGTTTTTCTTTCATCTCTCTTTTCATTACTTTATCTATTTTTTCTATTTTTTCCATAAATTGTTATTACTTCATACCTTTCTCCTTCTTCTGTTTCTATATTCGTTTTCATCACTCCCATTATTCTTTCCTCTCTCTCCTCCTCTTTTTCTTTTTCCATTCTTCTCTCATCCCTATTATTATTCCTCCCTTTGCTCTTCCATCTTCTGTTTTTTTCGTGAACTGTATCTTCCATATAAATTCTTCAGGCATCTTGTCTTTCCACTCTTCCCAATCTTTCTATACCATCCAGGTTTCCACCTGCCCCACCATTTAAAATCCCTAATATAATTCCAAAATTCCCTTCTTTGTTTTTTATTCCTGCCACATTCCAAAATAATATCCTGTTTTTCCCTGTCCTTCGTCCTTCTCCTTCCACCCACATTTTTAGGAATAACTTTTTTCCCTCCCTCTCCATATTTTTGGCCTCTAACCTTATCTTTGTTTTTATATCTCTTTCCTTTTCATGTTTCATGTCCTCGTCAATATAGATTCTCGTACCTCGTAACTTCTTCTTATTTCGTAATATCTCTAATTTTTCTTCTAAACTTCCTACCTTTATTAATACTATTCTCTTCTTTATCTCTAGCTTCTTCCACTTTTTCTTCCAACCCCTTAACATATCTTGGACTTGAATCTTTATTCTTGGTAGTTTCCGTTTACTTCCAACGCTTTCACGACTAAATTTTTTTCCTCTTTTCTTTCTCTATGTTTTCCACTTTTCTTTCTAAGTTTTCCACCTTTTCCTCTAATTTCTTGCACTTATTTTCCCATTTTTCATTCATTGTCTTCATTTCCGCTCCTAATTCCTTTATTTCCCCTTTTGTTCTTTCTTGGTTTATTTTATTAACTTAATTTCTCTTAGCATCTCATACATACATCTCGTATTTCATCTTCTTCTTGCTCCCACGTACTTTTTTACTTTTTTTCATTCTTACGGTCTTTCTCTGGCGATCTACCCATCTTTTTACTTCTTCTGAATGCATTAAATAACTCTTCTTCCGTCTTTCTTTTTCTCGAGTCCGAATCCCTGTGTCTGTTTAATCCCACACGTTATTTTATGTAATTTGCATAAGAATAATAAGAATAACTTCTTCCATAGGACGCGATAATATGTAAGAAAAAAGCAAAAATCAAATTAGAAATTGAAAACAGTCGTACCATTGATTTCGGAGACAAACGACGTAATTTTGAATGCAATGATAAGTAAATATTGTTTAGACAAATAAATTGTTTATGTAAGTAAAACGTAAATAAATTTGATTTATTAAAATTACAGTGTTGTTTTATTAAAGCATTGAATCAATATTAAAGTTTTGAAACAAAATTAAAAAGTAATTTATAAATCTACATCTATATTGAGGCACGATAAATTTGCGAGTTTTTTAATTTAATAGGAGAGCAAATAAAAATGCGTGCAGTGCAGAAATAACCTAGGCCTACCTTAACATTCTTAAACAAAATTGCGGCATTGAATAGCTTGTAGAAGTTAACACCAATAACAGCCGTGGCACCACAATCTACGAGTATAGTTTGTGGACCGCGGGTTAAAGAGAGTCCGGTTTCTGAGGGAGAATCTGGTACACATTTTAACTTACCGTTGCTCATCTTCCAGTAACTTTATAATCAATGGTTGAACTTTTGCACTAGAAATTTTATTTTTTGAATCGATATCTAAACACTTATAGACCTTTTTTGTAAAATTTACAGCAAACTTTCTCATTTAAAATTTTTAAAATTTATGGGGCCAAAGAAAACTGGAAATCTAAAAATTATAAAATGTCATAATTTTTACGTAAAGAATGTAACAAACTTTTAACTCTATCCAAATTCGACATGGTCTGCTTACTGAAAATAAGTTCATGGCGGTGTTATTTTAAACACAATGCCCCAAATTATTATTTTATGTTTGGTTTCCGCATACAATTTTACGTCATCTACTACCAGGTTTTATTTATCTATATCCGGGAGTAACGGTAGTTAAAAAACTAAAATTGTCAAAGAATCATTTTTTAATTTTTTTTATATTCTCATTTGATGCATAATTTAATTACCCATCTGATGATATATCATTTTGTAATCGGTGAGTACAACAAATTATTTATCTAAAATTGTTTTTTTCCCAGAGAATTTTCTGAAAAATATATATTAATTATTGAATCGTTTTCGCATATATATCCATTGTTTTCACTTCTAAGAAATTTCCCTTTAGATTTAAGGAAATTGAAAAGCAATGGATATATATTGCGAAACGTTTTTCCAATAATTATTATATATATTTTTTCCAAGAAAAATTTCTGGGAAAAAAAAAATATTCTTAGATAAATAATTTGTTGTACTTTTCACCGATTGCAAAATCATTAAGTCTCATACAACATATAAATTTAAATTTAAATGATATATCATGTTTCCATTACTTAAACTGAATAGTTCTTGCGTTATCTGTTTTTTCTACTTTTTTCTGCAGATGATGTAGTAAATTGAAAATGTGTTTTGGTAATATGTTTTAGCCAACTGATTGCAAAGCACTATTATCTTTACTACACCATCTCTAAAAAAAATAGAAATAAAGCAAATAACACAAAAAAAAGTAGAAAAAAGCAGATAACACGAAAATTATTCAGTTTAGGTATAAGAACATTATATATCAGCAAATAGGTAATTAAATTCTACATCAAATGGGAATATAAAAATTCACTTTGCAATTTAAAAAATTGACAATTTTAATTTTCTTAACTAACGTTACTACCGCACCCCCCCTAGAAATAAATTTTCAAAATGTCTCAATACTAAAAACATAGTCTAATACCATGTCTAAAAAACCGTTGTACCGGCCTTTTATGTTTCATAAATCTGCTATGGTCTAAAATTTTTTTTTTTTCTAAGAGCTTGGTACGCCAGACCAGGTAGTAGAAGACGTAAAATTTTACACGGAAATCGAAAATAAAATATAAATTGGTGCATTGTATTTAAATAAACAAAGTTGGTATCCACTTCCTGTATAACCGGAAGTGTCACCACAATATTTTCAGTAAATAAACCATGTTCATTTGTATAAAGTTACAAGTTTCAACTGAATCGTTTTTTTTGTTCTAATTATTTGTCTCAACATGCTATCGTCAAACACACCTTGTATAAATGATTATTATTCTCAAACGATGAGGTTAGTTAGGTCAGTAATCTGTAGTAGATTAAAAACTAGTTGTCTTCCTGGCGGTCCTCGTCAAGTATACTCAACTACGTCGGAGAGTGAAGAAGTTCAGTAAACAGACAAGAACATTTAGATCGCTGCACTACCAATGCGCCACCTGTTGAATAAAAAAGAAAGTAAAACCGACATACATGTTTTCTTTGACTAGACTGAAATACAGACTGAAATCGTTGAACCAAAATGAAGAGATCAAGGAATACACACAAAAAAGAAAATAATTAAATACAGTAAAACCTCTAAATAGCAGTCACTAAAATTTGCTGCAAAACTGACCGGTATATGGAGGTGGCCGTTATTGAAGGAAAAAAATTTTCTATGCGTTGTTTATTAAAATCTTTTAGTATGGAACATAATACGGTTTGCTATAGGGTACTATATATCTGCATTAAAAAATAACTATAAATGTGCTGATGCAATATTAAATAATTAGACGATATAATAATGGAAGAGTTATACATATTGAATACATAATACATACATTTACATAATATGTACCTATTTTCTAATTGCTCGTTATACCTATTACAATAATTAATTACATACATATACATACCATTAAATTACATTTTTGGGAAATATTTTTGTATTGAGGTTTGTTTTACATTTTTAAGTTTAGTTTGTAAAACAGAAGATTCACATTTTGATAAAATTTGAAGTACGTTTACCGCTACTTACTATTAGAAAATAGAAAACTTTTGTTTTTCACACACTTCACCCATATCTTTAATGTTTGACGTAAAAATTTTGGATTCTTTCTGCACCACTTTCATTGTTTGAATCACAGCCTTCACTATAGTCTAATTCACTGATTATATCTGGGGCTTTTTGGTCAAAATATCACAATCAATAGATGCATAATTTTCAAGGCTTACACGTTGATTACCTTCTAGTAATACAATAAAAAGCTAAGCTAGTGGAATTTTGTCTACTTTATCGAAATCTTCTTGCAGGACCTTTTCCGAGAATCCTGCTTTCGCAAAATATTTAGAAATTGTAATAGGCGAAAGTTTCTCCAGGCTACTGATATCCAAACTAAAGCGCTGATTAAATTGATACTTTTTTACGCATCTTCAAAAGGACGTTCGGTATTTGTGAATGTTAGCAGTCCTTTTGATTAAAAACTTCCTGTAGGCTATTTTAAAGTTTTGATAATTGCTAGATCCAGTGGCTGGCAATGGATGTGGTGTTTGGGGGTAGAAAAACAATGTTCACATTTTCAAGAGTCACTTTGGGATGAGACGTGGCATTATCCAGAAATAATAAGCTTTTCTATTTTTTTTATTTTTTTAGCCAGGAAGTCATAATCTCTACCGTCATCCAAGCTTTTTTATTAGATACCCATTCTAAGGGCAATTTGTTGATATGAGAGCCTTTAAAGCATCTTGGGTGTTTACTTTTTCCAATGATTAATGGATTTTCCTTATCACCTTCCATATTTGTACAAAATAAAATTGTCAATCTTTGTTTTGCAGCTTTTTACCACTACATTTATCGTTTTTAAAGAGAACGTTTTGTTTGGCATCGCAAGGTAAAAAGTCCGGTCTCGTCAGCATTGTACACATTTTTGGGTGAATACTCCTTCAATATTACTGAAGCTTTGCTTTTCAAGCTTCAACAGTGTCCAGGTTAATATCAGCTGACTCCCGCAAATTGTTTAAAGGTTATGTTATGTCTTTGACAAAATTTCTCAAGCCACCCATTTGAAGCTTTAAAATCCGTCATTTTTAAATTTTCTGCAACTTCCAATGCTTCTCTTATTAATAAAGTCCAGATATAGGAATATTTTTATTCCTAGCTTTACAAAACCAATTGTAAACTACTCGGTCAATTTCTAAACCTTTCAGTTCTAGGAAATTTTTTCTTCTGCTTTGTATTGGAACCTTCTTCAAATAGCTTTTTAAATCACATTTGTTTTTAAAATATCGTTAATTTGTGTTCTTCCAACACTAAATTTTTTAGCCAACTTTCTAGCACTGGTATTGAACTTTTCACTTTCCACAATTATATCATTTTTTTCTTAAGAGACAAACGTTTTCTTTTTAGCGACATTGTAATTTTTCTGTACGTCTATATGTAACAACACTGTTGAACATACTAACTCAAACTATGTACGCAAAATACGATTTTGGGGTGAGCTTAATGAGCCTTTTAATTGCTCTTTCTCTGTAATGACTTTCTATTGTAAATCTAACAAATTCTTTAAATCCGTTTTTAAATGCCGATAATTACTTAAGCCTCACACAATGAAACAATTAAATATTATGCACAACTTGAACGCTAAGCTGTGTTGTCTACTAAGACATTAGAATTTAAGAAATGGGAGGTAGAATACATGTATTTTTTCCAAGAAAGTACAAATAAGGGCCGTGGCCGTTATCGAAAGGTGGTCGCTATTAGGAAGGTGATTAATATTGATATTTACTTATAATTGGTTTTTGACTTGGAAAACTTGGCCGGTTTTAGAGGTGGCCGATTTTAAGAGGTGGCCGAAAATAGAGGTTTTACTGTAATAAGCGGTCATTGAATGTTTGATAGAAGTTTTCAAAAGTAAAATAAATACACGATAGGTATATCCTACAAACAAAAACAATTTAACCATATGTCTAAAACATGTAGTACCAAATTTGAAACCGAGTTAATACTAAGTGAATAAAATCTACCATTATGCACGGTTATTATTATTTGTCAGTTACACAATGCAACAAATTGGGCTAATTAGGTTCGTGGCTAAAATTATAGTTAAGAAATTCAAAAAGCTTTCCGGAATTCTTAAAGCTAACATTATTGTTAACACGACTTCAACAATAATTTCACCGAAACAATTACTGAACGTACTACCGATATTAGCATATGAACGATTTTACTCATGTACTTACGAACTGCTAAAAATTAGAGATAACCCTTGGCATTTATTGGTTATTCTTATAGACGAAAGTCATTGGTGCTCGGATAATAATGTTTATACGAGATTTGAATTACTTTAACCAAAAACAAAGTAACATACTATTACTTATACTAATTCAGAACTAGATAGTAGTTAAATTATATCTATAACTTACTATTCAGATTTCACTAATTTGCAAAATTTAGTGAAAACGTGTCCCTGAACCGCCAGTTTGTAAGAAAATGACGCTTATCTGCCTGGCGAGATCAGCTAAATTCTATTGCTTAATAAATAAAATTCGCCACTTGGCCGGGAGAATTAAAGATGTCGTAACATATTGTTCTCGACATACGTTTAGTGTGCTATTGAAAATGATAACGTAACAATCTTCAATTTTTTGATGGCGTTATTACCTCAATTAATGGTTTCAATGTCTCACACATTAATTGCTTTAGTAAATAAAATTTAACCTATAATTTGTGTTTTCAAAGATGGTGTGTAATTTTTTCACAAATAATTATTATATATTATAATTCAATGGTTTTCAGAAGCATAAATATATATGAATAGAAAATGTATTAATTTTAGATTTGTAGTCAGATTGAACTGTAAAGTAAAAGCAGGAAATTTACTAAAAATATAGTTCAATAACGTTTGACACAATATTTACGGAAGTAGCTATTTTGATAATACAATAATTAAATGGTGTCCGTCTCTATACCTTCCTAAATCTTAACACACTTTGATTTTATTCAACAATTATTGAAGACATTGTACAACACACGGTTTGAGCTAACTTATTAAAACATTGTATGATTTAATATTTCTTCATTAGCGATTGACTCAAAAAATAAACATGCACTAAAAAACTATAATAAACTAAACAAAGTATTACACAGATGAATGGCATCCAGAAAGCAATAAATCACTTGCCAAAATTTAGCTTTTGAAACCATTTATTATCGGCAAAACAAAATTTTTGTACAAATATATAAATATTTGATCGTTTTTATTTATACCGAATAAAACGGATCACGGATCGTAAGCGGTACTAATACATAATTATTAAAGAGAAACACAATGTAAAAAAAAAGTACATCAATATGTTTAATCGAGGAAATAAGAAAATTAAACCACAAATGTCACACCAGCAAAGCTGGAATCAAATGTGCTGCATTCATTAATTCAATTTACTGTCAATGTGCAACATTTACATAAAAATACAAGCTCATTGCATAAACGTATCTTACGGTTTCGTTCTGAAAACAATGAGGCGAAAACAAAACTATGTAAATTCTTTTCTGTTTATATTTGGTGAAACCTTTATAAAAAAAAATCGATTTTATCCCATTCAAATGTTTCTAAGGGTTTAAAATCTTCCCATTCTATAATTTCTCTGTTTCATCCCTTATTGGAATTAGGAAAATCGATTTTGTTTGTTTAAGCCTTAAATGATTTAATGACTTTTTATTCAATGTTTTGCATTTATCGCTCAAACGAACCAAAATCAAAACCAATAGACATGGTGTTATTTTAAATCCTTGATTAACTATAAAAATAAAAGTAAATGTTCTATTAAAAAGAAATTGTTTTTTCTAAAATAAACGACAAGTTCGTCTAACGTGTTGATTTACGTAACTATCCTTAAAATTGCATTTTTGCCGCTTTCACCAACGGAATATGAAGAAAATCCCAAAAAATGGAATGTAATAATAACATCAACAAACACGTCAATTTCTAATGAATGGATAGTTCTTATAAAGCAAATTATCTTGCTAAAAAATGCAGAAACAAAAGTTTATTTGTGCCTGAAAAGAAGGTTTCCTTCAAAAATTGCGTAATACGCGAGGCAACACTTACTCCAACAATTTTAAATATGAAATTTTATCCTTTGGTAGCTTCGAAATGCTTTAGAATATATTATCTAACGCGTTGCCCCAAAAAGTTATTTTTGTATAAAGCTGTTGAATAAAATTTTACTTACTGCATTATAAACCGCTGTACCTACCAGCATGATTTTCTTCATTTATTATATGAAAAACTGAGCCAATTAAACACTTTTTAGTAGATTGATAAATGAATTTTCTTCTAATCAAAACGTAAAAATAACTATACTGTTGAATACCTTCTTATTATCAATGTTAATGACGGCTTAAGGTGTTTTAAGTTTTCGATTTTCAATTTTTTTCTATCTCATTTCTACTATTTGTTAAAGAATTTTCATTATTTCCACTACAATCTGGATTTTATTTATATAAATTTTATTATTCTAACCTTAAATACTAACTTACAATTTATTTATGTGTGACATGATACTTGCGACCTTCTACGACTTTTGAACAGTGACCTCTTGATCCTAGGTTATTTTCCACAATTTTCTTTGTTTTTTATAACTTTGACGTTTTCTTTCCAGATTTTTATAACCTTTTATTTTACTTTCTTTATTATCGAAGATTATTCGATTTTATATACTACATTGCGCTGGCTTAGTGCGAATATTGATCGCTTTCCAAAATGAGCTGTTGAAGTTTTTGCATTGTTTATGCACTACCTTAAGTACACACCCAACAGAGTTTACTTTTTATTTTGTTTCATCACGTACCCACAAAATCAATTTATCCTCATAGCATACAATAAACGAATAATTCTTAATACTAAGCAATACAAACTCGTTTTATTTGGTATAAATAAAAAATAAAAAAATTATATATTTGTACAAAAATTTTGTTTTGCCGATAATATAGTTTTGAAGGAAACATTTTGGCAAAAGATTTATTGATTTCTGGATACAATTCATTTGAGTCCACCGTTAATATAAACATTTATATAAATGTCTCTTTTGTGTTATACTATGTCTTCAATAATGGTTGAATAAAATCAAAGTGTGTTCAGATTTATGTATACGAAACGGTAATATAGTATGAATGACATGTTATTTTTTATTTGATGATTTTATAATTAGTATTCAATAGCAATAAATAAATTTTACTTCGTTTTTAAAAACATATCGTTTCTATCAGCGCAAACCATTTCAGTGGCGCAAGGGTTGATTTTGCTGCAGAATTTGCCAGAAATATACAAGACTGCTTAACAAAGTGTTTTGAAGATTTCTTTTGCCCCATCTTGTAGCTTGATTGTGAGAAATATTTAAGTGATGATCTTTGTTGGTTTATCTAGAAATGTAATTTTTAATAAAATACTATACCAATTCCCCATTTAATCCTCAACACAACTTGTATTTTAAATGACATTTGTAATTTAATAAAAAAAATTGTTTTTAATGTCTCTGTCACTGTCAACGTCAATATCGTGCGAAAATTATTTATCTCTAGATATTACTGAACCCAAATGTCAACTCAGCTTACTGGACGCTGAATTGAAATGTCAATCGTGTGCATCATCAACACATTATCAAATTCCGAACGTCACATGTGCACACTGCACCCTTTCCAATTCGAAGACTTTTACTACTGAAAGAAGATTTAAATCCACATTGGAAAATGTTACTACGGCGTATCTCTGCCTGCTCACCAACTTACTTCTTTGAAATAAAATACTCGTGTTTTGAAGCGAATCTTCAAATGTGCCATGATGAACACTGCCAGATTTCTTTATTTTCTTACAAAACCTGTAACATTGCAAAAAAAGTAAGCAGTCTTTGAAATCGTTCATCAAGAAAAACATATTCACTTTGTCTCTACCTTCTTGAAAACAAAAACCTACCACAATTACAAAAAGAGTTAAACCCAGAATTTTAAAGTTGGTGGGATCGTAAAACTTTTATCTTTTGACGACTCACTTGCCCCCTTGAATATTGACATCTACAAAGCCTTGAAATGTTAAAAACACTAGTCATTAGAGTTAAAAGTTGGCATTAACTTAATCTGGAAGAAATTCTTTCCTTTCCTTCTGGCTAAGCCTCTGGGATGGATGGTTTACGACTACCGCATCTTAAAGACCTTATCTGTCATCTTGCTGGACAAGACGTTTTAAACAATATCGCAGCCCTTTGCAATTTGATGTTTTATGGAAAGATTTTTGAGATATTTGTCTTTTTATTTATGGTGCCACTATACGCTCTTCGTAAGACCAATTGCTATTATTAGCGTTTTTCTTACTATTTTGTTTGAGATGAGGTGGGCGCTTACCTTCGTCTTAACCAACTGGGTTTTACAACACAATTGATATGTGAAAGTGCAATCCACGCTACTCACACAGCCATTCCCTCACCAATCAACTACGACAATGAGTTTCTTAAGATTGATTTTAAGAAAGCATTCACTTCAATCAAACGAGACATTATGGTAACTAAAGTTCCTTCACTTTTCGCTTTTTTAAATCAAAGTTAACAACATCCAAGTACCCTTCGAGGAAAATGTCATACTGTCTCAAGTGAATGCCCAATAGGGAGACCAAACCAGAAATTTAATTTTTAGCTTAGAATTCAGCCGTAATCCAATCCTTTGAACCATTATTAAACGATATTTAAAAATTCGGGTAAAATCACTGAAAAATGTGGAAGGACACCGTCATGCATGAACCATATGCGTCTTCTTATAATGAAGGTACATCTTCTGAAAGAACCGGTAGCTGATTTTCTAGAAGATGAAGATATGTCTCATCGGTCAACCGTGCAGTAAGGAACAATGGTCCTATTAATTAATCTTTAATGATGTTAAGCCAGATATTGGTGGAATCATTTTACACTTATGGATTGTTTCTGATACTAACTTCATCAGCAATTTTCTGGTACTCGTTTCTGGATGTTGGTCAAATATGTATCTTCATCATGGTACACGATTATTTGTATAACGCTGCCCATACATCCGTCTAGCCTCTGAGTCATTTCCATTCGCTAATCCATACAAAAAGTACATATTAGCCATCTCAGCATTAGTAAACGCAGGCGTCGTTGTTAAATTAACACAAAAATTCGTATGATAAAATTTCTTACTCGTCTTTTGCGTTGTTTTTATATTTGACACATGATTTGTTCTTCTTTCGTATTACTTCTAAAAACCAGTAGCGTCACCAGGAAAAATGAATTTCACTTACAGTCAGAGCTCATTTATTACAAAATATTCAACACCCTGTATCTCATTAACGACAAGACTCACATGTTTATAAGAACTTTTCGTCTTAGAATTGAGTGTCAAAGCGCTCACTACAATATTTTAGATTACTACTCTGTATACAAGTAAAATAAAAAACTATCGCTCAAAAGTTACTGAAACTAATGCACACACTGTTTACCTTTACGTACACATTGGAGAAGAATTTTTTTTTTTATAAATTCTTTTAGGTTATAAACTTTCTACAAATTTCAGTGTTAATTGTAATTTCAGTATCTTTATTGCTAATCAAAATTATGAAGGTCTGATCAAGACCGTTATTAATAAGTGAAAGCACAGTGTTTAAGCATAAGCTAGCGTGCCTGAAATCGTTATTACATTATACATTGGCATAAACATTAAACTATTTTCAAAATGCCGATTTATGCTTATAGAATTGCACACTTTGTTTTATCACTTTCCACAACTGTTTCATTTTCTTTCTTGATACTTTAATAAAAATTTCTTTGAGCAATTAAAAATTAATGGCAACTAATCTTCAAAGCAGTTACATTTCAAAATCGATTTTATAAATTATAAATGATTTTTTTCTTCTTTTTACCGATGATTTGATAATAATAATAAAAAGATAATATATGACATGTGCGTTTTTAATTCATTATATCATTGATAATCCAGAACAGTGATATAATTTTAAATAACCAAACATTTCTTTCAATTTTTAGGTTTAGTTTTTAATACAATGCTCTTTGTAATCAATGCATACATTGCATGTGTAGTTTGACTGCAACTTAGATAGGTATCTGTCTTGGATTTACATAAACTCTATATTTAAGTGTGTTTGATAACCTATGATGAATATTTCTTGAAGCAACCTATTAATCACAATGTCTGCAGAAAACCCCAAAGACGTCATTACAAAAAAAAATCGGTTAATTGACCTAAGTAATTGTTTTACAAATTAAGTTTTATTTAAGAAAGACAATAAAAATAAATGTTTAGTTAAAAATAATTTTAAAATAAAAAGTTGATCATATAATTCTTACAATACAAATTGTTTCATTTAAAAAGTTGTAGTCACTTCGGTAAAACTAAGCTTTTAATATTGATAATTATCTTAGGAAAATTACACTTTTGTATTTTACGTAAATCTATTAAATCTTTATCAAAAGTGATAAAAAGTCACAGGGTATACAGACCATTTGTTATCACTACAGGTGTATATAGTGTTTCCTAAGATTCTTTAAAGAGTTGTTCCTGAGGTCATTTATAAAAACATTATTAAATGTGTAGCGGAATATAATTAGTTTCGTAAAGTCGTGCATGTAACGTTAGAAAATTTCTATTGATATTTTAAAGAATTCTACGTTTGATTATTTCATTTTCTGCTATTAAGATTTCGTTACATTATAAACCACGTTTTCATTATGAATCCAAGACTTTAGGATAGTGTAAATTTAAGAATAATAATTAAAAAAGTCTCATTTCATCCTTATCGCCTACATCATCTAACAAAAAACAAATTTTAAATTTTGACACATTTATTAAAAATTCTTTTCAAATTTGACCTTTCCAGTTTATTCAGATATTTCTATCGGCTATTTAAAATAATCTGTTCAACGATTTTGTTCTAATTTTGATAATCTATTTCAGCGTTTCTTAACCACTTTTAGTTCGCGGCTCCTTAGAAAACCAACGACAATTTCAAGGACCCCTTATTAAAAATCACAGAAAAAAGTTAGGACAATTTAATACTTGCCCCCGTCACTCGTAATCGAAATCAAGTGAGAAGTACTTTGAAAATTGCTCAAATTAGAAAATGCTTTTAGAGAATTATTAACTAAATTATGAGCACTCAAATTATGCTAAATCTAATTTTTGACATTTTGACTATTACTGTGCATGCAACCACCACCACCGATGGGGGTAATATTGAGTAAATTGTGAGCTTTGAACTCAAGTGTTTCTATACAACTTTTATGCACACTTTTTTAAAATGATATTTCACTCACTAACTAGCGTGCGTAAAGTATTCACTTTACGCATGGTTGTAGAGAAATACATTTATTAGTCAATCACAAATCATTCCTGCAAAAGAATTTTTGATTTGCCTAGTTTTGTTTTTTTTTTACTGTTTACGAAAAGCTTGTGTGCTTGCAGAATGATTGAGTTCGAAACTTAAGTTTAAGTAATATGGAGTCCTTATAAATCATTAAAAAATCGGCTAAAGAATTTTTTTATTTGACAGATTTTCGGGGTTTACTTTTCCTGACTGCAATTAGGAAACGTTAGATTTAAGATATCTTCACTGTTCATAAATCTTGCAATAGAATTTTTGATTTGACGTATTTTGTGGTACATCTCTTGACTTCAATTACGAATTCGAGAATCTTTTGGAGAGGTGTTGCGCTAAAAAGTAGAATTTAGCGTAATTTGCCTGCTCAGAAATTTCTTAATATTATGTCAGAACCTCTTTCCGATTCGACCAATTTTCATTGTACTTTTCTCTTGATTTTGGTTATGAGTGACGGAGATGGATTGCAGAGTAATCGTCCTCAAAAATTAGATTTAGAGTAATTTTAGTGCTCATAATTTAGTTAATATTTTTGAAGAGCATTTTTGATTCGACTAATTTTGAAAGTATTTCTCTCTTGAGTTTGAATACTAGTGACAGGGGAAGCTTGCAGAGTAATGGTGCACAAAAATCAGATTTGGGGTAATTTTAGTGCTCATAATTTAGTTAATCTCCCACAAAACTATTTTAACTTTGGTATTCTGACTGCTCATTAAATGCCCCAAATGCCCCCCATTCCAAAGCATACATTTTTATTAAACGTATTCAGGCTAAAAATCGGAAATACATTCTTGCAAGAGCTCATAAATTGCTCCTAATTTCTGATATTATAGTTGTCAATTTGATCAAAGTGAGGAGGAGTTAGGTACGTAGACGTACACGGATATGCTGTATATTGACACATTCTGCTATCAATTTTATAATTCCAAATAAAACTTTTGTAGCAAGTTTAGTTAGGACACCAAAAATATGTTTTTTCGGTTTTAAATCAATTTTCGTTGTAAAACCTCTAATTAATTTATCGTTTCAAAAATACTAGTTTTAGATACAAATAAAAGAAAAATGTTTTTTCCATAACATTTAACACAAACAAATTTTGATCGACACTTTATGATTATTTTATTTTATTATTTAAAAAAAATTGATGGGTTTTAGAAGTTGGGAAGATTATGATCTCAAACGGTTCAGATTTCCTATTTAGGTCTTCTACTTCAGACTTCTTTTAGTCTAGAATCTGGCTTGGTTACAAGTTGATTACTTGACTATCACTCGTCTACTTTGAACTTTTTTGTCTGTTTTAAGTTTCTTGCCCTGACAAAGCCCAGTACGATAAGTGGCGAAACGTTAGAAACTACGGTTACCTTTTCAACACGGTCCAATCCCGGAAAACGTTTTTGCTTCAATAATAACTCCGGCTGTGGAAGCCTCAATTCTTATATGCTAGGTTTGATCTATGTTTTATGAACTCATGTTGAAACGCAGAAATATAATGCTTAAGAAGAGAATGGATATAATCCTATATTACTGTTTCAGAAATTTTAGAGAGATTGCTTAATACACTAATGGGTCGGTAAGTAGACAGAACAGATGGATCGCCGGATTTAAGAACGGGGCAAATGCATGCTATTTTTAAGCTTCAAATCAAATTGATAAGTTAAATATTATCACGATGAAAACTGTAACTATGATACCACAATCTTTTAAGAGGAAACTGGGTACTTGATCAGAACCGGTCGTTTCTTTAAACTTTAATTTATTGATTGCACTGAGAACCATAGAATCAGTAATTAATGGTGTCGAAATACTTTGGTGGATTAATGGTCATTGGTTAAACAAAATTTAGATACAATGAGACTGTATACAGAAGAAAAGTAATTACGAAAGTGGTTCACAATGTCATAGGGCGAAAAGTATTCCTGGTCGTCATTTCTAATCCGCCCAGTGTTACGCCATGAAAGTTCTAAAATAAACAACACGACGCAACAACTGCCAAACTAACTCGAGGGCGAGGTCTAATGAAATGTCTCTCACTTACCTTTACGGAAGACTAAAGGTCCTTATCACAAGTCACTATCGAGATTTTGTTAGGCGCCTCCCACATCTTTTGAAATGTTCAACAAATGTTTACTAAAATATCTAGGAAAAACTGTAAACACTCAATAGAAAGAGCTTTATAAAAGAAAGACGAATGACGTGAGGTTTTCTATTTAAATTCAAGAGTATCTACAATTGTTGGTTACACCACGGTTACGTTCTTTTACTTAACGCAATCGTTTTACTTAAAACCAATCGCAAAAATATAAGAATACATGCCATTACCGCTCGCTTTAACTAGTGAACGCAGATTATACCAAAGAACAAACGAGAAAATATGCAAGAAAGTTTTCTTAACTTAATTTTTGGTTATCCGTAACCGCACACAAAAACACTCAAAACACAATAGTTTTTCGGGAAATACAATCAGTTTACTGACAGTTTTTCTGATGAGCCACATAATCCGTTTTAGTGTATACACCAAAACTTTCAAGATTTATGTCATTGTTACACCAAATTTATTTAATTAGAATCTTTTTATTGTGCCGATTCAATCGTTTAATGCTTTTGTTATAATTACGTCGCAGTTGTAAGAGATATTGACCAGTCCACTACCGTTTGTTTTGACATCTTATTTAAATCAAACGAAAAATTTTTGGTTTTGCGAACTAGCTTGTTCCTTAACTCTATTATCAAAGTAAGTTAAACACACGCATACGAATCACTTCCCAATAATTACGCCGACAGTTTTGCGTATTTCATTACTTGGCGATTGTATAATTTCAATAACATTATTCCGCTAAGTTACGTTCTACTAATGTAGAGTCCAAAATGTCGACCTAACTTAAAATACTAAAATACAAACTAAGGACGTGCATCTTTTCCATTTAATTTCTACATGGACAAGAAGTTTACAAAAATACGTTACAGTTTTGAGAAAAATAATCTGAAAATTTAGAATTTAATCGTGGTTCGTAATCAGTGTACTGTAGAATTAGTCAAAACAAAATATCTAATTTTACTTTAACAATAACATGATTTAAACTTTTTCCTTGAAGCAAACAAAAACTTTATTAATCCAGCAAGAAAACCCCGATAGTGACTACCGAAATAAGCATTTCTTGAAAGTTTTATTGTGCAAACATTAAAGATAAGGCAATTTACAACACCACAACTGATTTAAAAAAAATATAAAATGCCAAAGAAATAAATCTTCCAGCAAACTTGGTTCAAAACAAATGTGCTTTAATAACCCGAACAAAATCTAATTAATCCTAAACTTGGCAAACACGCATTTTTTGACATAAAATTATTGCTTCTGGTGAACAAACAAGAAAACCTCCAATATGATGTATAACATCAAATAATTACTTTGTTCTATGTACAAGTCAAAATTTCGAGTTGTACCTTTGAAGATGCATTGCCAAAATACAGGCACTTTATACTATTTTGAGTTGTGTCTCTAAAGATACATTGCCAAGATAAAAAAATTTTGAGAAGTAGGAAGAATAAGTTGAATAATTTGTCAAATAGGTACCCTAATCTACTATTTCATAAAAAGCAAAAACAAAAACAGTGAACTCACATAGTTTACTTTTTTAAAATGAAATTCTACAAAACAATTTCTATTCGGTAAGAGGCACAATCTCATATTACATTTACCACAAAAACTTGGGTTTGTCCTGTTTTACAGTTCTTACATTGCCCTTTTGTTCGAAACACTGAGAATTGTTCAGTCTTATCAAACCGTGAGTCATGTTGAGGTCTTAGATCAACTGGCCTCTAAATTTTTTTCAAAAGCAGTGGTGCTTCTCGCTTACTAGGTCGTCCCACCCTTACCTTCTTAGTCTGGAACAGACTCTTCGACACACTGATGCAAAATTTTTTAGCGATATCACTGACTTGGGATCTTCTTCCAGCAGTTTGGTTTCACGCCTGTATAGTAACCAAGCATTATTGAGACATATATCGAGCATCTGTAAAAACAGCCCCATGTACCATCTATGTGTCTTCCTGCCGGTTCTATACAAGGCAACACACATATCGGCCAGGTCGACGCCGCCCATGTGGCGGTTATATTCTTTCACTATCTGAGGACATACAATTTGGACCTTACGGCCACCTGCTTTAGAAAATTTTCAATCGTTTTAACAGGATTTGTCGAAACATACAAACTGCTCAAAATAACAGCTTTGTTGTCAAACCACTTGATAATTGCAATCCGACTCGAGTTGTCAACTTTTTGATCAAATGATCCTCTATCTTCTAATTTCAATTCTTTATCTGTTTTGATGGAACAGCCTCTCAAACGATTAGATCTAACTGTTCCTAGACTCAAAATACCAAACTTGTTCCGAAGATAAGAAACAAGCTCCAAGCTAGTAAAAAGTTGTCAAAATAAACTACTGACAGAGGCTTGTTCTGAATGGTTTTACATAAAGCTTGGACGACCTTGGCGCCAAAACCTAGGTTCTCTTTATCGCCTGAAAACTCGATGTTTCGAAATGTGTCTTCTCCAGCATACGGGAAAAAATCATAAACCATTACAGTGATGTCGCACCTCACAAACATTTTGAAACCCCACTTTTTGGTTCATTTTTATGTATTGCTTTCTCGAACCAGCTTTGGTTCCTTATATGGCACCATCATTTCATCGACAGAATTTCTTACTTCTGGCTCAATTCTGAAACAGTTTCTCCTTATATGTTCTAATATAGGCCGCACCTTAACCCGCGATCGCTGACGCTATGAGATAATATCTCACATTGTTACATTTTTGAATACTATTTTTTTCGTTGCATTTTTGTCCACGGGGGCTCAGTTATGCCTTGTCAAACATCTCCCCGAATACCCCTTAGCCTTAGTTTTCTTAAATACCGTTAGTACCACAAACAATAGGCTTTTATATTCGTACGCGCTTAAAACGAGACAAAATCTAACACGTCAGTGCTCGTGTCAATGTTAAACTGTGACTTGATTTTTGAGCTGGAAAGGCCTTTTTATTTGTGTTTTAACATTATTGTATATTTTATTTGCTTGTTTCATGTTTCTATTAGTGTAAGTGTTTATGTAAGTACTAATTGTATGTGAAAAAACTTTTAATATTTTGTAGTTTATCGTGTTAGTGTAGTGTTTACATATAAACTTTTATTTTATTACCATCGGACATTTATACTAAACTCACTTATAACGTCATTGTGTTAGTTTTGTTTACGTTTCGAGCTGCCCTTATCTGTAACATGTCTTATGAAAAGGAGCAACGACATCTTCAATCTTTATGGGACAAAATATTAGCTGAAGAAATTCAAACTAAAGTGCAAGATAAATATACTCAAGCAAGCAGGTCAAAATTACTCAAAGACGACTCAACGTCTTGCGAAGAAGATGCTCCATCGGAGCACAGTTTTCATAATACAGACACAGAACAGTCAGATACAGAAGATGATGAAGTCGAAAAATTACCTCATACTCATCGAAGTGATACAGTTTCCCAGGTTCCTATGTACACTGGGAAAGATGGTACCAAATGGCTAGTACACACAGAAACAAGAAAACGCGGTAAAACATCACGTCAAAATATTATTTCACAGTTACCTGGGGTAAAAGGTGTTGCAAAAAATGCAAAAAATATTCTAAACTCTTGGAAACTATTCTTTCCGGACGAAATAGTTCAACACATTACAAACTGCACTAACAAACAATTAGGAAAAATGGAAAAAAATTATAAAGAAAAAAAACATTGCATGCCGACGGATTTTATAGAAATGAATGCATTTTTAGGATTATTGTACTTAGCTGGCGTCAAAAAAGCACAACATTTGAATACAGATGAACTGTGGAGTACAGATGGAACTGCTCCTGAATATTTTGCAGCTACAATGGCAAGGTATCGTTTTCATACCCTACTAAGAGCAATTAGGTTTGACGATACTGAAACGCGCGTCGAAAGAGTAAAGGAAGATAATTTAGCCCCAGTGCGGTATATTTTAGATTTTTTATAGAACAATGTGTGAACAATTATAGTGTAGGTGCTTATATAACTATCGACGAGATGCTAGAAGCATTTAGAGGTAGATGTAAGTTCCGGCAGTACATTGCCAATAAACCTGCCAAGTACGGCATCAAAATATATGCAGTGGTTGATGCTAGAAATTTCTATACACATAATATCGAAATTTATGCCGGTAAACAACCTGTTGGTCCCTATGAGACAACTAATGATGCACTGAGTGTTGTTTACGTCTTATAAAACCTTACAGCGGTTCAGGTAGAAATGTGACTGCTGACAATTATTTTTCATCAATACCATTGGCAAATACGTTATTGAACAACCATAGATTGACATATGTGGGCACTCTTCGAAAGAATAAACGAGAAATACCACCTTTCTTATTGCAAACCAAAATACGACCCGTAAATAGCAGTGTATTTGCATGGGGGTGCATCCCAATAAGTCCATGGTATGTTCATATGTACCAAGAAAAACAAAAACGTGTTAATGCTTTCAACATTACACGATGACGATGAAATAGATTCGGATAGCGGAAATATGAAGAAGCCATCTGTAATAACCTTCTACAACCTAACAAAAGGAGGAGTAGATGTTGTCGATCGGATGAAAACGGAATACTCGGTGGCGAGAATAAGCAACAGATGGCCTCTGACAGTATTTTTCACCCTACTAAATATCTCTGGAATTAATTCACATATAATATATCACACCAATACAAACAACAGTATTTCAAGAAGAGGTTTCTTAACAAATTTAGCAAAGGAACTAACTATGCCTCAAATCGTAAGGA
The DNA here is from genome assembly GCA_030710515.1 of Abscondita cerata. Taxonomy (NCBI): domain Eukaryota; kingdom Metazoa; phylum Arthropoda; class Insecta; order Coleoptera; family Lampyridae; genus Abscondita; species Abscondita cerata. The sequence continues at coordinate 98,545 of JALBCR010001047.1, forward strand.
GGTCCAGTATTCCAAATTTGTCAGTCCCACTTCGACAAAAAATTGCCAACTGCTTAGGTACTGAAGGATCTCCAACAATATCTTCACCGCAACCGGATCAAGAACAAAAGCAAGCTAAACCAAAGTGCTCATTTTGTCCAAAAAGAAAAAATAGATACACGCAGCATCATTGTGATAAGTGTACGAAGTCAATTTGCCAAGGAGCATATATCTAAAACTGTTTTAATATGTACTGAATGTTGTGCAGAAAATGAATAAAGTTTACTAAACATGTTTTAACATTTCTGTAAATATAATTGCAATTTATTTTTATAGAATTACCACTACATACAAAAAGTATAATTATTAAGCAAGAAAATATAAGATACCTAAATTTAAGCCAAAATCTTGATGTGAGAAAAATTCTCACACGTCAGCGATCACGTAATTTGGAGCAACGTCAGCGATCGCGGGTTAAAGTAATGATCCATGTTTATGTCCTCATTGTGTACAAAATAGAGGCTACGACAAAAAGCCGGATACCTTTTCAAGGGTATAATATCAGCAATAGGCGCATAACGAGTTTCAGGGCCCAATAATCCGTATATGCTGGCATATGCACAACACCCATCATGAGTTCTATGCTCAAAAATCTTGCGCTTCTTGGAAATTTGTATCAACATTTTACCAGTTTGTTGTGTGGAATATAGATTGGTTTGTTCCCCATTAGTTGGATGATATCATCATCAGAAAAGTTTTGAAATACTGTAAAGGGCTTTTTTAGGTGTTCAGCTCTAATGAACGTGTCTTCCCTTATCTGCACTTTGTAATAAAAGTCATCATTTGTCCTAGAAAAATTTTTTCGTGGGTTTAGCTGTTTGTTTTTTATTTTAAGGATCCTGTTTCTGACCGCTGGTGTAGTTTTCTGGATTTCACTGGTGTTGTCTGGATCTTTTTAGCAGGTATAGGTAACAATTCTGCTAGAACAAACAGTAAAATCATCTATTTCAGGCAATAATGGTATCTGCAAGTCGTCATTATTTTCACTGTCATTCTCTGGATTGCTTTATGTTCCCACTGGAGGCAAAAGAGCAAATATTCTGTCAATTCGCTTCATTTTACCTACACTGGAAACAAAATTGTTATTAATACCTTTTCTTGGCAATGTATATCTCTAGATACTTTCGTCATTGGCGGATTTTACACCAAACTTGGCAATGTATCTGAAGAGATACATATTTTTGCACACGGGTTTTCATATAGAAAAATTTTACATATTATCGTAACCATCTCCTACAGTGATATATTCAATTATTGTTAAAAACAACTAAAAAATATCTTATTATCAACAAACTTACCTGTCATGTGCACTTCATAACTTTTCACTTTTCACTGAATACCAAACTACTTCTGTAAAACTGGCCTGAAATTCATACACGATCGATGCGACAGTTAGCTTGCATAGTGTCGAATGTATCCCTACAGTGCACCTTGCCAAGATAAACCAGTTACATTAGGCCTACTTGACGAATGGAATTTTCTAAACTATGTATCTGGAGAGATGCGCTGTCAAGTTTAGGGTTAAAATACAGTACAACTTACTTAAAACAGAACTTCCATAAGACCAAAATCATTTACGCGTAAAAAACAATTTTTACCAAACACCAGGGATCCTACTATTTAAATTTCTTGAGTTAAAAAAAGACCAAATTTTTTCGGGTCAGTTGAAATTGTCTATTTAATATTTTTGACACGTAAAATTTCTACTTTTATAGGTTTTCTTAAATCCTTAAATTGGTTCAAATCATTCAGGAATTTATAATTTCTTAAGTACGTAGCCTTCACCCGAATCATAGTTATAATTTATCTAGGTGAATTATTTACTTCTATCATGACTGTGACTGCAAAATGCGGGAATGACTCGTAGAGGGGTGGTGCTCAAAATCAGAACTACAATCTTCTGACTGCCCATAAAATGCTCATAATTCAAATATTTTAAAAACTAAAATTGGAATAATTTTCAACAGTGGGGGGCTGAGTACACACGTTTTTACACATTCAAGGGATATTTTAAAAATTTGCCGCTATGACAGTAGTCACGTGACATTTGTCAAAGTGCTTTTTTGTTATTAGATATGCTGAATTCATTTGCCAAAAGAAATTTTCGGATATCTCAATTACAAAAATTTTTCCCATTTGATGCAAACCCTTTGCCGGTCACTGTAAAAGCCCGTAATTTCGCATATTGGACTTTTCAATTTGATTAAAGGCTAGGTACGTGGACGTACAGGGTTTTGCTGTATATTGACACATTCTGTTATCAATTTTGTAAACAATAAACTTTTTGTAGCAAGTTTAGATAGAACACCAAAATATTTTTCGGTTCTAAATCAATTTTCATTGTGAAAAATTTTTGTAGCTAAAATAGTAGTTTTAGATTCAAATTAAAAAAAATAATTTTTTCCCCTAAATTTAATACAAACAAATTTTGATCGATACGTTTGGATGTGAAGATTATGATCTCAAACGATTCTGATTTTCCATTTAATGAAGTTGTATACACTTTGTGCGTTTGTTACAAAGGTTCTCAAAACCTGCATGTAGGTGAAATTTCTTGTCGTTGAATTTTCGAGTAGGTGAATTCTCCCGCTGGCAAATTTTCTACTAATATAATTGAGGACGACAAATTTCTGTCTGCGCCTTTTGCCGGCAAATAATGTTCGGGTTTATCATAAAATGTTTTAAAACACAATACATCTTTCTTATTAATTTTATGATGTTGATATCAATCTAAAAAAATAATAATTATCGACTCACATTTTTATTTTGGTGTAGTTCTAACTAACATTGACTATACAGGTTGTTCTAAGTTAAGTGCGTACCATTGCTAACTTTGTTATTATTAGAGCTACGAAGTCGGTTAATGGCAAACTAGTAGTATTTTTCCTGCTGATTACAATGGTAACAACAGAAAAATAATTGAATGTCAACTTTTTAGATATTCAAGAAAATAATATTTTTTGAATGGATTACCCTGTATATTTTACTGCAGTTTGATTGCCAACAAAAAAGTTTTAACACAACATTACGAAAAAATTAAAAATAAAGAAGTTTTATGACATTTTGTATTAACTTAGTGCCTTAGTTTCAGTAAAAACAAGTCAAAATAACTATGAAAAAAAGTTATAAGTTTATACTATAATAATTATAGCAATTGTTCAAAAATATTGCCCTTTTGCTCAACACACATAAACGCTGCGTTTCATATCGTGCCATAGACACGTGTCCCCATAAAAAGAAGTCCATCGTTGTCATGTCTGGTGACCGTGGAGACCACCGAACTGGTCCGTTTCTATCTTTCCAACGATTTTCAAATAATCTATCCAATAACTGCTGTGCACTATAATAATTATGTGCTGGAGCACCATTCTGTTGGAAATGGACAAGTAGTCAATCTAACAAGTTTAAATCATCCAGAAAATTTTCTAATATTTCCGATATAAATTTAACATAACGCTGTCTATTAAAGATCCATGATAAAAAAAATGGACCTACAATTTTAGACCCGATAATGTCACACCAAACGTTTACACTAAAACGATTATTAGGATGGAGAAGTAAAATATTTGTATTACTCAATAATGTTGTGTTTTCTGTTGAACATGCCACTATTGGAGAAATTACACTCACTCGTCTACAAAATACATCTAAAAAATCGGGATCTTCCTGACAGGCATTAATAAACTAATGTAAAAATTCCAATCTTCTTTCGAAATCACCAGCTTGTAAATTTTGCACTGGTTGATATTTACAAAGGACAAATTTATGCTTTTTAAAGTTTTGTAGATGGTGTTTAGAGAGAAACCTGCATCTCTTAATAAATCTCGAGTAGAATTGTTTGAGTGTGTATCAAAATAAGCTAAAATAGTTATTTCGGTATCTTCGTCGATTATAAATTGCTTTGTACGTCTTTTTTTTTTCTTGAAAACCTCTTTATTTCTTCTGAATCTTCCATAAAGTTTTAAAAATATCGTCGGTTTGGAATATTGTGTTCACGATATAGCTCGATATAATGTTCTTGGACTTACGTACCGTTTCCTTCTGCATATTATCCCAAGTAGCACAAGGTCGTCATTATGACGTTTATTAACGTCTTTTTTTGTCATATCAGTCGTAAATTTGACCATAATTATGACGTCAAAAGAACTATAAAATGACGGCCATTTGTCACATCAAACTGACGTCATAAAAGACATCAAACTGACGTCATCGAATAGTACCTGTAAATGACGTTAGTTGGTCTAAATAATCACGACTTTCGGCAATAAAATGTAGGTTCAATAACATTCACCTAATTTATTAGTTTATACAATTTACAAGGTGGTATGTGCTTATGATTTATTAACAAACGTCATATTTGCATATATAGTGTGTCCCCGGATAGGTGAAACGACTCTTGTGAAAGATAAAAAGTTTTCGAAATAAAATTTCATTGTTTGGGGTTCAGCCTGCTTAGTTAAAGACTAATTTCTGGCATAATTTTAATTTTCTAAAATCATGTATGCCTTGGATCTTTTCAAAATCTGATTTTTGGTTCTAGTAAACTACCTTTCTTAGTGAATATATAACAAAATTTGATTAACAAATGTTGTTTAGAATCATGAAGAGTCCTACTTCTAGAATTTCAACCACCTAGGCCAACGTTGATGTTTTGGCAATTTAATAATTTTTATCAGATAGTTTAATATTGTTTATCCCCGGATAGGTGATATGACTCTTGTAAAAGCGATAAAATTCTAAATAAACAAAATAAATAAAATTTTTTAATTTTTTCATAACGTTGTATTAAAATTTATTTGTTTACAATTAAATTTTAATCACACTACAGTAAAATATATAGGGTGTTTCATTAAAAAAAAAAATTTCCTGAATATCTAAAAGAGTTGACATTCAATTATTTTTCTGTTGTTACCATTGTAATCAGCAGGAAAAATACTACAATAACAAGAAGTTAGCAATGGTGCCCTTAACTTAGAACAGCCTGTATAATATATACAAAGGTAGTTCAAAAATATAGGTCACCAAACTATACTACGCTACTAAGCATAAAAAGTTATGAAAAAATGTCTTATAAACTTTTGTTTAGTTGGGCTTACTTAAAGAAGTTCAATTTAAAATTGGTTATTTCCTATTATCTCAGAAATAAGTTAAAAGATATAGCCTGAAAATTTATATTGCAAAATACACAATTTAATAATCTTTAAAAATAAAGATTTTAAGCGATGGCGTAGATACCGGGGTAGCTGTGAGGTTGTTATTTAAAAAATTGTAAATCTTTGAAATTTTGAACACTCTGTACAAATTTTGGAATAGGCAATTTATTACGGACAAAAAAGGGTTTTTTCAATTTTTTCGTTAGTATAATATTTTTAGAAAAATAGTTTTCTTAAATGTCTGTTTATGCATCAAAAATGATAATATTGAAGTTGTCTTTGAAAAAAAAGTGTAAAACTCAAAATTTTATTTTTATTATTTTATACATTCATTTAAAAATAAATATCAACAATAAAAAAAATAACTTAAATTTATATTACATTTACATCTTACAAGAGATGCTCAAAATGTTGTCCTTGTGATGCCATGATTATGAACTTTTATCAACATTTATGTTATAAAATTGAAATAAAAATACAACTACGGTCATCAAAACAATTGCAGTTGTTTAATTCAAAAACGGAAAATTGTAAGAACATTTTTTTTGTCCGTAATTAAATGCTTATTCATTACAGGGTAATCAAAATTTCTAAGATTTACATTTTTTTTTTAATAATATCCTCACAGCTACCCCGGTATCTAAGATACTGCTTAATATATTTATTTGAAAACTTTAATAAATCGTGTATCATATATTAACGTATTTCACAATATAAATTTTCAGATATTTTCTTTAACTCATTTCTGAGATAATAAGAAAAATCCAATTTTAAATTGAAACTTTACAGAGCCGTACCTCCCTAAGTAAGCCCAACTGAACAAAAGTTTATAAGAAAAATTTTCATATCTTTTTATGCTTAGTAACGTAGTAAATTTTGCGACTTATATTTTTGGACCATCATGTATAACTGTAACTATTGTAATCAAGCATATATTGGACAAACGAAAATAGCTATCAAAATTCCTTTAGACGAGTATTTAGCTCATATTAAATGCAAGCGTTGAAGATGCCATTCACATTGTTGTGAACAAACGTAGTGTAAGTGACATGTAAATTACTAAACTTTCACAATTTGTCAATTGTTATAAAATGCGACAGTTTAGAATTGTGAGTTTGTTTTTTTGTTTATTTACGGTTGAAATATACATTATGACTATAATTTATTTTACTTTTTATAATAACCTTACTTTCAAATTCGAAATAAAAATAAAATAATTCTTAATAACATTTATAAACTGTTATGTAAATTTAAATAAACTTTCGTGTTTGTTTTAATTTTAAAAAGCTCTCAGATATAATCAGAAACTGTGGCTCGGATATCTCGTTATACAGAGATTCACTGTACTAACTTAATATTAATTAATATTTTAATTTTCTCATTAAAGCGATATTGAGCCAAGTTTATTTAATCGTGGAGTTTAAAGTACACAAATAAAAATCTCTACAATCACTTGCATAAGTTATTTCTATATCAGATAAAGCTTCGTCTTAAAAACACAAAACTACAGAAACGCATAGTAAGAACATCGGAAAGAAAAAGAAAACTGTATAGTGGTTTTTGCAGGCTGTTAGGGAATGTAAAGGTTTTATAGATAAGTAAAAAGTAAACATGGCATAAACAAGTAGGAGATTACTTGAAATACTTGAAAAGAGTTTCTTGCTTCCCGTTTCAAAACTATGCCCGTTGAATGTTCGGACTTTGTCGTGACCTTTTGACATTGTTAAAGCTTCCTTTACAATAGTTAATTGAATATATTGATTTTACGTTGAAGGACGAGAAAAGTGGACGTGAAATGACAAGTATTTACAAAGTTCGAAAACCAAATCACGGTGAAATGTATGGAATCAATAGGGAACCCCACATGTTTGATTCTCAAACTATCACTTTGCTATTAGCATAATATCAATTCCTTCACAAATTCACCTTACAGGTTTACACCCTTTCGTGTACCGTAGCTGGTGCGTATTCCTAAGGATTTGTTTGGGCGTATCCACGTCAAATCACTACAGTTGCTCCCTTGTACGGAAATTTATGTATTTCAAGTCCCCCGAAATTCTATTTTAAAATCGATAGCTTATTTTTTCAATTAAATTAATTACTTCCGTTCCCATTAAATAAATTAGTCTGAATATCGACTGTCTTTTATATAGGTTTGGTCAGTTTACAATAGAATAGAAAACTTTAAATAAAAATAAGCTATTTTTAGATTTGCTTCAGAGTGAAGAGATTATAAGAGCGAATCGCTATATTGATTTTTAGGTAAACCCTTTTTAAACCTAATCTAAGTAGGTATAATTTGTTTTAATTAATTGTCGAACAAATAATTACTTTATACGTTATAAAAACGAAAATTAGCCGTTTTATTTAAAATCGTTATAGCGAAAATTCATAAAATTTCGACTTCGACTCGAAGAGAGATTTAATTAACACGAAAAACCGTTCTTTTTGTATTTAAATTTGAGAAAACCAATCAAATTACAATAACTGGATCCATTACAATAACATTAGTGTTTATTCAAACGCCTTAAATAACAATGGCGTTTTCAAACTAAATTTAACTTTAGGTTGATTTACACAATTGTTTAATTATGGCATTGTACACACTTTGATTTGTATTAATCCTTTTTCTTTGAATGTTTTGTTGTCATTGTTGTAGGCGCTTCTAATTTAATAAATTCGCATTTTCTAATACCGCACGCTAGTATTATTCCATCTATAATTATCTCCGATCTTAAATCCGTATATAATGGAAAAAGTTGGAGAAAAGCGTGCGGGCGTTGTAATATTTTATGTCTTTGAGGTTGAACTTATAGTGAACAGACATTGAGATGAACTTCATTATTTTAGACTATAAAGGAAATGTATCTCTAAACCTTTCGTAATTAGCGATTATTGTTATTTTATATCGAAAAAACTTTACCCAAATACTTTGTTGAGTACCCTGTATCTTGCATTCCTATTTTCATTAGTAAGTGCCATCTGTGAAAATATATGGAATGAAAACAAGATGAATGTCGTTTTAAAGTTGAAAAGTTAAGAAATTTATTTGTTCATTTATTTAGCAGTAGTAATATAATAAACAATGCCACGTATTATTAAGAAATTATTAAGTAACTAAAACAGTACCTACATAAAAAATGGCGTTTGTAAAAAGTTGATGATGTGCATAAAACTGCATCCCACATACCACTAATTTTGAAACTCAAAACTAGGAATTATGTATTATGTATTTTGTACTCCAAAATTAGTCATATTTTTATAATCAAAATTTGGGGGTGTGACTTGTCGTAAAAGCTACATCCCCCATACCAGAAATCATTGAGAGGGTGGTAAAATTGCAAAAAAAAAAACACCGGGATTTGTACACTCATGAAATTTAAAACTTGGACACCACAATTTCTGTAAACAAAAGTTTGCACATTGTGAAGCGGGCTTAAGGGTATCATTTACAATTCTAACAGCAGGTAGTCTCAGCAGGGGTTATCTTATAGAAGGACTGTAGAATGAATCATTACACTAAGCACGTTTTAGAAAATAGGTAATTTACGTTGCTTACTTAATTTTTTCTTTAAAGAATATATTTGAAGGTATCGCTAATTAAACACCATAGCTCGATTAATTATCGAATCAAAATTTTGTTTAGGAAATGTTTACAAAATAAAATTAGAAATAATTTTGATTTAAAAACGTCTACAAGCAATAACTTTTAAATTAAATCAAAAACTAAACATGGTTATTTGGGTTGACTGATTATTACTTATTTTTAAATAAATCTAACCTACTAATTATTGTAAGTTATTAAAAAAAATCATTAAACTCTCTATTCATAATATTTAGTCCTTACAAAATGTATATTTTATGACGTTTCATTTTTCTGTAGTTAATATAAAAAGTGAAAATAAAAACTAAGGCAATTCTTATTGTCAACGTATATATTTAGTTTTTGACAAGAATTTATTACATAATTATAATTAAGATACCAAGTTATAGTTTAAAATTAAATGAAAACTTTTTTTAAATAAAGGTATTACTATATAAATAAATATAAGAAATCAATAATGGGTGTGACCTCCATTATTATTGATACATTCTTGGAGGCGTCTGCTCATTGACGCTATCAAGGTATCAATATAATTAATATTAATCGTTTCCCATGCGGTATCAATGGCTGCAATTAGTGCATTACGGTTTACTGGTATAAAATTTGGCCCTTGTTGTCTTCGGATAACAGCAAGTATTCGAGCCCAAACATTTTCGATAATGTTAAAATCTGGGCTTTTGCTGGCCAGGGTAACAGCTCCAAGTTATTTTCTCGTATCCAATTGCGCACAACCCGCGAAGTATGAATAGGGGCGTTGTCCTTTAACAACAAAAATACATTATGAAAATGTTAATTCAACAGATCCCGAACTATTTTTTGGAGAAAGTATAGTGAAATAAGAATACTTACTTGTTGGAAAATATAATCTTCGTCTGGATAAAACACTTCGACTGAAGGTTTCATAATAGTTTCCAAAATATCTAAATACGCAGCAGAATCAAGACGTCCATCGATAGCCCAACAAACTCCTGGACCCCGCGCGCTAACCCAACCCCCACATTCACAGAAAAATAACCACTTCGTTTTTAGGACATATGTGATTATTTTCGTAACGAGTTCCTTCCATTCTAAAAACTTTTAGTGGTCCATCGTTGCGGCTATTGAACGTTTTTCGTCGCTAAAAATCACTCGATTCCAAAATTCAAAGGTTCGTTCACATATCGCCTTGCAAATTCCAGACGACGTCTCATATTTTCGTCACTGAGAACTTCTTTCGCAGCAGCATTATACTTCTTTATTCCCATCTCCTTTAATCTTTTTGTGCAGTTATACGGCATCCGGGAAAATGTGTATCTGCTATAGCCCTGGAGTATGTAGCAAATGGTTGTTCTGTTACGTAATGAAACAACTCGAGATCTTGAGCACGTGTAGATACTTTAGGTCTACCACTTCCGATGGCTCTTTCAAAGTGTGTTCAAGATTCCATTTTACTCGGTAATGCCCTACGGTGCTTTTGGTATATCTAACATACGTGAAATTTCACGCACGCTACGGCCCGCCGCTAATTCCGAAACAATCCGCGCTTTCAAATCAGCACCGAGATGAGGTGGCATTTTCACAACACTTGAAATTTTAAACTAAAATGGAATTTACATTTCTTACTTTATTTATTGGTTCACACTACCCCTTCTCAAACAGTAGGTAATTGTTTATTTATTACATACTTCTAATGACCAATGTAACAACCCTTAGAGCAATATGACTCAAAGGAAGTAAATTAAACAAGCAAGGATATTCTATTGTTATTGAAACTTATTCATAAAGTAAAAGCCATTTCCTTATAATGCTAATGGACAGGATTTTCTTTTAAGTATTAAGATTACAATAGAGGACTTATAAACTTTCGAAAATATCTAATTATAAATATTTACACTGCAATTGCGCTTTTTCCTTAATAATTTCTTAGCAATAACATACACGTTCTTGGTTTTAAGTTGTCATAAATTTGATATGATATAAATTTGTGTTTCTAATATTACATCACAAACTAATCTTTATTCGCCAAAAATTGTTGCTTAAGTTGTAAAGCTTCGTACACACCTGAACAACAAACCGAGCAACAAACATAACAACGAACCGAAAGTCAAACAGAACGACAAACGATCTTTTATGATTTCCACAATCCGAACAACAAACGGAACGTTTGTGCTGTTCCATAATTATTTTCAGTAGTTTTCAGTTCATATATATTTATTATTGAGAAGAAAATTGCGGAAAACAAGAAAATAGTGCCAACCAAATTTTTACGCACAAAGAAGAGTAAAAATTATAATTTACTTCGCTTTTTTTATTTTGGAAATTTCCGCCCAAATGATGCTAATAGGGACATCATTTTTTTCTTGCATTCTTAAACACTGATTAATTTAAAACATTTTTCTTCTGTCAACTCCATAATATTACCTAAAACACAACAAACCCACAAAAGGGAGGACAAAAATAAATAATTTAATTCTCCCGCATAAGTTTGTTCGCCGTTTTGTTTAGATTCGTCCAAACCTGCAAACGCATTCGCGCATATTTTCTTTGATGTCGGAGAAAAAAAACCGACAAGTTGCGGGAACGCGCAAACCGTTCGTGAAACAATCAGGACTTGCGAATCTGTTCTAAAATTCGTACGTAGCACCGTCCAAATTAAAGTTCCGATTGCCGTTCGGCAATGTTGAATAAAAAATTACAAAACTACTAATTAACACTTGTTTAACCAATTGCATTAATAAATTCACGAAATGACAAAAAGAATAAATCAAAATCGTTAACAATTCTGTTGAAATTTTGCATCATGCTGTTTATACGGCATTAGCACCAACGTTTGTTCTAATAGCAGTAAGGTGAAAGATGGGCATTACAACATTTTGAGAAATACATTACATTACATTTAGAAATATTAGTTCCAATCCATTATTTACGCACCATGCAGATATCTTAATCAAATTTATATTATCAGCGTATAAAAGGAACTCGCTATTATTGATGCAGTTAGAGATGTCATTAATGTATACTAAAAAAAAAGCGGCCCCAAGTTATTAACCTTGAGGAACGCCACACTATTGAACAAATACGGTTGATTTAAAACCATTATGCAGGATAACTTGCTGCTTATTACTTAAGTACGACTTAAAAAAAGTCTAGAGTTTTACCGAGCAACCAAGAGAATTTAGCTTAGAAAGTAATATACTGTGTGTTATCTTGTCAAAAGCTTTAGACATATCCATGTACACAAACATCAACGTGACCACTTTTATCTACATAATTTAATATATACTAGGTCAAACAAGACAAGTTTGTTAAAGTAGATCTGCCTTTCATAAATCCATGTTGCTTATCTGTAATAATATGCCTCAACAATGGATATAGATAATGCTCTTAAAATCTTCGCAAAATTAGATATTATAGAAATGGGATGGTAGTTGGTAACACACGTAGGATCACCTATTTTTAAAATGGTAATATTCTTGATAGTTTCCAAATATCTGGAAAAACACCTGTATTTAAAGATTTATTAAACAACAATAAAGCGGTTGGTGACAACACGGACGAACAGTCCTTAATTAAAAATGCAGGTATGTCATTCAACTCAGAGCACATATTAGATTTTAATTTTTTTATGGAAATGAAGAAATCATCCTCTGTGGCAGAGACGTTGCGTATAATAGTAAAACTATCTGAAAATGGCGTTTCATATGTACTACTTGCTATTATTGTAAACGCTTGAGAAATAATTTTGATTCCTTTTACTATTTCACGTAGAGATGTCAAGCTTGCATTCTGATAACTCATATTATTCGGAACGTTTGATACGGATCCATGCTTGGTGCGTACATAATTCCAAAACTGTGAATAATGGAGGACTCTTACTAAATCTTTACGAAAATGCTGCTGCAGATTAGTTTAAATCCTTAGCTTAAACGAATATGATTAATTATGAGGTAAAAATTCTTAAGCCCATTCTACCGCGTATTAGAATCGTAGGGATGTCGCAAGATCTGGATGATTATAACTTATGCGCGATTTTTGCTAAACAAAACCCACATATATTTCTAGAAGATTCTACGTGTAATTTACTGAAACATGGACCTACTAGAAAAAATCAAGCAGTATTCAGGCAATATTTCAGGTTGACCCTGTAACATATAATAGATTAATTGAAGTGGGTCGCATGATAATTAGATTGACTCATGCAAAGTGTAAGATGCCATTGATATTTTACGATGTTTCCGATGTAATGGCTATCATCATTCATCAAAAAACTGTAAAAAGTGTCGTCAATGTCCTCGGTGTGATGAAGACCATCCAGTCAGTGATTGTAAGGCTACAGTGTTGACTTGCAGTAACTGTATTGCAGCAAAGAATAAATCTGCAAGAGAACTCGACATTGATGTGCATCATGCGGCATGGGACCACAAAAATGTCACATCTACACTCAGCTAATAACAAAATTAAGACAAGATGTATTAGAATAGCAACCACAGTATACTTCTTCTGAGAACTGTATAGCTTTTCCTTCTACTGTTAAGTTATCAAATAGTTTTCCACAAAATCCGATGTTAATACCTTTTGAAATTTATTACCAAAATACTAGGGGACTTAGAACAAAAACAAATACCGTTTATAATTAATTATTATCGTATACCTGTGACACCGTTTGTTTCTCTGAAACTTGGCTAACGGATGATATCTATAGCTCCGAGGTATTTCCTCCCGACTTCTCTGTATTTCGTAAAGATAGGAATCTCGCAGCATGTAATGTTACAAAAGGTGGAGGAGTTTTAATAGCGGTTAATAATAGTTTTGTAATTTACCGTTAATACAAACTGCACAACTAGACTTATCTTTGATAGAAAAAGTTACAAATGTGATAAACCTAGTTTGTGTTAGGATTTCTTGTAAAAGATAACATTTTTCTGTTTTTACAATTTATATTCCTCCATCAATAACTTGCAATGAGTTGGAGTCTTTTCTGGAAGTATTTTCTACAATTAACTCTGTTTACGAGGACATCATAATAATAGTGAGTGATTTTAACGTATCATCTTATGGCTGTGACAATGCTGACAAATCATACCTTATTCTAAAAGACTATGAACTCCTGTGGAACTTAATCAGTTCAATTTGGTTCCAAATATACTCAATCGAACCCTAGATCTTGTCTTATCAAATGTTGATGTAACTGTTACAAAGAATGTATCACCACTTCTTGCGGAGATATACATCATCCTGTTCTTCTATAGTGTTAACAATACCTAAAACATTCAACAACTTTCTAAGCAAAATAAACAAAAAAAACATATAATTTTAAAAAAGCTGATTTTCCTAAATTGTACAATGCTCTGTTTTAAGGTGATTGGTCATTTATGGATAGTTATGGTTATAATGTAGATGCTATCTGTTCCAAATTTTATGAGCATCTCTATAATATTCTTGACATGTTTGTTCCTTTAAAGAGTGCTAAAAAATGCAACCAACGATATCCATCATGGTACTCTAAACACATTATTTCTTTAATACGCAAAAAGAACGTTGTACACCGGTTATACAAAAAATACAATCAAGCATTCCATTACACGCAATTTCAGCGTTTGCGCTCTACTGTTAAATATGAAATATCTGCAGCCTTCAAAAAATATATTACCAATGTGCAAAATGACATCTGCATCAACCCTAAGCAGTTTTGGTCATTTATCAGTAATAAGAAAAGACAAACTAGAATTCCTGGCGCGATGATCTCGCCGGATGGGCAACATTTAAACACAGCTGAAGCCATTGTTGAAGCATTTTCTAAGTACTTTTCAAGTGTGTTTATCCAATCTGATTTTCTTCTTAATTCTACAGCACCAATAATAACTAACTTGCCAACAATCACTGTTAATGAGATCTCTGAAATGGATGTTATTAAGGCTCTTAAGAAGCTAAAAAATAACATTACTGCTGGAATTGACTTAATTCCCAGCTTTCTTATACGTGACTGTAATTCTATTCTGGCTTTACCATTACAAAAATTGTTTAATATGATATTACGCACCAACACCTTCCCCACCATTTGGAAACAAACTCGGATTACACCAGTCTTAAAAAATGGCAACCCGGAATTATCGCCCAATTTCTATTATTTGCAATTTTGCAAAAGCTTTTGAATCCATCATATGTAACACTATAAATACAAGTGTCAAACCCTATCTCTCACCTCATCAACATGGTTTCCTGTCTCAAAGATCTACTGCAACCAATCTGGCTTGTTTCACTCAATTTGTCTCCAGAGATTAGATTCGAAAAGTCAAGTAGATGTCATTTACACTGACATATCTAAAGCGTTTGATCAGGTTGATTTTATTTGCTCCTTAATAAATTAAAAGCATTTGGCTTATCAGTATCTCTTGTTAAATTATTGACTTCCTATTTATTCAATCACACTTTACAGGTTGAATACAGAAATGTCTGTTCAGATTTTTTTGTTCCTTTGTCGGGTCTACCACAAGGTTCCAATTTGGGGCCAATACCTTTTCTAATATTCATAAATGACCTTTCCAACACTCTACTTTGTAATAGATTATTGTACGCTGACGACTTAAAAATATTTCACGCTATACGAGATTCCTCTGATAGTTTACATTTACAACGCAACATTGATATATTATGCAGTTGGTGCAACCGCAATCGTTTACATCTAAACATTGATAAATGCCTTGTAATGACATTCACCAGGAAGTTAAATCCTATTATTAGTAACTACTCAGTTTTGTTGCACATGTTAACCAAATTGTATCTAAAGCTAGTAAAGCCTATGGATTTATTTATCGAAACTGCCGCAACTTTTCTAAACGTTGTTTGTATCAAAACACTGTACTATGCATTTGTGAGATCTCAATTAGAGTA
Organism: Abscondita cerata; assembly: GCA_030710515.1. NCBI lineage: Eukaryota > Metazoa > Arthropoda > Insecta > Coleoptera > Lampyridae > Abscondita > Abscondita cerata. The sequence goes on from JALBCR010001047.1 coordinate 114,211, forward strand.
CTGTTCTATTATTTGGCACCCTATTTACAATATTCACATTAAACTTTTAGAATCTATACAACGCCGATTTGTAAAATTTATCCTGTATATGCTAACCGGTGAATATTCTCTTCATGATTTTAACTATTCCAGTACTCTGATATGATTAAAATGGTTACCTTACAAACAAGAAGAAATCAAATAAGTGTAAAGTTTCTTTATAACTTAATTCATAATAACATAGATTGTTCTGCTTTGTTAGAAAAAGTCCATATTAATGTTCCGAGAGAAAATTGCAGAAGACCTCTATTTTTTTACAACACATTTGCAAGAACTAATGTTATGACTCGCAGTCCAATATTTATGATGTGTTCTAATTTTAATTCGATTTATGCGGATTGTGATATCGCTAGTGACAAACTATCAGATATAATTGGTATCTTTAATAATATAAATGAGAATTGTATGTGATTTGATATTTTACGTTATTTTCTTTTTTTTTTATTTTTATCTTTGTGAAATGTTAGTATGTAGGCTTATTTTTCCCATGTTTTGGGTACTTAACCTGTAAGGAAATAAATTATTATTATTATAATTATTATTAAACAAACAAAATATTTTGTTTATATCCCTTTATATAAGAAGGGATATAAAGACGAGATTTTTAAATTACAGACCACTGTCCATTACACCAGTGTTTTCAAAATTTTTGAGAGGGTTTTAAAAGATCAAATTATGCACTACTTTGAAGATAATCATCTATTATCTGATAGCCAATTCGGTTTTCGTCAAAATAAATCCACTTCTAGTGCAATTCTGAAACTAACCAATACGGTTTTGGAATGTTTCGAGGCCAGTAAAATGTGTATTGCTAATTTTTTAGACTTGACAAAATCATTCGATTGCGTAAGTCATTCTATCCTTCAATAATTCTAAATCTGATTTTAAACAAATTTCTCAGGTGTACCACAGGGGTCGGTACTTGGTCCTGTGCTCTTCTTGGTGTATTTCAATGACATTACCACTTTAAGTAATCATAATGAGATGATTCTTTACGCTGATGATACCACTTTATTATACAGGGTGTTTCTAAAGGTGTGTACATAGCTTTACCAGAGGTTCTCTGGTTCAAAATAAACCGTTTGACACTAATTTACCTATAACCAAAAGTGCACCATAAGGGCGCCAAAGGCCGTCAAACTTTCAAAAAAATATTGTATATTGGGGATAACTCGAGAACGGTTTGACGGATTTTGTTCAGCTTTCGTATGTTGGTTGTCTGCTTCTGAAGACGTTTTTCTGTGTAATGTGGACAAATTTCTAACATCAGAAAAAGTCGCTTTCATACGGGCACTGTCAAATAAATAATAATATTTTAACAACCGTCAACGATACGAAACCAGAATAATTCTGACAAATAAAACGAACAATTTGAAAACTTTTTCCTCTCTTGTTAAATTGCGCTAATGTTATTAGTTCCATTCAGAAAAAAAATTAAAATAATATCCCTGCAAGGCGGATAATATCCTGCTAGTAGGTTATGCGATAGTAAACAATAGGTGAACTTACACTCGAGTTCTCTCACTCCCGATGAGTCCCAAAAGGACGAAACAGCTGTCAGGTGATTCTCAGTGTTTGTTTGCTATTGTAAACCACTTAAATACTTCACTGCAGACGATTCGAAATTTTTATACTTGCCAACTGTTATGTTAGCTATAATTATTGAAGGATCGACTATGTAACTGCTTTACATACCTGTCGGCAAAGTTGCTTATATGTATAAATATATATATATACAGGGTGTTAATACTAAGTGGTTACACCCGAAAATGGCAATTAGATCTCATTAAAATAAACAACTTTTTTAATTCAATTTTGATTTTGTACCCCGGTTCGTAGTTATAGCACTTCTTTATGTTTTTCGAAAAATCGTCATAACTCCTTTATTTTAAGGACTATTAATAAAAAAATAAAAAGTTTCTGAATTAGCCTTCGATTCTCTAGAACATTTGTATTTACAACTATTTTCTATTTTTCAAATAACAAAATGGCGACCGATCAAAATTTCAAACTAAAATATTTTGATAACCACTCGATAGATTTTTAAAGTACAAAATCAAAATTGGAATTAAAAAAGTTGTTTATTTTAATGAGATCTAACTGCCATTTTCGGGTGTAACCACTAAGTATTAACACCCTGTATATATATTTATTTAAACGATAACTTTTCGACATCTAGTGTCGACTCGTGAAAGCGTTCACGTACGTAAATGTAAGCAACTTTTGCCGACAGGTATGTAAAAGCAGTTACGTAGTCGATCCTTCAATAATTATAGACAACATAAACACCGGTAGAGGATTTTAAAGTTGAAACAAATTTATCAAGTAATAGGTATAGCTTATCGTAAAAAGCCCGACACATATCATTTACATCATCAAACTTATTATCATATAAGGAAGACCAAGCTCTTGATATAAATTTATAAAATCATCAGCTTTACAAAAGTTATAAAGTTTTGTACTATCGCTAAAAGGAAAATGTTTGATACTTCTTGCTGAAAATGATACAGTTATGGCAAGGACAGGGTGATACGGATCAATTTCAACTAGTGGGAAAGATTCTTGTTCAACTTCAAAATTGAGATTTATTGCATTGTTTAATACAAGATCTAAGAGCCTATCTGTACTATTTTGACATTGTTAATCTGGACCAAGTGTAAATAATTTATTGTATTATTTAATAACACGCTTTTTGTATCATTGGTAGACGCAACAAATTCCGGTACATTAAAGTCTCCAACAATAATTACATTGTCCAACCATGACATATATTCTTCAAGTAATTAAAAAAAGTGCGAAAATCATTTAAGGACTAATTATGGTAAATCTAAATTACGAAAATATTTACTATAACAAAAACTGAAAGAGAAATTTTACAGCCTACTATATCGACTAAGGCAACTGAAGTAAAGTGATCTAAATTCAAGGGTGTAATATTTGTGTGTTTGGTGGCAATTAGTATTCCACCACCTTTGGAACGAGCAGTGACTGTAAAATTCCTATCTGCTCGAAAAACTAAGTAATTATTCAAAGGAAAGAGTTCATTACTATCGACGTCATTATTTAACAAGTTTTAGTCAAACAGATTACATCATAGTGTGAATCAGATACGTTTAGAAAGAAAATGTCTAATTTAGAGCGCAAACCCCTTACATTTTGATAGTACTATGTAAAATACGACATATTTATAATTACTTCCGACTTGAGGAGTTTGGATGTTAATTATTTCATCACAACTGTTAAGACGCTCTAGGTTTTGAACCTACAGTTATTGACATTCTCAATAAACTTTCGTTACTTTTCTCAAGCGTTAATTTGTAAGCGGTGCATTTATCCCGGTCCCAGGCCGCATGATTACTGTTACACGTGATGTTTTTTACTATTAAAATGTACACAATTTACACAATTATAGTCATCTGAAGCAGCTTTACATTTTCTAACCATGTGACATTTGGCACACAAAAGACATACTAGCTTACCCTTGTCAGGACAGCGAATAGTAGAGTGATTGTAACTATTATAATTGTAACTTCTTTCTTAATTCCATACCGTCAAACACTGTTCACCTGTCTAAACCAATTAGAATATGTCCAGATACTAGAAGTTTATTATACAATATTGCATCAGTACTAATAATTGCGAAAAACAGCTGCATTATTTTAAGAGAGATGATTGAAAACACATTGCACAATGTATCTTCGTTAAAAAATTCGGATTCTGACATTTCATAAAATTTAAGAACGCATCAGGGGTGAAGGCGTTCAGAAAGATCAACAATCAATATATCGATATGATCTAACGACACGAAGTGAAGTATTCAAATACGACAGTGATGACTATATAGGGATGAGGATAAATGTGGTGAGCAATAATTCTGAAGATCATTAGATGGACAGGGGGTAAAAGGGGTAAGAAGATGAAGAGGGATGAAATTTTTGACAAAAGAAATTTTTTTACCATGAGGATAATATATGAGTGAACAAATTTTTGTTTGCACTTCATTGTATCTCTAATAGATTGAGTGATTTTTGTACAGCATAAACTCTTGGAGTTATAAGCTAAGAAATATTAAAATTTGTGAAGGTGGTTATTTTACCGTCGAAAATGAAGGATGAGACAATTACGTACGAAATAATTTGTGAAGTGTTGAGCTTCATTTTTATTCAAAATTATGTACCCTTGATTTTAAAGGGTCATCATATTCTACTATCGAAAAGATATCTCCTGGCACTTTTAAGTGAATTTTGTGCCCCACTCTTGGAGTAGTATGCTCGAAATATGAAAAATCGAAATGTGTGGTTTTTCATTGTCGGTAATAAGAGATAAAACAATTATGTACTCTCGATTTCAAGGTGTTTTCATATCCTACTATCAAGAAGCTATCTCTTTACACTTTGAATAAATTTTGTACCCCCTGATCTCAAGGTGTCATCATATTCCACTATCAAAAAGCTATCAACTTTTGATAAGTTCTTTTAGAATCTTAAAGAAAATATGGTGTGTTCCATTTAAAAATACAATTTTATGCTGCCACGACTCTCTGAAACACCCTGTGTAATTGAAAATATTTCCAAAATGAGCACTCAGTAACTGTACTAAATGTGAAACATTTTGAAATTTATATCATTTTATTAACTAAGTTATCCTCTGATGTCAGAAGTTTGCGCCACCTTGTATATACTAAATGATGTTATATCATAAAATTTTTAAAAAATTTTGTTTTGTTAATTATGATTTTTTAAAAAATTGAAAAATCAAAATAATGTTATTAGAACATTTTTTGGTATATGGTATGGTATTGCTGCTTGTATGTATTTTTTAAAATCATCGTAATTGACCGACTTCAACTACTTTTTAAAAATTTTACTTTCCATAAACAATTTAATTGTTTATTATGTTAACAAATTGTTAGAAACAATTATGAATTTTTTTCTGAAAATACAAAAAATTACAAAACAACCATGTAAACAAAGTGTTTCACTATTTTTTATGGCATTTTGAAAAAAAACTGTAGCGATTGCACGATTTGTCAAAAAATTCCGGAAACCAAAATAGTGCCACCTAGCGGCAGCTAATTTATAATAATTTTGTTACGGAACACTGCGGATCAATTAAAGGCTTCTGTATATCATTGCACATAATTTTTCATTTTCTACAAATTTTTGAACATGACGTTTGAATATGAGATCGAACGATCAAGCTATTATTTGCGCAAAGTCTCTTTTGTACTGGCTCATACTTGCCAGATATACTTTACTAGCCCTTATAAAATGTTTCATTATACTCAAAGGAATGGAACTCTAAACTGCAGCCTCTATATGTAGCAAAAGGGTGTTTACCTTTGTTCCATTGATTCATACTCTTTAAACATTTCTTTATACCTATGTACTCTAAATCTTATAAAATAAAACTTGATTTTTTGACTTTTGACAAGCTTGACAGGTGGTTTTCTTGATATCTTGTTTACATACGGACGGACGGCCGGCTTCATTATAACACACTATCTCTAATTCGTCAAAAAAGTGTAAAAGGTGTTAAAATTTTCGGTTTGAAAACCGTTGCAAAACTCCCCATCTTATTTATAAGATGTGGAGTCCAAACAAATACATATTAAAGTAAAGAAACTTAACTGGCTAATTGAAAGACATTCAAAATTATTGCTATAAACAAAACCCTTATCTACATGACAATTTTAAAATTAATCTGGATGTATGGAGTAGAGTTATAGGGCTGTGCATCTAAATCTAACATTGCATTAATTCAACGTACTCAATCAAAAATACTAAGGCTGATTGCAAATGCGCCGTGGTTAGTATCCAACAACACGCTGCATATAGACTTACATCTGCCAACGCCATGTAACTCGAAATGCAACACGGAGTCACTAAGTGCTAAACTAACTCAACGGCGAGGGCGGGGTCTAGAAAGACGCCTCGCACTTATCTTTTACCGATGACTAAAAGTCCTTATCACACGTCATCAGATTTGAGTTTATATTAAGCGCCACCTTGATTTTTGAAATGTACACAAATGTTTACGAAAAATCCGGGAAAACGTAAGAACTTGAAAAGAAAGTTTTTGAAGGAACATGCATGAACCAAGTGTGGGTTTCTATTAAAATGCCAGTTACACTACAACTCTTTGCTTACACCGCGGTCGTGTTCTTTTACATTAAACGCACCCTAAAAGATAAAAGCGGTACCGCGTGTTTTTAACTACCTTAACAAGGATTATACCTAAATACTAATTACAGGTTCCCAAAATGTATAAAACGAAGTGGGACTGTGGTTTTTATTTAAAACAAAATATTGCGTTATCCTTAATTTGAAATTTAACATTTCGTCTCAATTCGTTCCATTTCGAATAACAAAACTGACAAACAGTAATAAAATATGCTGTCGACCTACTTTAATTTGGACTATTCTTAAATGCGCAACAAACACAATACACGGTAATCCTTCGAAGTAAACAATCAATTTACTTACAGCTGTTTTGTTTTCTTCTGGTGAATCCAACACTTCCTTCGTCGTTACAATAAGTAACAGGAACAGGTTAATTACGCCAAATGAATCGAAAAGATGCCTTCAACGGTATGACATCTCAATATTTGGATTGCAGGTAAAAGAGAAAATCGTCAAATCCGCAAACGTTACTTCGGCTCTAATCGAACGGAACTTTTCTTTAAGAACTACACGTTCATCGCACGTTATCAAATGTAGCACTTTAGTACTGCCTACGAATTATTAGTTCATACGTGAGGGTTCGATACTTAACAGCGATTGCTTTCGGAGATAACAATTTTAATTCGCTACGTACTTGTTGTTATTTACATAGTACGTTGTTGTTAATCTGCTTATCAACTGTTGTCTTACAGATCAATTTTTTAATATTTATATACAAACTTCCTTTCCCGATTTCTACATAAACAAAGAACACTACAAAAATTAATATGCCAACTTTGGTGTTAATTTTATTAATGAGTCCAAACTAAATAAATTGTAAGACTTTATTGTTTAAAAACAAACGACTTTCACGTTTGTCACGGTACATACAAGGGCTTATCAAGTAAGTAAAGCAAGGTGGTGTAATCTGGCTCAGACTTCTATGAGAACTATCGGAATAATTATTTCTTTCAAACTTAACTGTGAGTGCAACGGTTTAGAAATATCAAAGGGTCAGAAAATAATTATTACCGGCCTGGGATCGACACCAAATGTTCTTTTTAACGCTAAACGAAATGTACTTAACATGCAGTACCACTTACTTAAAACGAATATTTAATGAGGCCAAAAAAATAATTTCTACCAAACAGGTTGTTACGGTTTATTTGTAATTATTTGTAAACAAACTAAAAAATATATATAACTATGTTAGATGACCTGCCGGTAGCTTTTCTTAGTCGGAAATGGTCGTGGGTTAATGGAGAATCGTTCCTAAATAAGGCCTCTACACTGTTCAAAAAATTTATAAGGCCACCTACGATTACGTATAAGAAATATCTAGAGCCACTAGGAACTTGTAGGAAACAGAAACAAACAGTACGTAAATAGAAATATGTATACTGTTATAGCGGCTAGAGTTCAATTAACACATATAGACACACATAGACACAACAATAGATAATATCATTTAAAATAAACACAATATAGTTATCAAATAATAATAATTTACGAGCCTATACTGTAGGGAGAAATTGGTCTATAAATCAATTATTTGCGAAGTAATCCCTGTGACAAACGATCCAGATACTAATCAAGGAGAGAGCTGTCAAGTACCATGCTAGAAACCCATTCAAATCTTTTATTGAGCAGATTCTAGAACCCAGAAATCAACCATAGTCTAAAGAAACTAGTGTGATCATCCTCGGTATGACCAACAAACTCGTGTGTGTATAGTGTAGTCCTAATATCTATTAGTCATTAATATCTGTATTGTAGGATACAAGCTTATTCTTGTCGTTAGTATCTCTAACAATTGTTGACTGTTTAGCTTATAGAATCTAACCCAATTCTAATTGTTAAATAATAAATTAATTGAAACAAAATATTGCATATAATCTTTTAAGAACTGTATTTAATTTACAGACTTTGCATAATTGCAATAATCATTTTGTTAAATAACTCGCGGATTCTCAACAAAATTTTTTGTCATAAACTTTAATGCGCGTACGCTATATCTTAATTTCAGTGACGTACGCGTTATATTCCTTGTAATGACCTGTTCACTTTTAAGAAAAAAAAAGCTTTTGTTATATGCAGCTGCTGGTGGTCTATAAAAGGAATTTACGGGTGTTGGATCTAACATAAACACTTAGAAAATTATTGTACGAAACCTAAACTTTTTCCATTTCGGCTTGATACTGAAAAGCATGTTGATTGTACAACCTAACAGCATAATTATTCTAAAATATGTTTTTCTCGTATAGAAAAGAAACGTTCCTGGGCTTGAATCATATGTAATAACTTTGTTGATATTCGCCCTTTACCCCGGAAGTAAAACCGTAAAACGTTACAGCTGTTTAGATGTATAAGCTTGTTGCTTTCAAAAATTTTAAAAGAAATAAAAATTGTTATTACCAAATTAATAATTTATTATAAATGTAGAGCGCTATAAAAGAGGATTTGCCAATAAATTACATAATTTACAAATATAAGCTGAAGTTTTACTCAACTCAAAAGATATCCCGTATTTTATTGCTTCTTTTTATTGTCGTCCTATGTAGTTTTTAGTTGCGATGTGAGTTTTCAAATTCCATCGGAATATCAGTTACAACCTAAAACTTTATTTATATTAAAAATGTAATAACAACGTTGAGAACGTTAATGGAAGTCTTATCTCGGGTCCATTTAATTTAGTGGCCAGAAATGAATTTGTGGCAAGTGATTATTTTGTATTATCAATGTTTGCAGGAAAAAGTTTTTTTCCAGGGAAGTTTATTATAAGGAATTAAAGTGAAGAAAATTTATTTTGTATTTATCAAATGTGATGGTCCTAACCGCAAGTCATTTAATGTAAAGGTATAGGATTTGGCTGACCAGACGACAAAAACGCGAATCTCACCATTTTTTTAATTTAGATTGAGTAATGAACTAACGTCAATCCGATGAGCAAAGTGAAGCGGATTTGGTGATAGTTTTATGTAAATTTACCAACCTTGTTTGGTATTCATTGTCGTTGACATTTCGGGGTGCGCACAAGAAAAACTAAATTTATTAAAATTGCGAGCTTTTGTGTCTATCCCTTACTCAAAAAAATTTAAACGAGTATTCAACAGTCAGTTAATAGCACTGTCAATAAGGATATACTAAAGTACGATTTTACCAAAACAAAGCAGAACTAAAGGTATGCTGGAAATAGAAAGAAAACAAAATTTACGTATATCCTCGAAAACGAATACACATATAAGAAATAATGATATTAGAAGATGACAGTATTTTTATAAAAGTAATAACCTGAAATTTTTAGGTGTTTACGGTGACATACACCATATTGAAATTTATAACGTGCTTATAACCGAACAAAGCAAAATAATTAGCTAGTTCATAGTTATCTAGAATATAGTTTATCTATGGTACATTGTAAAAATGGAAGATATTTATATCGGATTATTATATAAACTAAGTCAATTTAATTCACTATGTGCATTCATATTCATTATAATGTGTACGTCATCAAAGAGATCTGAAGGAGTCATTAAAAACTTTGTTGTTGGTATTATCAATTAATTTCTGAACTAATACAGTTTTCTTTAGATCTCATCGTGACACAATTATTCTCAGTGGCCCGCATTATGTTAATTAAATATACTGAAAAAAATTTTTTAGACGACTATTCTCGAGTAACATATCACAACACAAAGTTGTGTTCGAAAATGTAAAATATCATAACTCTTTCAAAACTGTTGTGATAAAACTATGTTACGGTTTATTTGTAAACAAACTCAAAAATAAATATATAGCAGTGCTAGAGGCCTGCCGGCATCTCCTCTTCGTCGAAAGTGGTCGTGGGCTTATTGAGAATTGTTTGAAACAAAGGCTTCTACACTGCACAAAGAATTTATAAAGCGTCACCTAGGATTACGTATAAAAAATATCTAGAGCTACTAGAAACTCGTAGACACAGAAACAAACCGTACGTAGATAGAAATATATATATTATTATAGCGACTAAAGTTCAACTAACACACATAGAAACAATCCTGACACAACAATAGATAAATTAGATAATTTATTTAGAATTAATAACAAAATATAGTTATAAAATAATAATTCACGAGAACGAGTTAAGGCACGAATAATAATTTGAGTCACAACGCCCCAAATAAGTTAGCGTATTATACACCTTTGACCATCGTAGCACCGATTTATGCAGTCACATTCCTTTTATTGCCACTTAATAAAATAATTCAATAGTGAATCAGCTACTGATAGATGGATCGCAAATATGTCCATGTAAAATTACAGGCACGATAAAAGAAAACAAATTTTGACAAATATTTATGTTATAATACTTTTATTGAAATATATACACTTTATGTCTCATTCTTGTTCTAATATTTCACCAAAAAAATCCATTTAAACGTGTATAATTAAAACTAGTTAAAAAATATGTTGATATTTTTGGTTAAAAAATATGATACTTTTGAGATATCGATTTTAAACAATTTCTCTTAGAACAATATCAGGTTTCAGATATCAGTTAGCCGCGAAACTTGTTTTTTTTATCAAAACATTTTTATTGACAATTCGAAATTATAAAATAAATTATCAAAACTTACAACAAATTTAAGCGGACAGATTATTTTAAATATCAAAGAATCGGAATAAACTGGAAATGTTAAGTACGAAAAGAATTCCTAGCACACTTGTCAGCATTCAAAATCTGTGTTTGTGAGATATTGATACTTTTATTACAAGGGTTCTCAAAGCTCTAACGTTATCTGCTATTTGTCGTACTCAATGATCGGTTGATAATGATGACGGTGTTAAGTTGCGTATTACTCTTCAGTACAAGCTGTTGACTGCAAGCATGTTACCTAATATTTTTTTCAGAAGTTGATGTTTGTAGTTTCCTTTAATCTTTACTTTAGATTTTTAAAATAATTCTGGGATATTGTTGTAGTTCTGGATTATCGTATCTATAATTGTAAACTGTACGTAGATAGAAATATGTATATTATTATAGCGACTAGAGTTCAACTAACACACACATAGAAACATCTCGACACAACATAGATAATTTTAGATAATTTATTTAGAATTAATAGCAAAATATAGTTATAAAATAATAATTCACGAGAACGAGTTAGGCAACGAATAACAATTCGAGTTACAAACGCCCCAAATAGGTTAGCGTATTATTATACACCTTTGACTATCGTAGCACCGATTTTTCCATGCAAACGATTCACCAAGTTCACGGGGGCAAATATTGTTCGAAATGTACTTGACAACAATTACGAAGAGTACCGGAACTTGGCCGATTGTTGAAATAGTTTCAAAGTGCACAAAATTAATCAGGTACTTAAAAATTTATCTATACAGCACCAAAAAGGTACTTTGCTAAACTCACGGCCGCGGTACGTATACATAGAACGCGACAAAATGTATGAATAACATGCATAATAGAATTAACTTAACTTGTATAAATAGGAAGTTCTTTGGTGTTCAACAGTTAATCGGCAGATGTGACATCTTCCGTATTCAAATCCTAATATTTTATTATCCAATGAAGAAAAAAGGAAAACCAAAATAAACCTCCGTTGATAACAGTTACTGAGCTGCTCACAAAGAAACTGTAGATAACAAGTTTATTTTTGGGTGGTGTCCTTGACCAGAAGGTAGGTTGAAATTTCAACGGTAGTGATAATACCAGACCACTTTGATATTTTATAATTTTCGGATTATTCCTTGCCAGCATAACCAAAATTAGAGATCCATTGATTAGTTAAAATGGAGTACGCCTGCAGTGACCGTCAGAAGAAACCAAAGAAGAAAACCCACAAAAAAAATTGCGTGCAATTAATGAGAACCCGTGATAGCAAAATATTTTGTGCAAAGCAAAAGAAAGTAAAAAATGGTACTTACATAGGAACAAAGAAGTTGACGACTTATTCCCTAATTTAAATGGGATGATTTTTACTTCAATCGATATTACAGAAGCACACATGTTTAATTGTTTAATTTTTAGACAACATTTTCCATGTACAACCTTTTCACGACAGTCAGCAATAGGAAACGAGGTATAACTTTTGCGACCAAATGCAGATAAATTATCGGAACTAGCAATTTCAAATAACTAAAATCCCCAGAAGATTTTTCAACACAAACATTCATATTCAAACGCATTAGTGTAAACACGGCTGTCTATACTGTAAGAAGAAATTGGTCTATAAATCAAATTGCAAAATAATACCGTCACAACTCAATATTGTCTTAGTTACACTTAGCAACGACCTTCGCATCAATTTTTATCACTTAATTAAAAAAATCAAGTAGGTGAACGTCTACCGAATTTGACATCTCGTTTATTTGAAATACAAAAAATAAAAACTAAAAATGTCGAGCAGTAGCGAGAATGTAACACCCAATTAACACTGCTCTTAGTTTTCTTAGTTTAGCAAAGTTACCACACCGGAGTTTCAAATTTGTTTTTCTTAACCCCAATTAATGTAAGAACGGCAATTTTGTATTGTAGTCGTCTAAAAAATGTTATTGGACTTCGTGCCGAATATTGTGCTCGTGTTTAGAACCACTCGTGCTACGTTATGCTTCGCACTTGTTTAGCTATTAACACTCGCCTCGATATTTGCTACTTTTGATACTTGTTAGGAAAATCAATATAAATTGAATTGTATATTGAAAGTAACCAATTCTTTAGATTATTAAAAGTAGGAAAACATGTGTAGAAGGGTGGGAAAGTAATAGACTTTACACATGTTGCCCAGTACATTTTTTCTTTAATTGCATATTAGTAAACATTTAAGAAACGAATTTAAAATTACATACATAATGAGGTTTTTGACGAAAATATTTTATAATTTAATAATTCAAACAAAACCACATACTACTAAAACTATTAAAAGTGGATGTATTCGATTCGTCCATTACATGTTTTTTAATATGTATAATATTAAATTTTATTATGACTAAAAACACGTATTTAATACATCTTTATCAAGACCCTTAATTTTAATACATTTCACTATATCAATAAAATTTATTTACTATACGAGATATTTAGCACAACTGTTTATATTGTTATATTATTCTACATTACTGTAATATCTGGAAAATGTACAGTGTGTCCCAATGTGACTAGTATTGAATAGACATCTTTGTTATTAAGATTATTATCTTCCGGGTTAAGCCGTGTTCATCCTTTTTCCTACGTTCTCTGCTTGACGTTTCGCTAACCATGCTGTTAGCTTCTTCAAAAGTTACTCTAAAGACTGATGTTGTTGTCTTCTGCTCCTCGTTATATATCTATGTTCCGTCACGGTTGGTTGATGTCGATCAGTGATGGGTGTTTGGTTTTCAATGGTTGGTTGATCTTCTGTTTGGTATCGACTAATTTTGTACATAACGAGGAGCAGAAGACAACAACTATCAATCTTTAGAGTAACTTCTGAAGAAACTAACAGCATGGTTAGCGAAACGTCAAGCAGAGAACTGTAAGGAAAGAAGGGCGATCGCAACTTAACCCGGAAGATAATAATCTTAGTGACAACAGCCACAAAGCTTACATTCATACATCTTTGTTATTGTTAGGAAACTTTTCAATTTATGCGCGACTGGTAAATGTATGTACGTGCAGTGGAAGATAAGTTTAACATTTAGTTTTATGCCAAATGTCATACCACTTAGAAGTACCGTATGACCAAACCCATTAGAGAACAATTAAAATCGTCTAATATAATACTCAAGGACCAGAGCTTAGGCCTGAGTGAAATAATAAGTTAATCGCTTTAAGTACAGTCAATTTTTGGAACGAAAAGTAAAATAAAAAGTAAAATTTTCTTTTATTATTTAACGTACCAGTGATAATTGTCAATATTACTCTCTAAAATTACCATAAAACATATATAGTGTTAAGTTCAGCAATACTAACATGTTTTGTTACTAAAAAGGAAATTGTGTGAGTAACCGTCACTGTAAAACTCTACTAATACCCACTAATAAGTATTTACGACTTTATAGTTTTTATATTACAACGTTGCCATTTAACTATTTTAAGGTATTATGCAGTCACATTCTTTTTATTGCCACTTAATAAAATAATTCAATAGTGAATCAGCTACTGATCAATGGATCGCAAATATGTCCATGTAGAAATTACAGGCACGCTAAAAAGAAAACAAATTTTGACAAATATTTATGTTATAATAATTTTATTGAAATATATACACTTTATATCTCATTCTTGTTTTAATATTTCACCAAAAAAACCATTTAAACGTGTATAATTAAAACTAGTTAAAAAAATAAGTTGATATTTTTGGTTAAAAAATATGATACTTTTTTAAATATCGATTTTTAAACAATTTCTTTTAGAACAATATCAGGTTTCAGATATCAGTTAGCCGCGAAACTTGTTTTTTTTATCAAAAAACATTTTTATTGACAATTCAAAATTATAAAATAAATTATCAAAACTTACAACAAATTTGCCGGACAGATTATTTTAAATATCAAAGAATCGAAATAAACTGGAAATGTTAAGTACGAGAAGAATTCCTAGCACACTTGTCAGCATTAAAAATCTGTGTTTATGAGATATTGATACTTTTATCACAGGGTTCTCAAAGCTCTAACGTTATCTGCTATTTGTCGTACTCAATGGTCGGCTGATAATGATGACGGTGTTAAGTTGCATATTTTCTTCAGTACAAGCGTTGACTGCAAGCATGTTACCTAATTTTTTTTTGAGTTAATGTTTGTAGTTTCCTTTAATCTTTACTTTAGATTTTCAAAATAATCTGGGATATTGTTGTAGTTCTGGATTATCTGCTTTATAATTGTGAACTGCAAATAAACATTCAATTTTTGGGTGGAATAAACCATACTAATTAATTCTGCGGTCGAAAACTCATTATTAGCAACAATACAAAGATACAATAAAATTGTGATAGATTGGACAATTACTAACACAACCGTGACAACAGTCAACTATGGACGTTCCCATTTCATTGCTTACTTAGTACTTCACTGACTGTTGATGTGTATTTTGATAAAATTGAGTTTCACGGCTAGTAGTTTATTTTTGGTAAACATCGATCTGAGAAAAATATATAAGGTGTTCCATTTGATTTTATTAAGTTATTCATTATTTTTGATTACAAAGTTTGAAATTTTGTCCCCTACCCTGTATAATCGATGTCAACTTTTAAACTATGAACAATTAGGGTTGAGTACCGCCCTAAGTGAATTTGCTATTTCAAAATAACATAAAGAACGTGAAATACCTGAGGCCAATTAAATGTTTAAAAGTCGATATCTCAAAAAGTATTACTTTTGATTAGTCTACATAATTCCCATGATTTTCACGTAGATTCAGAATACAAATTAAAAAAAAAACCACTAATGTATGGCTCATAACCAAGCTTACAACAAAAAACTAACTGTAATATTTTGGTCCGAATGTCACAAAAACTATTTGAGATTTTTGTAAAATGCTAGTGATTTTCTTAGTCAGCGTCGAAAAATACATATGATTCACAACTAAAACATTTTCGAAATTTTCTTGAACTTTAAAGTCGAATATCACCAAACCTGTTCAAATATGCTTTAAAAAATACATAAGAATCACATGTCAAATTTAATCCATCACAACGGAAACCCTGCAACGGACAACAACGACGGTGACGACGACGACGCACAAAACAGCGATTCTAGTAACCAAACTGTAAGTTCGATTGAAAATATAAATAATTCTGTTTAAGATGTCAAAGTTAACATACTGGTCCATGCAATTGGGACACCCTGTATAATAGCTTAAATAATCCTAAAATTTTGGCCACTGAAAAACCTAAAAAAGGTCAAAACTGGTTTTGAAGAATTCTTACTTTTAATGGCGCATAGCACGCAGGCTGTATATTGAAAAAATTCAAAATACAAAGTAAAATAAAGGCAAACTGTAGCAAATGGGCTCTAAAAAATTATTACAAAATTGATTTCAAGCTATTGATAGTAACTTTCTAATTTTAAATGGGGAGCCATATTTGATTTTTCATAAATGACCATCTCCCTTTTATCTTTACTATAAATAAATTTTGGTCATTACATTCTTGTAGGGTTTTTAGAGCTTAGTCTAATTTTAAAGGCCATCTATCTCCAATGTAATAAAAACTTTAAAAAACATAGAGTAATTTTTCTGTATAGTTTTTAAAAAGATTTATTTGGGATTTAATCATTACTATGTACTTAAAATAAATTTTTCTACGACAATAGAATTTTTTGTGCCACATACTAATAGCGCTTTCGACAGAACATCCGTAGTAGGCAACTCTTTACCAGATACCTGTTTAATGACAATTAAATTTAATTAAACGCATACACATTATTTGCAGTCACAATCGTTAATTGATTATTTCCTTTATAGTACTTATGATCTCTACATATTTCAATCTTCTTACCAATGGAAAATTGTTGCATGCCTTCTCTAACTCGCAATATCGCTAAAGCCTCTTTTTCAATTTGCACGTATTTTTTCGTCCTCCTTAACGATTTTGAACTGTACATACATAACAGGTCTCCAGGTTTCATCAAATTGATTATCATCAGCATAAACTAGTGCGTTTTTGACACCTATCTGAATATAAGCAATGAAAATTTTATTAAATTAATAATCGATAAAACAAAGAAAAAATAACTTACAAAAACTTCAAAGGAAACACTGGCTGTTCAGACTACTTTCCGAAAAAATAATGTAGATAACAAACAGCGTTACTTTTGCGGAAATCCTTCCAGGGTTTGACAATAAAAAATGTAACACAATTCTCAAAACATGACAATGATGAAATGTCAAAAACAAATGATGGCGTTTGACACTATCAAATTAATTTTACGGAAACAAGTCAAACCCAAAATTTGAAAAATGTTTGATAGATGTGAGCGGCCTTAACTTATTGAATAAAACATTTTCGAGGGCTAAAAATTGCACCGTACGTAACTATTGGCACTTCCAATAGCTATAACGTTCCCTGTTTGCAAGTTTTCTATCATGTAGATACCCTGAATTTAATTGTTCAGGTAATAATTGCATCTCTTCTGCGGCCATTTTCTATATTTTGTGTTGCTGCTTCAAAAACTAAAACCTTTTAGGTATTAACTCTTAGATTCCGATCACTTTCACTGATTACCGTTTAACGTGACGCCATGTTCCTAAACTACATGGATGTGTTTCCATACACGCCAGAACAAAAATTAATGTTATTTCCTTCGTTTTCTTTATTTAATGCATCTATAAGTTAAAAAGAAGAAAAACGTAATTACAATCAATACATTTTAATTAATTGTTTAAAAACAAGTAACAAGTCAAACATTATATAGTAAATAGATAAAAGATATAAGACACAGTATTTCAGAATAATTAATTTAATTTTTTTATGTTAGTACATAATAATACTCGTACATTTGCTCTAACAGCGTGTTAAAATTTTGTGATTTTTAGTACGGTTACAATTTAATCAAAAATGCAAAACTGCCTTTAACTTGTAAATTAGTTCTATACCTAGTTTCACAATAAACCAGCAAAACTTAAATTACAAATACAATCTATTCGGCGAGATTTCTAGCGTAGTTTGTAGAACATAGGATTAACGATTTAATACTAGAAACCTCTGTGGTCTAGAATCCAGCCGTTGCCCTAATAACCAAAAATAATCAGTTAATTCTTCTACAAGTAATGGTGCCGTTGGATTAAAAAGAAGGGGGTGTGTGTTATTTAAATTAATTTTTTTATTCAATATTTTTGTTATTGGTTTATGAAATCACGATTTTTACTTGCTTCTGAAACCTACCATTGAATTTTAAACTAATTAGGTGCATGTTTAATAACAATAAGAAACGGACGCATTAAATCATACTCCCATCCTTTCTAATTTAAATAAAGTATATACAGTTATTATGTGCGTTTAGTTTATCTTAGACAAACATTTTTTAAAGGTGCAGCTAGATAGAATATGTATAAAATAATAATGCATAACGGAAAATTATTTTTATTCTAAATAATTATGAAACATTACGTAACAAATTAATGAATTGACTTTCTTGTTTTTTCTTTTAAAATTAATAATAGAAACAAAATTTTAATTGTAAACATAGCAAACATTATTTATTTTTAGTTGAGAAGATAATTAATTCATATTTTTATTATTATTTATTTATATATCAATTATTTAATATGTAAAAATATCAGTATTTTTGAAAATCTTAAAACCCTATCAACTAGAATGAATTCTGCAAAATGGTGAACGTAGCTTGTTTCCGGAATTTATGCGCATACAAACAAAAAGTTTGAAGTTAAAATGACCAATTAGAGTACAAAAAATTTCTTAATTACCTTATACAGGGTGGTCCCCGAAAACGAAAAACAGATCGATTTCGAGTTATTTACACTTAAAAAAAAAAGCACTAGTATAGGTCAATTTTTGTTTGAGGACATCTTTCAAAGACAAATTAACAGGGTGTGCCTGTGACGAAGCCCCTATGTCAAAAATCTTTTGTCGACAGGTACCCTTTCAATCTCTATACAGGTATTGCAACTTATTTCCGACCAGGCAAACTCAATTGGTACTCGAAAAAAAAGTCAGAAAATTAACTGATGAAATTTTGCTAACTTACAAATAAACAGAGTGCCGTTCCAACTCCTATCTCAAAAAATCTTAATTACAGGACAGGTCAAGTGGCACCTCATATAGAATGTATTGTAGTTCTTTATTTATCCAAATACATTTTATTCCAACAATTAGACTTAAGAGGGCCCAAGGACTTCCTTTTTCTAGAAAACGATATAAAATGCAAAAAATGCTGAACTAGTTAGTAAAATCAATTCAAGTTTGAACTGGTGCTTTTTATTGATGAAAATTCTCTTATGCTAACAGGGGCAACCTCCTTCTCAACAATGTTAATTAGGATGGGGGTGAAGTGATACTTAATACGTAAGATTTTGTACGATTGTTTGCAATGATTAGTCCGAACTGTAGTCAATCACGTTTCCAAATTAAACGATTTTTCTTTCTTGTTTACCTAATTGTGCCTTTGACGTAGAAAGTTGGGAAAAAAACTAATAAAGTACCATCATTAATTAATTGGCAACAGAAATGAAATCCCATGCAAAGTTCTTAATATTCTCTGAAAATTTATTAATTGGCATCTACTACGCGTAGTAGTTAGACTTTATTTTTATTGCCATCTTATCCACGTTTTCACGTTTTAGAACATCCACCGGGTAATGATTGATTGGAATTAATAAATACGAAGCAATTTATGTAATTATGGTTGATTAATTGGAAAATAATTTGAACACTACCTTGGAAGGCAGTTAAAGTAGTTTATTTTTCATCTGTTTTTTGAACCTAGCTACTACTTGCATGCTAATGTGTGTTCATCGAAGACTTAGAGGATTATCACCTGGATAGCTATCTCTCCAAGCGACGATATTCGTTCCTGCTTCTCTCTTCTACTTGTCTGTATTACTACTCATCTGTTTCGTAATACAAATTGGCTTGTACCCGACAGTCATATAAGTTAAAATTGTGTATGTTTTATTTTATAATTTTATTTAAAACGCGGTTGTAGCCAGTACTTCCGACGTGAATAATAATAATAATAATAATAATAACATTTTATTTTCTTAAAGACCTGATAACAGATATAGAAAACGTCAAACAAAGTACATTAGAATTGATATTGTAAGTATTCATTAACAGAATAGAATGCGCTATTTTGTAATGTGCTCTTGATTGATTTTAAAAACATTTTAGTAGGCAAAGTCTTTAGATCTAAAGGTAATTTGTTATAAAGAATACTACCTTTGTAGTATGGGTTTGATTCGTATAGGACAAGATTATGACTGCTATATTCGAGATCATGTCCATATCTGGTGTTATAGTCGTGGTAATTGTTTTGAAATTTGAAGTTCTCAATATTGGTTTTTACAAATTTTAGTATTTCATAAATATATATTGATGGAACTGTTAATATTTTATGTTTAATAAATACTGACTTACAAGAATCTTTAATGGTCATGTTAAAAATGCAACGTATTGCTCTTTTTGTAATACAAAAACTCGACTGCTATTGTTTGACCCACCCCATAAAATAATAGCATATCGCATTATTGACTCCACATTGGCATGGTAGAACATTTTTGTTGCGTCAATATTTGATATATGTGAGAGACGTTTTAGCGCGTAGCAATATGATGAAATTTTTTTGAGATATAAGAAATGTGGGTTTTCCAGTTTAGTGACATGTCGATATAGCAGCCAAGAAGTTTAAATGAAGGCACTTGATTTAATGTTTTATTATCTATCCTGATTAGTTTACTATTATCATAAAAACTGTTTTTCGAGTAAAATTGCATTAAGGAAGTTTTAGATGCATTTAGAACGAGTGCATTGCAATTTAGAAAATTTAATAATGATTGTAACATGCTTTTCAATTTATCGCACATTGCTCTCTCCTCCTTTTCACAGGAAAGTAGCGTTAAATCGTCAGCAAACAGGAAATGGTGACAAGATAAATAATTACTTAGATCATTAACATAAATTAAAAATAGAAGAGGGCCTAACACACTTCCTTGTGGAACACCTACATGCACATCTAAAATGTTTGAGTTATGTTCCATATAATTAACATATTGAGTCCTATTTGTCAAGTAACTACTAAGTAGAAGTTTACAGTTTCCTCTAATTCCCAGACAGTCTAATTTTTTAAAAGCAGTTTATGATTCACTAAATCAAATGCTTTTGTTAGATCTACAAAAACAGCTGCAACAGAATTATTTTGATCTAGATTTTTGTATACGACATCTAGTATTGAGACTAGTGCAGTAATTGTTGATCGTTTCTCCCTAAAACCATGTTGAGTAGTTGTTATTAGTTTATGTGAATCCAAAAGTTGATTATACGTTTAGCAAGTATTTTTCAATTATTTTTGAAAAAACCGACAGCAGAGCAATAGGTCTATAGTTATGCACAAATTTAGGATCACCTTTTTATGTATACAAACTATCTTAGCAATTTTTAAAACATCAGGAAACTCACTATTCACAAAACAATTATTAATAATTAAATTCAGAGGTACCACAAGTTCATCAACACAGAATTTAATGACATTTGACGAAATGCCATCACTACCACACGAATTACTATTTCTTAATGCACATATTACGATTCTTATTTCTTCTTCACTGGTTGGGAACAAGTAGATAGTCTTATCACAAACTGAATTACTAGTTCTGTTTTCATTTGTGTAGTTTTGATACGGTAATATAGTAGGTGACTCAGTGAAGTACTTATTAAAAGTATTAGATATTATTGTTTTATCAGAACATTCAATATTGTTTAGTATCATGACTGGTGAATCCTGTGTAGTAGTGTTTTTGTATGTGATAGATTTGTTAATAAGTTCCCACACTTTTTTACTTTATTAGAAGAGCGATCAATAGCATTAATTACAGCATTTTGTTTGGCTTTTCTTAATGTTTGTTGGTAGTATTTTTAAAGTCTTTGTAATTTGTGTCTGGTATTATTCCCGATTTGTACAAAAAAATAATTCTCTTAATTTTACAGATAACTTTTGATTTCTGGTGTACACCAGGGTTTTTCTTATCAGTATTTATTTTAACAAAGTTGAAGCTAGTTTCAAAGTGATACTTAATGGTGTTAATAAAATTATAAAACTGTTTATTAACATTATTTGTGACAAACGTATCATTCCAAGATTCTTTCGCTAATTTATTTTGCTTCAGTAGGTTCTTTTCGAAAAGGATCGTACATTAACGGAATCTGACTTTTTAGATAAAGACAAAGGAAAGAATATTACTTGAGAACTGTGATCAGAAATCCCACAATGTATAATCTTCCTATCTACTATAGTGTTGTTGAAATTAGTAAATATATAGTCAATTGCTGATTCGGATGTTGGCGTTATTCTCGTAGCTTCATTAAACACACTTGACAAACAAAAGGAATTTGTAAGGTCATGTAATTTAATACTATTTCCATATTTAGCAAACCAGTTTATATTAAAGTCACCACATATAATGATTTTCGATACTCTTCTTCTACTGCTTAATATCAAAAGACATTCTTCAAGTTTTGCAAAAATACATTTGCATCAGATATTGGTGCTCTGTAAATACATATAACAAATAAATCCTCATTAGAAATAGAAAGTTTGATAGCTGAGCATTCAAAATCTTTTTCTGATGACAGATCAACAAGTTCCGGTAAATTTACTGCAGTATAGCAATTTTTACTAATATGAGGACACCCCCTTGTCGATAATTACTTCGGGAGTAGTAACTAGAAATTTTAAAGTATGGTATTACTAAATTATTGACTTCATCATTTGTAATCCAAGTTTCGGTAATGCACAAAATATCTATTTCTTGAGTTTCAAAGAAAAACTTCAATGACGTCTAGTTTATTTTTGATGCATTGCGCATTTAAGTGGGCAATTTTTGTTAATTTATCGATTTGTGTATCGCAAGACGAAATAAAAAATTATTCATTCGCGCACCTTTAGGCCAAATCTCAGGATTTTTTAATTCATCAAATTGTTCAGTTTGTACTGAAACTTTAAAGGAACTATATTCATCTGGTCGTCTAGACTTTAGGCTTTCACATTTAACGTCATTAAAATTTTGTTTTGTAAGTATATTTTTATTTGTTCCGGTGTTACCCCAGGATCTAAATTATAGACATGTAAATGTGAATTTACCTACATAATTCTTGCGCTTTAAAAAATGAGAATCATGTGATTGCGTCCTTTAGTTTCCTGTGCGATTTATTGTCGCTTACCGCAATGTGAGTTTGTATAATTAAATTCAGTAAAGCCACTCTTATTTGTGTGTGCTCTTTAAGATTTAATTATCCGCTGATTACTAAATTATTTGGCGACCGCCCCTACCCAGTGGCTTATTGTACAGAACGGTTGTTACTTAGTTTATATTTAATTATGTAAAAAAAACTTCGTATCGTGTATTGTTGGGAATTTTATATGTTTTATATAATATAAGACTATAACTGTTCGTTTTATAAAAGTTATACCTTTACAGTTAAACGGTTTGTTTCTAAAGTCTAAAGTTCTTAGTTGCTCTAGAGTATTTACTACGCGTTTCGCTAGGTAGCGCCCTTCTTATTACTTCTTTCGCAGTGTGAAAGCTTTTGACTTAATTTCTACCGATTTCACCCATGATCCCTCGTTGACTGGTAGAACTGCGAGGTCAAGTTTTCGACACTGCCATAGTTGGTGTAAATCAAAGGTTCTTCTACCATATCAAAATTGTTGTTCATACGTAGTATCTGTGATTACAGTTTTTATTCAAAGATATTTACAAAAAAGTGACATTTGGGAATCGTCATTTTATACGACGTATTTTAGACAAAGACAATAAACAACTTGAAACTGGAAAATGTTAGCTATAGGAGGATGTATCGTAGGTAGCAGGTTATCTAAATATTTAAACAATTTAGGCGTAATCCTTTAAATTCTTCCATCTATTTCTTTTTCTATCTCCATAAGTAGATATTGAAAATGTAACAAACACTGTTTTTAAAAATCTTGTATAATTATTTTTCTCAATTTATTCACAGGTGTAACCCAATTTTACACTAAATAAAAACATAAACAAACAAAATATCAAAAAAAATTAAAATTTTAAATTTTCTGAACAATTTTATTGACAAGAGAATGTAAATAAAACTCACTTAAAAGTGATAATTTACAATAAATATTTGTTTTAGAAATTCTCAGAATTGACTAATAAATTAAAACAAATATTTCTTTTACCGTAGGTATATTAACGAACTCCTTAATAGTTTATTTAAATTATTACTCCAAAAAAATCTATTCGTTACTTCAACAGATCGTCATCCGATAAAAACTTTATTATTATTAGAGCGAATTTAAAATGCTTTAAACCATTGTTGCGAGTTTTTTGTTGGAAAAATACACTAGATGTACGTAAATGTTTTCACGATAAACTTAACCGGGTTTACGTAACAATAAATCCTTAAAAACAACGTTTTTTTCTTTTAACGATCAGTATTTTTAGTTGCCAGTCAAAACACTCCAAAAACTATTGCATGTAAGTTATTTTATTTTATTTGCGATTAAGCACAATGAAAAATCACGTTTACTATACAAACTACGTCTAGCCGTATATAAATTATAGTGTTTTCACCGTAAATTGGAAAACGATATTGAATTAATATGTAACATTTTCATTATTAATCTAAGATGATAAAATGACATATATATATATATATATATATATATATATATATATATGTTAGATATAACTGATAGTAGATAAATTAAGTGAAAATTACTTTAGATAGTTAATATTTAATTTAAAGGATTTCTCTTTGAGCTACATTTGAACAACCTAACCAAAATAATATAGAATGTTGTGAGTACATGTAAAAATTAGGAGCTAGTATTTTGTATACGCAAATATGCTTTAGATTGTAATAAAGGATAAATTGTTTGTCTTTCAAAGTTTTTAGTTTGAGAAATATACACTTTAATTTCAGCTTTATCAATATTTGTGGAACGCTTTATATAGAAAATTTTGCAAATACAGTAACGTATAATGTAGTACTGGAGGTTTTCTCAGTAAGATAAAAAGTTTTAATTCCAGTAACATAGAGTGCGTATAAAATAATATAAACACTAAGTTTTAATTCAGAGAACGAACTGTCTCAATATTGTTCAAATTTGTAATTGTCTCGGGCGATAAAACCAAGTGTAGGTGAAGTATTGATCGCACATGTATTTATACTCGACAAATCCTTGCGGACACACAATAGCAAGTACATGTTTAAAGCACAATTCCGAAATAGTCAACAATCGTACGCATCCACCGCATTAATAGTTCGTTAAAGAGGCGTTTTAAACGTCCAATTTTAATGGACCGAAAATTATTTAAACAAAATCGATAAATAATAGAATTATTTTCATTGTATTCAGTCGCCTTTTTACGAATCTGCAAACAGAATGATGTAGTTGCAATTGAAGCTGCTTAAAAGCATAAACATCCAGAAAAAATTTATATTTTAAAAGGTTTTTTTTGCAATCTTTTCATTTTCATATAACGATTTTCAGATTTAATACATTTTAAAGTAGCTTAAAACTACACATCCTTAAAAAGTATTTTTATAGAGGGTGGGGCACTACTAATGAATTATTCTGTACCTAGTATTAAAATGACAAATCGAGTCGAGTGCACTCGTTTTATTTGTCAAAAGAAATAATGATTTGTTTATAAATAAATTATTTAGCTGCCAAAACTTAAATTGCATTATATTAAGTTTGTATCAATGCTTATACGTTAAATGTAATTTTGAGACTCTATAAACTTGAATTCATATTGTTGAATGTTCGAACTTAACCCAATGAACCGAAGGTCTTTCTTTATTTTACGTGAGTGTTTTTATTGGCAGGTGCTCTAGACTTTTCGCTATATTGTTGGCAATTTGATCAGGTATAACGCTTGGCTTAGTTTGTGGGACATGTGAACAAAGCTCCCAGCTTTTTTAATAGGCTCCACGCTTAGAGTGTCTAAAGTTCAGTTTTTCGGTAGTGTTCCGCCATTTGGTCCTTCTAGCTTCATCCAGGCTATGAAGAAGGTCATCTGCGACTTCAGTTATTCCACTCTCCACGAAGTCCTCATACAGCCGTTCACTCGCTTCGGTCCATCCTGGTATGTATTGTTTTCTAATACCTCTAGAAATATATTTTTTGGCGGTCTTTATAACAGTATTGACAAATTTTTGGTAGTTTCGAGGGTGAGGAGGAATGAACCGTATGTTAAAGTCTAGTTCACGGCCGTGAACAACAAGATCAATCTTTCACAATTACAGAAACGATACAGGCACTACAAGAGTTAAAAAATAGCAAGGCTCCTGGTTTTGATAATTTACACCCCAAGTTCTTAACGCACTGTAGACGGAAAACAACAGAATGGCTGACAATATTCTACTCTTATATCTTTCAGTCAAGAATCTTGCCAAAAGAATTCAAGAGGCAAAGATGTCGCCATTCTCAAACCAGCAAAGACTAATAATACACCTGAAAGCAACAGACCAATTGCTCTCTTAAGCATAGCGTACAAACTGTTTGAGCGTCTTCTCTACAACAGATTAAGTCCAATTATAATGGGATCTATATACCTATTGATTAGACTGGCTTTAGGGCCAAATCGAAAAACTGCAAGGATCAGGTCCTGAACAAGGTTCATAGAGCGAGACATGAAAAACGCATAAACACCGGCGCAGTCTTTGTCGATCTGACAGTT
Organism: Abscondita cerata; assembly: GCA_030710515.1. NCBI lineage: Eukaryota > Metazoa > Arthropoda > Insecta > Coleoptera > Lampyridae > Abscondita > Abscondita cerata. The sequence continues at coordinate 140,779 of JALBCR010001047.1, forward strand.
GCATACGATACAGTCTGAAGAGAGGGCCTATCATATAAGTTTGTAACAGCTACTAGATGCAACGCAATGACATCTCTTTTGGATAATATGCTGTCAAATAGTCTTGCAAATTTCAATGGACGGCGCTCTCAGTAAGTCAAAACTCCTGAATAATGGTCTTCCTCAAAGGTCAGTGTTTGCTCCGTTATTGTTCAATCTCTACGTAGCTGACCTACCAACAACCACATCCAAAAGTCTCTCTCAAAACCTAGAACCGCTGGCTGAATATTTTAGAAATGGCGATTTACTCCAAGCATACTTAAAACAGAAACCTCATGTTTTTCATCTAAATAATAAGCTTCCTGGAAGACCCCTACAGGTATTTCTAAATGACGCTAAGCTTCCTCATAACTCCCACTTAAAATACTTAGACGTAACACTAAATCGCGCACCTTTTATAACAAGCATCTATCAAATCTGGCTGCAAAACTAAAATCCCGAAACAACATTTTGTATAAATTAGCGGGAACAACTTGGGGAGCTAATGCAGAGACTCTCCGTACCACATTGCTAAGCCTGGTCTATTCAACTGCTGAATACTGCTCGTTGGTTTGGTTAAACAGTCTGCACGTGGAAAACTCAGGCGTGGTGCTAAACCAAACGATGCAAATAATTTCTGGTGCTATTAAAACCACCCCACTCTACTGGCTACCAATAACATCAAACCACCTGAAATACGAAAACGCAATATACTGATAACAGAGTTTAAAAAGATTTCTAGCAGCTCTGCTCTTCCTATTTACCAAGACTTAATTGAATTTAGAAGGCTTAAATCAAGAAATCCTTCTGCAAAGATTGCGCAACAACTCCTACGTCAAAACTATGACGGTGCTGAAACTGGCGTACAAACTGGAAACAAAGTAGATCTCAGATCGTACTCTCTACTTGAAACTCCAAACCCTCCAGCGGGCTTTCATTCTCAAGGAAAATCTGGGTAGCACTCAATAGAATAAGGACAAGTCATGGCTAATGTGGAGCTTCCTTATATAAATGGAACATGAGACCCGACCCTGGGTGCTACTGTGGTGCTCAAGAACAAACTATTTATCATATTATTAACGACTGCACACTCAAGAAATTTGCTGGCATTGATGATAATTTCTTGAGGGCAACACCACAGGCTGAGGAGTGGTTGCCGAAACCTAAGCATGAAATTGTGATGTTCAATATCTATTTTATTTTATTTAGTGTATTTTTAACTTACGCTGCATTTATTTTATATTTTATATTTATTTTTATGTTTACACACATTTCTATTATGTCTGTCTTGATGTCGTTGTTGAACTTTACATTTCTGTTTGTATTCTGTTTTCTAATTTTTGTGTTATTTGTATGTGTGTCATGCCATTAGCTAAATAAATAAAACTGCCCGTCTTCCTTCTTTGTCAATATCTTTCACTACTTTTTTAAAAATGTTTTGTCTTTTCTTTAACTCACTTTTTATCCATTATCACACATTACAATTATTTGTAACCTTTGATATTAAACTCGTTCGTTTCATTTGTAGACTTTTAACCTTGGTGAGAACAATTATGATAACACTTATTTTCACAAAATGTCAAATTTGCATTCTTTTTGATTACCGCTACAAATAGAAAATTTTACTTATTAAACATTTTATTACATACATTTTGCGTTTTATGCTTATACCTCGTAAAGAACTCACAATATAAAAAACATTATTCCGTTAAAAGTTGTACAATATTAAATTCTGCATTTAATCAGACCACACGCTATTTTTGAGCTACCCGTTTCTAAACTATCGCGCATCAAAGTTAAACAAAAAATAACACTAAAAATATAGATAAGATGATAACTTTAAAAATTAGTGTTCACAAAGAATTGTTACAATTGGAGAACGGTTATACTAATTTTGAGTTCATTTGAAAGAAGATTTAAAGCTCTACCAATTATACATTTAATAGTTTTTTGGTACTTTTCTTCGTTTTTGCACAAACACAAAATTAATCTGAAAATTGGGACATTGTCATAACTTTGGGAATGTTTACATGCTCACAAAAACTGGGACAGTAAAAAGAAATTATTGTCACGAGGTTCACTTTAACCTCATTTTAAAAACAATTTAATAACTTTAAATAACAATTTCAATGCAGTTTTTTATATCTTTACAACGATTACGATAAAGAAAGAAGATAGTTAGAGCTATTAAGTAATTTTTTGGTAACATTACAGAATGTTGGAAAAACGGTTACAATTAGAAATCGGTTGGATCTCTGTTGTTCAATTTTTTTCTAGATTGCATAATTTTATGTGTTTAAATAAAACTATGAAAGATATCAAAATAATTAATTAAATATAATTAGTACAGCATAACTGGTTTTAAATGAGGATAAAACCAACTCTATTCTACTTCAAACCGTTTTCTAATTGTAACAGATCTTATAAACCATAATGTTTTTAAAGTTATCAAAAGAGCGATTTTTTTCATTCTCGTTTATGTAAAAACTATTAAAAATATACAAAAACTGTTTAAAAATGTTTTTAAGCAAATTTATCGATATTAAATGTAATGCAGTTACAAACAAGCAGATTCTGGTGAAAACTGGGACGACGTCATTCCTCCTCTAAAACAATGAGGTAGTGGTACAAGGATTCTGAAAGCAAGAGGATGCAAACTTTGTTTTACTGAAGTGTTGGAAAGAACGTTCTTTTTAAAACATGTGATACAGTGAAACTGCATGTCTCTTGTTATAAATCTTACAACATGAGAAGAATTTGGCTGCTGCAGAGAAAGCTGGTGAAAGTCAACTTGCATAAGTCCAAGCAGGTCATCTATCGTTCAATTTTAAAACAACATGCTTTTTTTGTAACACGGATGCTAGTGATGATTTCATTTCCAAACAGCTACAATTGAATGTCCATTGGATGATGTCTGTCAGTATCACTAGATAATTTGGAAACAGCGTCATGAAAACTGTGGCTGCTTGAGAAAACCAGTGGACAGAACAGTCACATCCCGATTGGGGAATGATTTGATCGTCGAAGAGAGTAGATACCATCAGAACTGCATGAGAATTTTTGCCTGTACGTTCAACAAACATCAAGGTAGCCCTTCAAAACATCATTACCACTTTACAATATGTTTGGAATTACATTAAGAACATGGAGGATGAGCGCCAGTTTTCATTGAAAGAGAATCTTGATGATCCGTTTTCTGTTCCTAAGTTTGTTATATATTCTGCAAATTGGTTGAGGGGATAAGTAAGGACAAATCAGATTTCTTGTCTAATATTTGTTTCAGGAATAGGGGAGATATTTTACTTTTAAGGAAACACATGTGGAGATGAGATTGTTTTGTTATTTCTTTAAGCTACTATGTCTTCAGTCATTGTCGTGACTGGCGCTTGGACCGGTCTATTATGTGTCGTCATTCAATGGTTGTGATGTTATAATTTACGTTCTTATATACCTTCTATAATGTTTACACACTTAATTAATATTATTACATTTGAATACTAGGGTAGGTAAGGTTGGCATGTTTAGGTTTTAATGGTTTTCTTAAACCTTGAAGTAAATGCTTTGCTAAGACGAACCAATCCACAATTGCATACTGTTTCGTCACCACACTGTACAGGTTTATACTGATCTTCTGCGGCACAATACATAACACTTACATCACAATACAATACTTAAAATGTACCATACGATTAAATAAATAAGCTTGTTATGTCTAACAGCACATGAATCGTCGGAGATGACTTAATGAATTGCCAGAGAGTTTTTAAAATTGGCAACCTCAATGCTTGCCATCGTTCGCCATACCTTTGACAAAATAAATTAAACTTTGTTAATAGGTGCATTGAGAATGATACGCAATAAATTGTTTGTTACTTGTCACTCGAGGAGGAAATGTTTCTGTGGTAGTGATAGCTTGTAATAGAAAAACTACTGGTTTAATGCACTGAGAAATTTTGTACCATTGTAAATTAAAGAAAATTATCGTCCAGGTCTACTAAAGGTAGCATAGGATTATTTCAAAATTTTCAAAGTTATCAAGAAGATGACAAAATTACAACTTCTTCAAATCTTATTGAAGGAAACAGAATCAAAGGTTGCAATATAGGTACACGAGGAACCATTAAAAATAAAAACATGGTTTTAAGATTTTTTCTTGGCAATGGTGAAGTTTTCATATAGGTATCATTACTATTTACTGCTTTAGTTGCCAGTATATTAAATATAATTGAATATATATTGCAATTACAACTACGTTATATTTTCATTGTATGATCATTTGTGTTAGTTAATACTTACAACAAATGCTTTATTTCATTGTGTTTACTGCATAAAAATACTTTGTTAACGAGAAAATGTTTTAATGTATTTTAGAGGTTAGTAAAAAGAGTACTAGGGAGTGGCGAGGCATAAAATATTTTGTAGTAATTTTTAGCGGTAAGAAAGTTAAGGAAATACACATGAACTTCATCTTTGCATAGAAACTGAATTTTCATTATCCAGGGAAATTGTTATAAATTTTTAGTTGACCATTTTTGATTTAAAATTTTTTATTTATTTAAAATTACTTTCCACTGCAATATATGGTACTTGGTACCATATCAAACTTGAGTTATCTTAAATAGACCACCATGTATTTTTTTTTTTAATTGTATGATAAAAATCAGAACAAAATGATTAAGTCTCACAAAACTTTTAAAGATTTTACTGTAGAATTAGATCTATTAAAAAATCCGCTTTACCTCTCAACAAATGAAGATATTAACAAATTTTTCAAATAAAAGTTGTAGCTTAAAATTTTAGTGAAAGTGAAAGTTTGATTCATTAGAGTTGAACTATTTAAATCCTAAATTTCATTCACTACTTAAATTTTTTCTAGATTATGAGATAATTTTGTGTATTTTGATTGGGTTAAGAAACTTTTCCGATAGAGAATTTATTAATACAATGCTTTAAGTAGGTTATAACTAGAAAATTACTACAATAACTAAAATAATTTCATATGAAAGTTTAGATTTTAGTTATAATTATTAATTAAAGAAATTTCTCTATCTCTATTTTTTTTAAAAGTTTCATTAAAATAATGTTCATACAAAAAAAGACCTTTACTAAACCTGTGAAATAGATCTATTAAAATTTGTTTTACTTCTGTAACAAATAAAATTATTTAAAAAATAAATAATAGTTGTAAGTTTAAGATCAAGTACAACTTTAGTTGAAAATTTTGTTTGCATTTTAATTTTTAAAATTATATTAAAAATAAAAAAATGAGTAAATACAGGTGTTCACAGGTCACTTTGGGTGGAGAAAGTTTGCTTCATTAATAATACTACAGTTAAACTATCTAAATTCTTAATGTCTTTCATTCCTTAATTTTTTTTAGGGTTTTGAGAACATTTGTATTTTAAAAATTTATTAGTTTATACATCACGCTTCTGAGAATAGTTTAGTCTTTAAACAGGTTATTACTAGAAAAATTATTAAAATATAAAAAAAAATTGTATATGAAAGTTTTAGTTTTAATCTTAGTTATAACTTTAGTTAAAAATTTTTTCTGAGTCTTTCACTTTTTTTAAGAGTTTGTTGAAATAATCTTGGTGAAAAAAGCACCTTACTGGACCTGTAGAATTAGATGTATTAAAAATCAGCTTTACTTCTGTAACAAATGAAGATATTAAAAAAATGTTTCAAATAAAAGTTGTAGCTTAGGTTCTTACGTATAACTTCTGTTCGATTTTCTTTTGCATTTTATTATTTAAAGAGTTACATTAAAAAGACATAAAAAACTCAGGTAAATACAGGTGTGCACAAATCACTTTGGGTGTAGAAAGTTTGCTTCATTAGTAGTACTATAGTTAAACTACCTAAATCCTAAATTTCTTTCTTTCCTTAAATTGTTTCTAAATTTAAAAAAAAATTGTGTTTTTAAAAAATTATTAATATAATGCTAGTTTATACGTGACACTTCTAAGAATCGTTTAGTCTTTAAATAGGTTGTAACTATGAAAATTACTAAAATATTATATAAAAGTTTTAGCTTTAGACTTTAGTTACAACTTTTAATTAAAAACTTTTCTCTAACTTCATTTTATAAAAGAGTTCCGTTAAAATAATATTCGTGCAAAAAGGACCGTTACTGGACTTGTAGAATTAGATGTATTACTTCTGCAACAAATGAAGATATTAAAAATGTTTCAAATAAAAGTTGTAGCTTAGGATCTTAAGTACAAATTTTATTGGAAATTCTTTTTGCATTTTATTTTTAAAAAGTTGCAATATAAAAATGAAAAATACTCAGGTAAATACAGGTGTGCACAGGTCACTTTAGGCGGAGAAAGTTTGCTTCATTAATAGTACTATAGTTAAACTTCCAAATACCAAACTTCTATTTTTCCTTAAATTTTTCTAGATTTTGAAAAATTTTGTGTTTTTAAAAGTTATTAATTAAAAATCCGGTTACCTATGAAACAAATGAAAATATAATATATGTTTTCAAATAGAAGTTGTTGCTTAGGTACAACTTGTAGAAGATTATTTTTTTATTTTTTAAAACCTTTACTGGACTTGTAGAATTAGATCTATTAAAAATTTCGCTTTATCTTTGTAGGAAATAAAAATATCAAAAATTTTTCAAATAAAAGTTGTAGCTTAGCTACAACTATTGTTGGAATTTTTTGCATATTTATTTTTAAAAATTACATCTAATTCCAAAATTTCATTCAACTACTTAAATTATTTCTAGATTTTGAGAGAATTTTGTGTATTTTGATTGGATTAAGAAACTTTTCCGTTAGAGAACTTGTTTTATTCCATTTTATACTTGAATTTATTTTTTCAGATGATGGTTTTCGTAGTCACATTGAGGTTCAATAATTTAATTAATTATAAAAAAACAATACGTAAGCAAAGACAGAAATACGATACATTCGCCAAACAACAGATTTCTTCTTAAAAACACATTCTCTATGTTGTTTTGCAATTACTGCGTACTATAATTAGAGTTTCTAATATACAATACTTCTATTATTAAATTAAATTAGCTTTTAGGACAGAATCGTGAAAATTACCGTTACAGTCGACGTAGTCAACATGCGTTGCTAGATTGGGCTATTGTGAGAGTAATTGAGAGTGCCTATTGTGTTGAATACAAGTAAAATGCTAGGTACAAATAAGATGCTTCCTTGAGTAACGAAAACGTCTTATTGTTAAATAATCATAAAAAAACAATTCAATTTAAGCCGTAAAAATTTTAGAACAGAAAAAGAAATTGCTTATAACTTTTCTTTTAAAAATGGCTTATTTTTTTGTTGAACACATGTATAGTGTAACAAAAGCTTACAAATATAATTTTATTTTATTTTATTATTTTTTTGGTAGTGGTTGCTGCAACAACGCTTTTCAGGTGCAAATATATCCAGTTGTGACAGGATGTATTTGATTAGTAGTTTTATATCAGACATTTAAAGTTTCTACTGGTCATAGTTTGGAGAAAGTGAGTGTTAACTAAACCGTAATCTAATTTTTATTACAGCACTTAGGGATCAATTTTTTTGTCTCACAACAAGTTTGGATTGACTGAAACTATTATAAAATATTTGTTGTGCAAGTGCTTGTTTTCTAAGTTAACTACAATTCTAAACTAAGTTTTGAGAATTTGTGCGTGTTCACACTAATTACAACTAAAACTGAGCCAAGTAGTTTAAAAAGAGAACAGTCGTAAAAACAAAATAAAACTTTTTCAAACGTCGTCAAAACCTGACAATTTAGGTATCTTCTTTAAAACAATAAATTAGTTTTATTATAGACAGCGCGTAATAAAACTCACATTAGAAATACTTTTAGTTTTGATAACGGCACTTCTGCGATAGTTCGTATAGGTACATCAATAACCTCTACATCCAAAAAGTTAAATTTTATAAAAAAAGTTGCTGAACTGTAATTTGCTTTTTTTTGTGTGATCAATACCGCACTACAACAGAATTCTTATTTCCGTTACGTTTGAAAATAGAATTTTTGAAGTAAAAACTGCAAGAAATTGCGATTTCCATCGGTGTATACTTTGAATATTGTTTTGATGATTGAAATAATTGAACATATTGCTAAAAAGTTTTTAATCTATTATTATTATTATTATTATTATTAAACCGTGTGTCCCACGGAAAAATTGACAAAGGTTAAATCACAAATTAACGTATATCTTTTTTCTGGCACAACTTGAACACAATGTAACACAATATTATGTTGGGTTGATAAAATAAACTGGTATGATAATTCAAAACTCATTTACCAAAAAAAATTAGTAATTTAAGTTATTTTTATTAAATTAACCAAATTAGTTAACTTGTTACCTAGTAATGTTTTGCGTTTTCTAACCAGGTTCGATTCCGATTGCATTTTTTTTTAATTAATTTTATTATCATTATAAAAATTTGATAAAATGAATTTAATATTCTAAAAAAACAATTGAATAACATCCATAAGAATTTTATTAATAAAAAAAATTACGACAATTGAGATCGAACTCGTTTTTTTTGGCGTAAATCATTATAATTTTAAGGTATTTATTAAAATACGCTTTAAACACTTACATTATGTTACTATATTGTGCTCATATTGTTCCAGAACAAATATATGCATTAATTTTTTTAATTTAACATAGAAAACGCCTATGTCAACTTTCCCGTGAGACACACGGTATATTATGTAATGCAATTTCAAACTATTGCTTCTACTATAGTTATTATGGGTTACTACTAATAAATTTAAGTTGCACCAATACATCAGTAAGAAACTTCCAACACGTTACCCCGTAATCTTTTTATTCACAAAGTTGCAGTAAAAACAAGAAAATGATAATTTTCGTCGATGGCTGACCGTTTAACCAAAGTCCACATTAAATGAAACAAAATATTGTTAAGTAGTCGCCAATAATTTATTGTCAGCAAATAAATAAAATTATCAGAAATAATATTAAACAATTTAACATTGATCGTGTTCTCTCTATTTCAAAAACATAACATCATAACCATATAAATCTAATACAAACACAAATCGAGGGTTAAATCAATATGCTTAAATAAAGCAATCATAGTCAATTAACGAATAGTGCTAGAGACAATATTTCTTTAGTTCTTCTGTCTGAGATGACAACGACTAGCCACGAGATAAAAAAATAGCGTGTAGGTTCTTCAAATTACCAAAAGTTTATAATTTAACAAGCGCCACTTCAATCATATTACGAGCAATTATCTAATCGTAGTTAAAAGTTGACAAACAAAGAACAAATGATTCAATGTTGATAGCAAAGTCATAATAATCCTTTAATTTTTAAATTCCATTTAAAATACGCAATTTAGTTCACATTAAATATGTGATCAGTCTAGACAACTAACGTCAATTCGAGTAACAGTTTTATCCTGATTTAGTGTTTAACGTGGTATTATCAATTCAAATATACAAATTGATTGAAAAAGCTAAAATAGAGTACCAAAAAATTTCTAGAAAAGTGCATGGCTTTAACAAATTAGCCTTAAATTAGGGGAATACCTTGGAGTAATGTTATAAGCTGTCTCACATAGGGTGATTATACGTACATCGGGTAGTTGTGGAGATATAAATGTAGGAGTGTCTTCCATTCGTAATACGAGATTATTCTCCAAGAACCCTTAATATTGCTTAAACAGCCGATAGATAAGTTACACATCGAGCTGCGTTAATTATCCGAGATTAAATTCTAGAGAGAGTAGTCAAAAAAAATGAACCAAACAAAAAAAACACAATAGATTATATAACCGCTACCACGAGGTGATAGAAAACAAATCTTTACTTGCGTTAACTTTACCCTTTATGCTAACTTATGAATAATCATCTTTCCATCCACATGTTTACATTGAAATTTTGCTAATTAGCTAACACGTGTTGGTGCTGACGGTTCAGGTACAAAAGGTTTTACCTTTATTCAGATTTAATCTTCAATATGCGGTGTACCCTCATACTAATTTCTAGTGCCGACTTTGGGAAAACAGTGTTGGTGCATTAATATATCTTTACAAAAAAATGGAAATTGTGGTAAGACATGCATTTATCATAACAGCTTTAAAACGATGTTTATAGCAGTGACCGTTTAGTGCAAGACACAGTTTTATAAACTTCTATTGCGCTCATTTTACATATTCACATATTTTAATGAGGCAAGGGCACCACATACTTGAAACGTATTCGATTATTGGTCTTAAAAAAGTTTTGGTATTTAGACATTTAAGTAGATAATTGCTGTAGGTATATAGGGTGTCCCACTGGGAACGCCATCGATAGATTATAGAAAAACTGTACATGGGAAAAATTTGAAAATTTGGTAGTATACTAACATCGACGGGCGCAGTTCCGCTAAAATATTTTCATAATGGTGACACTTCCGGTTATACCGGAAGTATGTATCAACTAGTTTATTTCAAATGGAACACCCTATATATTAATCTATTTTTGAATTTTGCCCAAAATTCTAGACACATTTGTGTATAATGTCTATACTTAAGTCTAACTGTTTTGGACTTATTTTAAATTTTATGTCAAAATGACGTTTTCAGGCCTAAACAAAATTATAAAATTTTCTATACTAATGTCTTTATTATTTAATTGGAATAGGTTTTTGTAGCAGGGGACCTATTTTAGTGGGCTATGTAAATATTTTGATAATAAATTAATACAGGGCGATAAAAAAGGATTAAAATTAAATAACAAGTATTTTAATACCTTCTTTTTTATTTTTAAGTTTGGAAAAATTAAAATCGCTATTGCCAGTATTTCAGTTATCAAGTACGCGAACAATGCATATTTCCAAAAATATTCAGAAAATAAATCCAAAGGAATGAAAACCAGTGAAAAAAATTAAAAAAAAAGAACAATAAAAAAATCCAAAATTACCAAGTATAAAAATTTGGATTTTTATCCGTAGGTTTTCTCTCCCGATTTTTTTACAATAATGAATAAATTTTTTGACTTGGATTTCTTTTGTGAGTTTTTCTGGGTCTTTTCTGACTACTTCTCTGTCTAGTGATTAAATACAAAAACCGTTTGAAACCACACGCGTGTGTAGCTGATGTTGATTCATTGAAAACGGGACAAGAAGTAAAACCCAAGGTAAAGAGCTTAAAACATGACAATTGGAGTAATCATCATGCTTCAGTGCTCGACTTTCATACGACACCGACAAAATTAATGTACTGTAGAGCTCTGAAGTGTGCAATTTATTCCAATTAGATTAACTTGTTAGAAAGTCGTGATGTGCCGTTTATCAAGACACACAATTGGTTAAAGCCTCAGTACCCGTATAGTATGAAATGTTCTGCCTATTGAACTCTAAGCCGATTTATGAACAGTAGTAATAAATCAATGTGATGTCAGTAAAAAGTAATTTTTGTATATTCATATCAATAAACATTTAAGGAGGAATTTTAACAATTTGCCTCGAGAGCAATACAAAATCTTTGCACACCACCGACTAACTACATATTGTATACCAGATATTCAAAGATAACAAAATAAAACTTCAACAAATTTATTTATTACAAACAAAACAAAAAAATATTTAAGGACATAGAACTAAACAATAGACCTGGAGAGTGAAAGTGGGGAAAGTTCTTCCCCAACCCATTGATTTCTAAAAGGTTCATTTAAATAATTAGTTACGCATCTCCCGAAATATTTTGGCAGCCATCGTGAACAAAGTACATTTGATTTCGCAGTAGAATGAGGACGTTTAGGATTACAAAAACTAAAATAATTCATAGAATCGTTTTTGGAATTCATAGCAATACTGTGCTTTACACTAGATATGACAATGTTAGGTATGTAGAGAACCTGATCACATCATGACCATGACCTAGTAGGGCTGACAATGTCTCAAAAGGAAGCCCTATATGAAAAAACTTCAGAGGATAATTTTAGCTTAGAATTGGTCGTCAGTGAATACTTTTATGAAGTTTGGGACATTCCTAGTGTCCAACCAGTATAATAGTAAACTTGCCACATAGCATCTAATCGTCTAGCATTTTTCTAAAAAATCGATTGGGTCGCAACTGATTTTATTGATGAACAAACAGGCACAAATCTAGCACTAACAAATAATACCAAAAATTTTGTTTGTGCTTCTAACGATGCGTGAAGTTAGCGGGCTCTGTTTTTTTAAATAAGTGTGAAGTCGCGATTAATTTTATTGAAGCACAAACTAAGCACTATCAAACAATATCAAAAACTTTGTTTGTGCTTCCAACAATGCGTGAAGTTAACGGGCTTCTAGAAAGTACAGTGACCCCAATAAGTTTTTCTCTTGTAACTGGCTTTCCTTGCTGATAAACCAGAGTTTTCGCATAACTCCAAAAGTAAAAACCCAATGGATTAAATTCTGGTGACCGTAGTGGTCCGCTCCTCCCAACCTACCAATTTCTAAAAATTTGATTTAAATAATTAGTTACGCATCTCTCGAAATATTCTAGGCAGCCAACGTAAATGAATTTCGTAGTAGAATGCGGACATTTATGGATAAAAAATTAAAATAATTTGTTGGTTAGTTTTTGGAATCCATGGTAATACTGTGCTTTACACTGATATAACAATGGTAGGTATGTAGAGAACTAGATCACATCATGACCATTAAAGCGCAATAGATCAAAACGGAAGCCCTATATGAAAAAAACTTCAGAGAATCATTTTACCTTAAATTGGCCAAGGAACACTTTTTGACCATTCCTAATTGGAAAAATGTGCCATTTTTATACTTAACATACTTTTTCTTAAATCATTGTATTCCTGCCACACAGCAGTCTCAATCGATTTTGCTGATGCACAAACAGGTACAAACCTAGTCCCCACTAACAAATCGGTACAGCTTATTTTGACGCGGTCACTTCGTTGGGAGCTCATTTCGACAAGAGCTCATCTGGCCCGCAAGTTCATCTCGACAAATGCTCATCTGGACGCTCGAGCTCAACTGGACGCAAGTCCATCTCGGCGAAACCCATTTCAACGTAATTTTACCTATAATGAAATCAAAGTCGTGGAAGACTTAAATTTATAAACTTTATTCTTTAAAATGTGGTAAAAATATCCTTTGTTCATATTGCAACTGATATGTTTAAATAAATGATGGGCTACGCATCAAAGCGGCTGCGTCGACATGGCGACGTCAAAGTGGCCGCGTCAAAATAAATCGTACCCAACAAATTATACCAAAAATTTTGTTTGTGCTGCCAAGGATGTGTGAAGTTAGCGGGCTCCTGGAAACTGCCGTTTTTTTAAATACGTATGGGGTCGCGATCAATTTTGCCCGTGAAGCACAGACAAGCACAAACTAAGCCCTAGAAAACCATACCGAACATTTTGTTTGTGCGTCCAACATCGGCACAATCAATTTTATTCAAGCACAAACAAGCACAAACAAAGTACTAACGAATCATATACGGTATTACATGTATTTCATTAATTGTTTGTTACGTTCAGTATTTAGAATGAATTATTCGGTTGTACAATTTATACAAACTATATAAAATCAATTACTTTGTGGGGTTGACGTCTCAGCCCTATCTCCAATCAACACAAATTCTACATCAGCGTATTACGTAGAAACGCGAAAATCAAAATATACGATTGCAAGTAAGCAAGCGCGGCCAGCACGCCTTAACGGCCTTGCTTACTAAGCAAAGTAACCTACTTCGCGCGTATTAAACGAAGTTAAGTTCGAAGTTGAGTTCCGAACAACAATCAGTTCAGTCCAGTCAAATCATCAGTTGAAGTACCGGCCCGCTTCGAATCCATCGGTCCAATTCAAACCGACCTCGGATCATAAGCTTAACACATGGTACCACGATCAGGTATCCCCCACCGCATATAGTACGCTAATTACTATGTGCTGACATACACCGTCTTCATTCATAAATGTAAATAGTATAGCTCGATTACAGGTATGTATAATAATAATAAACGAAAACCAACTTGTCCAAATTATTTCTCTGGTTCGACCCGGCGTCTAGAGTATACACCTAAACGCCACAACTTTTCTAACTAAACTAAACTCTAAATCGTACAAACTTATATAAATGTCTACTTCTTTCCTCCTCCTTTCTCTTCTAATCTTATTATTCATTCCCTTCTTTTTATCACCTCATCCATCCATCTCACTTCTTCCCCTCCCTCTTTTAATATTTTCTTTTTTCCTTCCCCTTGTTCTTTAACTTTTTACGTTTCCGACTTAAGTGTTCCAAGTTCTCTTGCCCTTTCCTACACAGTACCTATTTTCAGCCTTTTATTCTCATACCTAAACCTTGCTACTATTTTTTTCTTTTTCAAGCGTATTCCCCCCTTCAAATACCTTGGTTTCCCTTTATTCACCAACTCCTCCCCTATTTTACAATATATATTTTCCCCCTCTAATTTTTCCGTCCTTTCTTGCTTCTTAATATCTGTGTCCCTTTCCACCAATTTTTCTCTTATTTTATTTCCTTCCCTCTCTTCTTCTCCTTTCCACCTCTTCCTTCGCATATCCCCAATACAGCCTCCTGTCCTTCTGTCTATACCTTATTCTTTTATCTCTTACTTTTCTCCACACTTTTTTCACAATCTCCCCTTTACTCTTTTTCCATACCTTCCTCATATTTTATTGCTATTCTCCCCGCGTGTATTCTTAATTTGTCCATCTTTATTTCTTTTCCAATATCTCTCTTGTACTTTCTCCAATCTTTCCCATTTCTTCGATTCCACACTTCCGCCCCGTATATCATTACACTCCTTATTATGTTCTTAAATAACCACCCCATCCTTATTACTTTATTTCCAAACACCCTCTCCCCAATCCTCACACTTGCCGCATTTTTTCTTCTTTCTTTTCTTTCTAACTTCTTTACATATGCCTCCTCTTTATTGTCGTACCTCATTCTATAACCGGGAAATATCCCACCTCAACATTTTGTTTTTCTCCACATTTGCCTTTATTTTTTTTCTTTTATTTTTCCCTTGTTTTCGCCACTACCACCACACCGTCCGCGTACGCCAAAACCCATACTTTTACTTTTCAATCTATCCTCCCTACTCTCCACCCTTCAATGTCTTTTCCAAGTCTCCTATATATAACGAAAATAAACTTGGCCTAAGTGGACACCTTTGTTTTTAATCCTTGATTGTGCAAAACCCTTCACTCCAATTCCCTCCTCAATCTCACCCTAGACTTTGTCTCTCCATATACTTCTTCTATAGCCCTTACTACATCCTCTCGTATTTTTTTTCCTTTTTCCTTTTTTCCCATGAGCTTTCTCTGTCTGCATTGTCAAAGCTGCTTTAATGTCCAAATATAAAGCATAAACTTTTCCATTTTTTTTGAATTCCCTATTTCCTATAACAATCATATACAATTACATTTGTGCTGCTGATGAGGCCGTTAACTTCACGGTCATGAACCCTAAAAAATTAGGGCACTTGTGTTTTAATTAATTCTTTATGATCTCCTAACTGGTTATTAAATTTTGGGACCTGCTTTTACGAGTTTTAGTAATTAAAAGATTTTTATCATGCCTCACCAATACTTAAACTTCTGTTGTTTTAAAATTACTGATAGACTGCCCCTTAAAATTTCATTTCAAATTTTTAGTTATTGTTGACTTAAGAACGGAATTATAGGCAAAATTTTGGTTTTTGCCATTTTGCCCTTTAACTTCCTCGACGTAGGAGAGCGTGACCAAAGGAGAAGAAAACTGGCTCCATATTTTAAACATCTAAGTTCTAAAATTGTTTTACTTAATATTCAAAGTACAACTTCAGAAATAATGTCGTATACCTTTAGATGTTCTATCTAGCTCGTGCAATGATCAGCGTTTGCAATACATAAACCAATCAATTTGATGTAGATAAACATTTCGACGATGCACGTAATATGAACGATCTAAATACGGTTTATTACTCAATAGTAAAGTAAGTGGAGTTTACAATCCGTAGTCAACAATATTTCAATTTGCGGGAGTTAAGTAGTATGTACATTTAAAACTACTTGGGCAATAGTGGCCTTTCTTTTCTAACTAGTTTTTCTTTCTATCAATAAATTCTATTTTTAAATTTTATGTTCCACTAATAATATTATAGTGCTTAAGAGGCATTCAAATTGATTACATATTGGTCGTGCATGTACGAATAATGAGATGCTTTATAAATCATCTTTAAATTATACGCTATTATTCCTTGTTATAAAACACAATTGAAAACGATTGAACGTGAATAGATCAACAAGCGACCTCAGCTTCTCAATATACTACAATTCGTAATATGAAAAAGTTACTTTCATTAAGTTTTTTAGTACAGAAATGTAGTATTTATTTCATAAAATGTATAGTTGTATACTATATGCGCATGTTATTTCTATTTGTTGGTGAATTTAATAAGCATTAGAGCACTCCTTACTTAATATGTTGTTTAAGTATTACATTACATGTGATTGCAAGAATTACTTCTGGTTTAGCATTTCGCCAAAACCATCTCATAAAGTAATAAATTAATCCCTTATCATTTTTAATTTTTAACTTTAGTTTTTGATAAATGTTAAGTCAATTTCTGAATATTAACTCCCAAGTTAAAATAACAAACTAGTTTAAAGGTACAAAGTATGTAATGTTATTTTAAAACTGTCACTGATTTTGCTAACTTTTAATTACTTATATAATAACAAATTCTAGCACAATATTTAAAGCAAACCACTTAGTATTGATTCAATAAAAAAAGCGTCAGTCTACTTTCATTGTGAACACATCATAAAAGAGTTTTCGTTTGGTTTATGACCATTTTAACAAAGATACGGTGGTTTTATACTAAAAGTTACTTTGTAGGTTTTACTATTTAATATTGCACGACCTCAACGCCCCTTTAAACATGGCTTCTTTTACTTTGGAAAATAAAACCTTCGGTCAGTAAAATGTTCCTACAGAAAGAAATTAATTACTTTTTGTCTGGTTCATAATTTTTTAAATTTGAATACTTAACAAAAACTCAAAATAAATATTACAGAAGGTTTGACTAAATTAAATGTAATTTAAAAAGCAACATAAATAGGAGGAAACGGTTGATTACTTCAATACATAAACATGACAGTAAAATATGCAAAATGTGTATTTCTCATGCATATGAAATGTTAATTTAAAAAGAAAGGCATTTAATATTTTAACCTACTTTATATCTGCGCCTATTTCTTCGAAAATATCGATTGGTATATGTTCTTGCAATATTAATGTAGCAATTACGTTAATTATTTTAGAGTGTGCTCTGATTTACCGCAACAAAATTATTTTTTCCGCTAGAGCTCGAAAAATTGGTTACTTTATCTAAAAAGCTAATTACAAAACTCTTTTCGAGAAGTGCTTCAAATTTAATTTATGGCTGGGTTATTATCGATACCGATATGTTGTTTTAAATTGGATTATATTCGATATCATTAAAAAAAGATTTCAAAGTATTTCCAATTTAAATAAAAATTCTAAAAAAGTCTTAAAAACGTTTCGGTGTTACAGATCCGGCATCTCTAATAAATATTTTTATTGATTTACCTCTAGTTTTATTACAAATTCTCAAAATGAGCGCCATTGTTAGAAATACAATTAACCCGCTTCTTCTTAATTTCAAATAATGATCTAATCGCCTTTACTTCTTAAGTTGACGTAATTAGCGCATTCATCATTTAAGACAAATTTGCCCAGAGTGGTATTAGAACATTTTTTTTTATTGAACTCTTTTATTATACGAGGCGTGTTTTAAAAGTAAGTACCGTTTTGGAACAAAAAAATAACAAGTAAATACTTTTCAACAATTTTTTTTTATTTGAAAGACTCTACTTTACTCTACTTTTTCAACACAATGCCTACTAATACTAAGGCACTAAGGCACATAGTATCGTGGGACCAACTTTTTGTATTCCATCGTCGAAGAGGACGTCGGCTGATTAGATAACCACTGCATCACGGTCGTTTTTTACTTCTGTATCATCAGTAAGGCGTTGCTCCCCAGATGCTTCTTCAAGGGCAGAAACAAATGGTAGTCTCTTGGCGCGAGATCGGGACTATAGGATGGGTGGTCTAATTGTTCTATCCAAAGAAGCGTAAAGTCTTGGGTACGAGTGCCGTATGTGGACGGGCATTATCGATGGAGCAAAACGATACCGCACTCAGCCTGGTACCCTACTGCATTGATTGTGTCCCCTCTGTTGAATCGTTTGTTCTCTTTTACTTTAGACTCCACTTTTTGAATCAAGTCATCTTTAATGACTGAAGGTCGCCCACTTCGTTCTTCATCATGAATGTTTGTGCGGCCATCTTTAAATCTGTAACCCATTTCCACACCATTCCATCACTCATAACATTATAAACATCACTGATTTAACAATTAATGTTAGCTGATTTGAAGCCTTTAGCACTGAAAACGTATTATAGCACGCACTTCACAGTCGGCGGGATTCTCAATAGTCGGCGGCATTTTACAATCACGCCAACAGATGTAGACTTGATCGGAAGATTCCCGTAATAGCGTCCGTGGCTTCCCAACAGATGTTGCTACACGACGCGCATGCGCTAAACCGAAACCGCAGCGCTGCGGCAGCGAAAATTCAAAACGTTAGTTACTTTAAAAACACGTCTCGTACAATCTGTTTGATTACAACGGACAATAAGTACTTAGTGAAACATATAATAATGACTGCAAGCGGCGGTATACACTGCCAGTTGCTTAGGGGACTGTAGAGTAAGGCTCAATAAGCTACTCTTTATAAATTTCACTAGGCTATATAGTGAGTGGTAAAACTTATAACTAATATATATTATGGATTAAAACGTGTTAGAAGTTCATTAGGTTGAAATCGTTTTAAAGAGTTTTTTTGGTTTATGAGGTTCGTCCATCACAGTGTTTAGTGTTCAGTGAAAGACCATACGTCTAGACAGGCTTTAACGTGACTTTATAGAGCAAGGGTTTTCTGATGATAGTCTAGACCTCCTTTTGATCATCCAATAGATTTTCCGGTATTGTAAACCAAGTTGTTTACGTTTGTTGAATATATGAATTCTCTGAGTCAAACGTCGATCTAAATGGAGTCCTAAATATTTTACAGAATTGCCGTGTTTGAGTTGTTGTCCATTAAGCGTAATCGCCGGACAGTTGTCACAATTCATGGTAAATGTGATGTGTTGCGATTTGTTTTCATTCACCTTGATTTTCCATACTTTTAGTCATTGTTGGATTTTGTTGAGAGAGATTTGCAGGTTGTAGAATGCTGTGTCAGGGTTAGTATGTGATGCCATGATAGCTGTGTCATCAGCAAAGGTAGCAGTTGTAGTTGTACTCGTAGTGGGAATGTCAGCCGTAAACAGCAAGTATAGTGTAGGTCCCAGAACACTGCCTTGGGGAACTTCATAGGATTAGTGTGACAGAAGTTTTTAGTTTATGTAGTAGTCCCAGGTGCCAGACTTTGTTAAAGGCCAGGGATAGATCTAAGAACGCCGCGGAGCAATATCTGTATTTATCAAAGTCGATATGTATTTGGTCTACTATTTGGTGGACTTGTTCTACAGTTGCGTGTTGTCGTCGAAAATCGAACTGGTGATTGGGTATTAATCCTTTTTTATCCAGTATTGGCTGGCGTCCTTTTGAAGTAATTTTTCAAAACTTTAGAGAGAATTGGAAGGAGGTTAATTGGGCTATAGGAAGCGGGATCACTAGGTGTTTTTTTAGGTTTCGGTATCATTGTTATTTAAGCCACTTTCCAAAAAACTGGATAGTTTCTAATGGTGAGGATGTCGTTGAATAATTGGGTTATCGCTTGCACAACAATGTCAGATAACTGTTTGAAAATTTTCTTAGTGATAAGATCGAAGCCTGGCGCTTTTTTGGAATTAGTGTCCTTATCTATTATATCTTGTACTTCTAAGATCTTAAATGGCTTGATGGAAAGACTCATTTGAAAGAGTCCACTTCAGGATTTTGACTAGGAAAAGGTTTGAACACGTTAGCTAAGTCTTAAAGGTTTCTGGTTTTTCTTTACTGCTGCAACCCCATTGACCATTTGGTTTGATTAACCGCTTTCTAGAGCGAGTAATCAATGATTTCTGTAGCTGTGAGATTTGCTAGGTAGTTTTCGACTCTTCTATTTTATGTAATAATAATAGCTTTTTAATTGTTTTGAGGACCAATTCAGGGCACGTTTGTCTTCTTCTGATCGAGTAGTTTGCCAGCGTTTCCTCAGGCGCCTTTTTTAGTTATTTTATCTTTTTAAGATTAAAGGGCAGTTATTGGTGCTGATGTTTTTCTTGGTGGGTGTAGCTGCCCATGCAGCTTGTTGGTTGTGTTGATTAATTCAATTACAGTTTTTCTTTGTCGTGTTTGGTTTTAAGTTGTATTTTTAGATTTATGTTATCCGTTAGGTTAGTTCAAAAACAATCCCAATTTGTTTTATTAGTACATAGTATTGGTCTTAATTGTACATGTATTATCTTTAAATAAAATGTTATTATAAAAAACGAATGGTTAGCGGTTAGTTATAGGCACGATTTGATTGTAAAAGGTTTATGTTTATTTCTTTAATAACACAAAAATTGATTAGATTAGTGGTTTTCCGGCGATCTGTGGGTTAATAGGTCGGTTCCCCAGTCGGTAAGTAGTTTAGATTATTTGCTTGTATTGCTGCTAATAGTTCCCGTCCATTGGTTCTTGTGACTCTTGATCCCTGTCTTGATGCTTTGCATTCAAATCTCCGGCCGCTATAAAGCTATTCCCTAGACTTCGGACTGCAACTGAGATCTTCATGGTTGCTATCTTGTCTTTCACTTGGATAGTAGTAGCTTCGTATTTATCTAGTTCATGATGTTTTATGTTGGATTTTATTATAATAGCTGTTCCACCATGAGCAGTTTCATCAGGGTGGTTTGTGTTGTAAATGCAGTAAGTATAAAGTTTGATGTAGCTTTTGTTGGTAAAATGAGATTCATATACAGTAACCGGCAAGAGTTTGCATCAAACAGGAAAAAAACCACAATAATTGAGATATCCGTAAATTTTTTGGCAAATTAATTCAGCATATCAAATGACAAAAAAAGCATTTTAACAAATGTCATGTGACCACTGTCATGGCAAATTTAAAAAATATTCCTTAAATATGTAAAAGTGAGGTTAGATGACAAGATATTAAAAAATGCTTAAGGAAAAGTTGTTCAGAATTAGTGTAAAAGCAAAAGTTAACAAAAGTAAATCAGTTGAACATTGCGTAACCTGATTTATTAACAACAAAATCAAATAATCAAATGTACTACATATTTTCAATTACTAACAAACAACTTTTAATTTGAACTTCTTTCGCAATAAAGGGGTGTTCCATTTTCGGATAACAGATCAATAACTTGTGCAAAAGATTTTAAGCAATAAAAAATACACATAATCTAATAAATATAAATCTATTAAATAAATTGCACATTTAATAATCCAACAAAACGATTCAATTTAACTACATTCAAATTTGCAAGATATGTACATAAATTTAAAGAAATAAATGCCATAAAAAAAATTAATGACTATTGTTGCAATAATACAAAAAAAGCAACAATTCTAAATCCAAATTCAAATGGAGATCAGATCTCTCTTTTGCAAATCTTCAACACTAATTTTTTTTAGAATAAGTTACAATTTACAATTAATTTATTGCTTTACAACAACCAATTTATTGTTTTGTTTATACCAATCGCGGATCAACGACTAACCTCGAATTGAAAGTGCAATCACAACTAATCGCATTTTACAAAACACCGTATAAACAACCAAACGCAATTTAAGAGTGTAACTGAAGTTACAATTGATCAAACGCCAATGCACACAACAAAAACGCAAAATCTTAATTTTTTAATTCTACTATACTGCAAATTTAGATTTAATAAGGGATTTCTTTCAACAATACCAATTCGAATTTTATCCAGACTGCAGACAATTTGAATTCTTTAATCAATAATACAACAATTTTATTAAAATTATATAATAAACTGTGGGAAGAGAATACTTATCCTGATTCCTGGAAAGAGGCAACGGTTATCCCAATTCTAAAACCGAACAAATCTAAACTATTGCCCTCTAGTTTTCGTCCCATTAGTCTTACATGTTGCATGGGCAAAATATTTGAGAGAATGGTGAACAAAAGGCTTCAAATTTTCTAGAAGGAAATAATCTATTAGTGAAACAACAGGCAGGTTATAGAAAAAGAGATCGACCGCTGACCACTTGGTACTTTTGGAACATCACATTCAAGAAACTTTCAGAAAGCGTGAACACCTAGTCGCAGTGTTCTTTGACATAAAAGGAGCGTTCGATATGACTTGGAGGTACGAAATACTCGAAAAGATGCATAAATTTGGTTTGAGAGGAAAACTTCCGTTATTTGTCAAATCCTTCCTCACTGATAGACGCTTTAGACTAAGAAATGGCGATAACTATTCTAGTGTAAGAACGTTAGAAAATGGCGTTCCACAAGGATCTACGGTCAGCTTTACCTTGTTTGCAATAGCAATCAATGATATAGCCATGAAAATCGATACGAAAGTGCGGTACTGCCTGTATGTAGATGACTTGGCCATATTTAGTAGCGGCAAGGTAGTCGGACAAATTACAAGACGATTACAGACAGCAATAAACCAAATTATCAACAATAGTGAAGAAATAGGGTATGTATTTTCTCAAGAAAAAACCAAATGTGTTCACTTTTGTCGATTAAGAAAACCGCACTACGATCCCTTACTTTACTTAGGAGATAGGGCAATAGAATGTGTAAACGTCGTTAAATTCTTGGGTCTGATGTTTGACTGGCGAGAACATATAAATTCAGTGGTGCGTAAGTGTAAAAAGCGCTTAACGTCATAAAAGTACTAAGCAACACTAAATGGGGCGCAGATCCAAAGTCTTTGCTGAATATATATAAAGCCGTCGTTCTATCAAAAATCGATTACGGATGTGCAGCATATTCTTCGGCAAGAAATACGCAACTGATGATGCTCGATAAGATCCATTGCATGAGCATTCGATATTGTTTAGGTGCGTTCCCTACTACTCCTCGGCAAAGTTTGTACTGCGAATCTGGAATGATCCCCTACAATATAGAAGGAAAGTACTAATTAACTCTTACATTATGAACGTAAAGTGTAATTCAGAAACTCAAATTCTAAATTTCTTTTTTACCTATGAGGATTATGCCAAAAACCAACAATAACCAGACCTCTGGCAGTTAGATACTCTGAATACCTGGTAAAATCGGACAAAAATTTCCCAAGCAAATTGTGGAAACTCGTATAAATGATGAGACACCAACAAAATCAGAATTTAAAAATATCGTGAAAGAAAAGATAATGACAGAATGGCAAAGAGAGTGGAGTACTGCGGTTACGTTGCTTAGGCAAATTGAACCCGAGGTGAAAAATACATACACTTTTATAAACTTACCAAGGCCAGATATTGTGCGTGCTTTCCGGTTACGTTCAGGACATACTAGACTAACACATAGCTATATCTTAAGTGGAGATCCGAAGCCGATGTGTTCTTTATGCAACGTAGAATTAACCGTTGTGCATATCGTTGAAACTTGTCAGATGTACGAACCACAACGTCAGGAGTACGAATTGCGAGGTGTTGCAGCGGTGGAATGTCTGAAAAAGAAAAGATTTTATCTACAATAAGATTCTTAAAAAAGGTGAAAATATTTGAAAAAATATAGTAATTTTAAACTTACCTGATGGAATATAAACTTACCTGTTGATATAAGTGCAAAGCTAATGGCCCTGGTAGCCGATGCTTTAAAACAAAAAAAAAATATACAACAATAACGACTGTGGCGATAACGGTCGATTCCATTACTGCTACTCAAAATTTTCAATACAATAACAATACCAATATGTAGCGAAAATGGCTTTCATTACTGCTACTAACATCAAATTCTGACGCCATGTTCTCCTATACGAACGGGTCATGAACTACTACATGATGTGCAAGCAACGATGTATGCGTTATCGATCCATTACGGTTTTTGATAACCAAGCTTTAAAGCTATTAACGATTGAACAAAATTACAATAAATTCTACAAAATTTACAAATGCTATTTTTTATTTAATTAAAAGGTATAAGAACTTGAACATGTGTGAGCTTTTACAAAAAACAACGAATAACGATCGCCAAATGCACATGACCAATATTGGCGTAGGAATGTAGTAAAATACGAAAATTCCATAGGCGTATAATTTAATTTCCACCACATCGGTTCGAGCGACAATAACAAATTAACATAGGCGTTATAATTGGAATCACTATAAGTCTCTAAGAAATCTTGCAACAAAACCATAAAAAAGAAAAGGAAAGTTATCTTAATTTTGTCATAAGAAATAAAACTAATAAACAATTTTGGCGCTCTTTGAATAGTTTAAGCTTGTCATCTTACAAAAAATGCAGTTTGTTATCGCACTTAAGAAATTGCAATGATATGAACCACTACCTCAGTATGTTAAAAATCTGTGGACAATATATTATTCCATATATTACTTATACAGGGTGGTGCTTTTAAAAACGGGTCATATGGATTTAGCATTGTGAACTAGTTTTTTTTAATTCCTGCTCCCATTTTCAAGAGGCAATAATTGTTTTGGTATCAAAAACTCAGTTAAAATTATTGCGCATAGCGCTTGCTATTAGAAATCAGCTGAATTACACGGTTTTTTTTAAAATTCATCAATAAAAATTAGTAATTTTGATGTTTATTTATTGTTACCTTCCTATTTAATTTAGTTCTAATCTCATTCGAATAAAATAAAATTCCTTGGGAATAAAGCTTTTGTTTACTTAATAATGAATTTTCTTTTCAATCTTACCGTTAAAATGTAGAAATGTTGATTGTATAGGCAACCCAATACTATTTTTCTTTTCATTATTAAAACTTACTTTTATTTTTATTGATAAATTTTTGAAAACAACGTGAAATTTAGATGATTCCTAATAGCAATACTACGGACTAATTTTAGCTTCATTTTGGTACCAAAACCATTAACCTATGACCCGTTTTCAAAAGCACCACCTTGTATAGTAAACAACTGCATTGAACAACACAACGTTCCAATTATCTAAAAAACTGCATCTGTACTGCTTTTGCCAAAAGCAACAACCGTTAAAGTTATCATAATCTTAGACCGATAAGTATACTACCAGTTTTATCAGAAATATTTGAGAAGGTACTAGAACGTCATATTAAGAACCATTTATCAAATTAAAATATTATACCCAACTGACAAAGTGGGTACAGTACAGAAGTAAAACTACTGCCCTTTTAAACATTTCTGATGATATATTAAGATCTTGTGATCAAAACCTGATATGTTCTCTTACATTACTTGATTTTAGTAAGGACTTCGATATCCATCGATCACAGCATTTTACTATCTTTGCTAAAATATATAGAATTTTCTCATTATTCAACTTAATAAAATTTTATCTTAATAATCGCTTCTAAAATGTAACCATAATGAATGCAAAATCAAAACATACGTGTGTAAATCAATGAGTTGTTTCTTGAGGGTCAACTTTAGAGCACTTTTCTCATTTACACTTCTAGATATTCCTCTGTTATTCAAAACTGCGAAATTCACTCATATGCTAATGATACCAAATATGTTTCCATACAACAATTGTTTTCAACACTATAATTAATGCTGACCTCAAAGCTATATCTAACATTAGTAAGTAACATGGTTTACTACTTAATCTCTCTAATCTGTAACCGATCTATTTAGCAACCCTAATATTATAAAAAATTTTCAAAGTCAGATCAAGTTATATATTAAAAACACTCAACACAACGAGAGGCATATGAAATTTTTTTTTGTACTTGATTAGGTTTATTGCCAAACTATTTTACATGATTCACCTATTGCTGAACTTTGTCGTTGTTTGTAAACTTCCACCCTCCCAAGATTGGAAAGAGATGATAATCGTTAGGGGCAACGTTGGAACCCTAAGATCAATCACCTCCCATCCGAATTTTGGATGAGTAACGTTGGCTTAATAGCCACATAGAAACTCACGTCCATAGATATACTTTCATCTAATTGGCGATAAATTTCAATCGGAGCAACTTTGATAACAGATCGTATCTTGCATTTGGCGGAAGCAAAAGTTGCAAATGGCTGCGCCGGCAATGCGCGCGTTAGAGACTTGCAGTCTGTGGCGCGTGGTTGAAAAACCACCAAACGTTACGGTGTTGACAGATTTTTCTAACGCTGAGTGATGCGTCGCGCGGAGTCTTGGAGATCTTACTTTCCATACGCCTCTAGCATACTTTGCCATAAGAAAAAGGTGTGCGGTAAACTATGGCGGCTGAAAGAGGGTCTCTTTTGTCTTTTGTTGAGTTAATAGTCTGCTGAATCTTCTAGGATTGTTTGAAAATAGTCACAGACCGCATAGGAAGGATTCTAAAGAGGCAAGGCACTAAAAATATTTTCAAACCAATCAAGAAGATCCAACAGACTGTCAAATCAACAAATAACGAAAGAAACCCTCTCTAAGTAGCAGAAGTTTAATTATACCTTGTTCTCTTGGCAAAGTATACAAACAAACCACCAAGAGATCCATGAAAACTAGGTTTTAGGAACATCAAGCAAACACACCAAAAAAGTAAGCGGTAACTGAACTATGCGCTTAGCAATCCCAAGATACTCTTCGAAAGCTACCAGTTACATGCAGTGACTAAAGGTTGTCATAAGAGATTGGTTAGATCAACCATTGAGATTTATAAACATTCAGGCACTTCAGTAGAAAAAAACCTTGAGACTTAATTAGATCTGGAATCCATATCTTAAGAATACCCAAACAATATCTTACGAAAAACCGGATTTACCGGCGTGATGCGATAAGCTCGTCCCTTTTGAACCAGTATAAATGCAACGTACGCAGCCAACCTCATCAGTCTACATCCAACTTCGGAGATGAAAGACCCTCTGAAGAAGCTGACCACTCGCGCTAGCAAAATGTTTGGAAAAATGTTAATCAACGACGGCCATTAGACCCGAATTTAGATCATATTAGTTTAGAAACGACCGAGAAAGCCTGAACCAATTTTTAATTTTAAATGATTTAATAATAAGTAAGTAACTCAATTAACAATATTTACTTTTTACTTTTTGTAACATTAGTGTAAACAACTTACATATTTATTAGTAAAACACCCTCTCTAAACAAAGTTGACAAAATTTGTAAGAGGCTTTAGAAAATAGAAATTAACTATTGTAGTTTCTTTTTCTTTTACTTAAGAAA
Organism: Abscondita cerata; assembly: GCA_030710515.1. Lineage (NCBI taxonomy): Eukaryota > Metazoa > Arthropoda > Insecta > Coleoptera > Lampyridae > Abscondita > Abscondita cerata. The sequence continues at coordinate 168,131 of JALBCR010001047.1, forward strand.
ATCGTTCATTTAATGTCTATATGTGTTATTGGTCAGTTCCATTTCGACCATAGATTGAATACCCTAATTATAATGAATTATCGATAATTTTTACAGGAACATTACGCCCCAAACATATTTTTATCATGGTACACTATTTTATAAGCTGTTACGTCATTAAAAATTAACATGTAGGACATCTTCCAAAGACAGAGTTGACCCCAGAAATATTAACCGGGTGGCCTTGGTAGCTTCTATGTCGAAAATCTGAAATGGCATAATGGGTCAACAAATACCACAATTTTTTACACAGCTATATGCATTTTAATTCGGTCAAGGGGGCTCAAGAGCCCCCGACAGCTTATTTTCAAAAATAAAAAAAAAATAAAAAATACTGCAATATGATCTAGAATGCCAATTCATGTTTACAAGAGACATTCATTAATGATAAAATTTGACCTATGCCCCGGCACCTCGCATCTCTTATGTACAGGACTGCTCAAGTGGCATCTTATATAAAAAACAAACAAATACATTTTATTTCGAGAAGGAAGCCTAAGGGGATCAAGGACTTCCTTTCATACAAGGTGCCACTTCACTTGTCCTGTAAACTAAGGTTTTAAGATGGAAACTGCCAGAGCACCCTGTTTATTGGACAGAGCAATTCCAGTATTTTTTGAAATTTTGAAAATAGTAATTTTGGGGCTTTTGGGGCCCTTTGACTAAAATAAGATGCATATAGCCGTATAGAGAATTGAAAGGGCTTTCATGTGAGGTACCTGTCGACCTATCATGCTATTTAAGATTTTCGACATTGGTGCTGCCGGGGCCACCCTGTTGATCTTTCGGGGTTAACTTTCTCTTTGGAAGATGTCTAAGTTTCTTTTAAAAGTTTAAGAAAGCTCAAAAAAATCGAATCCTAATAACCTCTTGGTAGTTTATGATCTTAATTTTTTTTTTGCTTTTGCGTTAACCTTCTTTAGTCCTGTAGGTTTATATTTATAAAATTGTTACCAATGTTGCTTCCATTGTAATCGACAGCTTTACTAGCTTTTATAAGTGATTATTCTTTGCATTCTGATACATTAGAAACATCTAGTTTTATTGGCCTATGAATTGCTAAGGCATAAAGGTTTCTCTCCAAAAACAAAGCGTGTCTTTAACAAAGTTTTCCAGTTGTTCATAGAGATATGTGGACATTCTGGAAAGATAATCTTGAATTATGGTGAAACTTTTTGACAGGTCTATATTAAATGTGTTGCTTTAAGGAATATGATCGTTTGTTGATGATGTTGATCTGTAGACAAATGTTTTGATCAAATCATCTTCAATATCAGTACCTCAATGGCTTGTACAATAATAAAATTGTACAATTGGTGTCCTAATTTTCACGGAGTATATAATAAAAAATTGGTGTAGATTTTAGCATAGAAAAATCATAAGAAGGAATTATGGTCACCATCAGTCTTACTTGATAGAATGTTAACGCTGAAGTATTTTCTTTGAGAATTTAACAGAACCAATAGAATAGTTTCAAACACCACATATTCCCCGCACATACTTATTGTGAACCAAATTTGACAACTTTTTAATGGAAAATTACGTTGTTTACTCATAGTAGTAGAAAGGTTATAAACATTATAGACACAATGTCTATCTAAGGCAATTAGTTTGATGGTTTGCTTGTGAGTTTTTAATTTTTCCAACAACTTTTTAATTTCATTAGGACTAACAGCGAGATCACTTATCCTTGTTTGTTATCTTATCCTTTTTTCCTGGGGAAGGGATTTCCTCAACTATACTCACTATAAATTTTCCGAAAGCTCAAATACGATTTTTGTGTAGGTCCAGATCCAGGTAAAGCTCTTTTTACATGAACCGTCTGAATGTTTCATCACGTATTTCAAATTTTTTAAAGAACCAAACCGTTACAAAAAATTAAACAAAATTACATCAAGAATTAAATTATTTGTACTAATGAAGATTCCAAATACTTACTTCCTTAATCATCAAATAAAAATATTTTTGTACACTTCAAATGACCGTTTTGTGTCACATTGTGATGTAGGAAAGTAATAGAAATAACTTTTATTTGTTACGCCATGAAAGCGCAAAACACGGCGGAACAAAGTGCCAAACTAACTCATCGGCAAGGGGTGGGTCTAGAAAATGTCTCTCACTTACCTTTATAGATGACTAAAGGTCCGTATCACGAACCAATTTCGAGGTTTTGTTAGGCGCCACCCAAACCTTTTAAATGTACTAAATAACAAATGCTTACTAAATAACAAATGCTTACTAAATATCCGAGAAAACTGCAAGCACTCGAAATAAAGCGCTTCATACAAGAGAAATACAAATTACGTATGATTTTCTATTTAAATTAGAAATATTGATTACACCAAGGTCTAACGCAATCGCTTTAATTAAGATCAAACGCAAAATATAAAAATTTAATGGCCGTACTACTCGCTTTCACTAGTGAAAGCTGATTATATCAAAAGTTTGCTTAAAAACTGTTTGCAAATTCACGAAAATCATGATCGAAATAAGACTGTGGGTTCGTTCATTTTGAACAATACAACGTTACCAAACAAGAACAAAAAATACACAAAGACGTTTTCTAACTTAATTTGGTAGTTCGTAACTGCATACAAAAAGCACTCAAAACACGCCAATTTTCCCAATAAACAATCAGCTTACTTACAGTTGGTTTTCTTCTGAAGAGTCAAATAATTTGTTTTGGGGTATACACCAAAACTCCCAGGGTTTATGTCGTTGTTACACTAAATTTCTTTAAACAGGAACTTTTTATTTAGGCCGAATTAATCGTTCAATGTTTTTACAGTATGCATTGCTATATTTAGTTCGCAGTCGTAAGAGATATTGACTAGTTCGCTAGCGTTTGTTTCGACCTTTTATATAAATCGAACGAAATAACCTTATTAGTTTTGCGAACTAACTGGATTGCTTCTTATCTTTATTATCAACGTAAGTTTAACACACGCATACGAATCACTTCTCAATAGTTACGCGGACAACGATTTGCGTACTTTTATTACCTGGCGGTTGTATAATTTTAACAATATTATTCCGCTAAGTTTTGTACATGTTTTTACTACATGTTACTAATCTCGGGTCTGAATATCAACTGCTTTAACAATACTAAAATACAAACTGGGAAGTGCACCTCCCTTCCTAAACTTTTCTTACAAACACAAAGATCTTACAAAAATAATACGTTACAGTTCTCAGATCTGCAAACTAAAAATTTTAACCGTGGCTTGTAATCAGTAAACTGTTTACTTTATAAAAGCGATAACTTTTAAGCTCTTTTTTAGGAACAAACAAAACGGTGACATATGGGGTATGATTGTACGAAACCTTTAATAAAAACTGTCGAGATAAATATTTTTACATCTTAATGTGAGAAAACAAAGATAACGCCTTTGACGACACCACGTTTGATTTTAAAAACATATCAAGATGACAAAAATAATAACTATTGCAGCAAACTTGGTACGAAAACAAATGTGCTTTATCAACACGAACAAAATCTACATAAAATTACAGTACAACACATACAACAAACACTTTAATGAAACCAAAAGCATTTACGCGTAAGAAAAATCAAATTTTTCCGGAGGTGACAATATTCATAATTTAGCGTTAAATTCAAACTTTTATTTACGGTTTGAATGTTACAATGATATATCTTAATACATTTAATTACTTACATGATAAACTAGAAAAATTATCCAGAACTTCGACATATTTATTTGTTGTTGAAAATATAAGGCAAAATCGAAAACGGACGTTCCAGCCAAAAAAAGTATAATGTAAATACTTTGCAAGTTTTTTAGAAATCAGTGACTGTCAGAATTGTGTTAAAGATAAACAAATATAAACATTAAAGTAAACATTTTTGAAACGTAAGCTAGTATCATTACGTTAAAAAAACATTTAAATTTAATTTGAAATATTCAAACCTATATAATTTATGTAAAGGGTTGTTTGGTTTAGAAATGTTATATGTACAAAGCAGGATGACCAGGGGTTACATAACTGACACACATTGTTAAATGAAATTATATTAAATTAGGCAGTTTGTAGTTAGTGTATCTAACTTACGTCCTATCAAACAAAGCGGTCAGAATGTGCAAACTATTTGGCGTTCTGGAAATGGTGGAAATGCAATCTATGCACAAAGGAAATTAATATAAGATAATCGTACCGACAGTATGATCTTGTAAACAAGAACATTTAATATTTTAAATACATTTAAATATTCCAAATTATTTAAAACTTTGTACAATTTTGCTAAATTGAACATTGAAAACAAAAGTGAAATGAAATGAAACGGAAAAAACTTAAAGTTTTTTTAATTTTAACGTTAATTTTTAGTCCAAACAATGAGTACAAAAAAAGGAGTTCTATTCGCAAAGATCAGAAGAATTTAAATTTGGTGAGATAGTAGGTCCCATGATAGTTCAGGTGAGTTTGTGACCTCGCGGGCTTGCCGCTCGAGGGGCGGGGGGAAGAAAACCTTACTTTGCGACGCTTTTCGGAAAATATTGCTCTTGTGGTAAGTACTATCAACAAAAAATTCAAATAAAATATGTATAGAACAAAATTGTGCACAATTTTGGATATTTCCATTTTCGTCTGCGACGAATATACTTTCGCTCATGGTGCGTAAAAAGTTGAGGGGTTGATTTTAATTTTTAACAAAATCAGAATTTCATTGCGGATTAAGACGAATATCTCAATCAAATAATGTTTTGTGAGTTTGCAGATGCCCGAATAAATTTTGATTTTGTTGAAAATTTTAAATCAAGCCCTAACTTTCAAGGACTCTACAACGGAAAGTATTGGTCGTACACGAAAAATGCAAAAATTCTAAATTGTGCACAATTTACATATTTTATTTGATCTTTTTTTTGATAGCACTTACCACACCAGTGTTATTTTCCGAAAAGCGTCGCGACGCAGATTTTCACCTTCCCGCCCTCGAACGGAAAGCCACCGAGGTCGCAACTCAAATGACTATCAGGGGCCCAAAGGAAAGAAACACCAACTGCAGTCTATTTAACCAACAGAAAATCACCAAAACTGCACCAAAAACTTGAATCGGACACGTGTTTCAACAGCTGCTGTTATCATCAGCGATACCGATTGGTGTTCCTTTCTTTGGCCCTGATGGTGACATTTGAGTTGCGACACTCGGTGGCTTTCCGTCCGAGGAACGGGAAGGTAAACTCTGCGTCGTCGACGCTTCGGAAAATAACACTGGTGTGGTGAAGTGCCATCGGAAAAAAATCAAACAAAATATGTGACCGATACGGTATTGGTATCGCTGATGATAACAGCAGCTGTTGAAACACGTGTCGAGTCAAGTTTTGGTGCAGTTTTTGGTGATTTTCTGTTGGGTACTATCAGGGGGATCTATGTCTATTATCACCAAATTTCAATTCCTTTCGTCTTTTTGTAAATAGAAACCCCTATTACCTAGACTATTTAATACGGAACTCCAATAGATGAGACTTTTGTTTTTATCTACATTTAAAAATTTAATAACAATGTAAGGGCTATCTATGGTAATTTAAAAAAAAAAAATTGAAATAGGTAACTTTTAAATTTTGAAAAGCCATATTTAACATGAATTTGACAACTGTGGTTACCATAGGAATGCCATGGCGTCAATAAACTTTTTTTAAATGGAACCATATAATTTTTTAATATTCGAATTCGTCTAACAATTCAATAATGGGTCATTTACCAAGATGCTAAAACTCGGTTGAAACAGATTATTCAAGATTACAATTTGACAAGAATTTTGACAAGTGGATACCATGACAACATGTGCCAGAGAGTCACCGTCTTTTGAAATGAAGCATATACTTTTCTTTAGATTTTTATTTGTTTATTAGCTAAGACTTGTCGTAGTATGTGATAAAATACTGCACATAGCTCAGAAGATGGATAATATATCATGGTGTGAGAAAATGCTGATAGATTGCAAAAATTATTATTTGATAAAATTTTGATTAAAACGTAGCAGTACCATGAGAACACCGACAGTAAAAAAAGATAACAGACGCATAATACAATCTGGAATGTAGGTAGATTTCTTTTCATTAAATTTGATTATGGTAACACTTCATTTAACATAAAAATATGATTTTAAATTTTTTTAATTCTTGTTTTCACGAGACTTTTTGGCTTCAAAAAGATGAGTGACTTTTAAACAGAGAAATCATTACGATCTGGTAAGTTGTAATAAATAAATCAAAATACTTTTTTTATAAAGAAAAAACTTTTGTTATTATTCCTTAGCGACAAATATTTGTGATAAAATAGTTATAATAATTGTCAACAACAACACGCTTGCGCAGAACGTTAGTAGAATATTTTTAACTAAATTCCACTATCGGTACATTGTTCAAGCGGACTTTTTACACTTTAGTAGACTCGTTGCCAGGTTACGCAGGCGCAAAATGAATAGGTGTCCGCAAGATAGTGTCTTCTCGTACGGTCGCACAAAAGAATTATATATGCTTCAGTTACTTATTACGGTCGTACAGTTGTCATGTTAACTGCTAAACTTGTCAAAATCTTGTCAAATTCTAGTTTTTATAACCCTTAAGTTATTTGCTCCATCATATTCTTATGTTCTCATATTTTAAATTATGTCAGTATTTCTAATACAAATGACATATTACCATAATTCTTGAATAATAGCAAATCGAAACTTTTTAAAAAGTACTTATATGCTTCCATTTAAAAAAATTTGGTGACGTCACACCATTGTCATGGTAACTGCTGCAAATTATATTTCTGTAATACTGAATGATCTGTGTTTTAACCGAGCTTTCAGCATGTTGTCATATCTTGGTAAATTACGCATCCTTGGAATTATGTGTGGTATTTTTAAACCACACTGTTTTTTATGACAAATTATCCGCTCTAAACTAAACTATGGAAGTCTTGTTTACGGATCGGCCACCAAAACAAATCTATGAGCTTTCAACTCTATACAGAACACAGCCTTACAAATATGCCTCGAAGCCTTGAACAAGCTATGCAAAAAGTCTACACGTCGAAGCAAACAAACCTCCGCTTAGGCTAGGAAGGCAGCAAATGCTTATCACATACTTTTCCAGAATATTAGCGAATCACCAAAACCCCGTATACCTCTACTTACCACGAGCAAGCAGGCACTATTCCACTAACTCTAAACCTCTCCCACAACTTATGTAGCATTTTCTTGATCAAATCAACCTCTCAAAACGACCTCCAACATAATGGCTTTTACCCCTCTTTGAACTAAGACACTGCCTTCCTTAGACAAGCCTTTCTATAAATCATAAGAATAGCCTAATACAATACTATTCTTAATACCGATGCTTTAAAAAGCTCAAACGGAGTTGGTTTCTCCATCAGTAAAAGATCAGACATCCAGCCCAAATCAGTTCTCTCCACTTGCTTCCAGTATTCACACGGGAGAGCTTTGCAATATTAACTGCGATAAACTCTCTGACATCTGCTAACAGAAGTGTGGCAATATGTACGGACTCACTCACATCAATCCAGTCCATCGAAAACAGCTTTAACCGACATCTTCTTGTGCAACAAACTCATGCGTCTATCAACTAGTGCTTACTGATGGGGATGTCCATAACTTCAATATGGATTCCCTCTTATGTTGGCATACTTGGCATACCTACCTGATCAAGCAGTGAAACTGATCTGCTTAAACCAAGAACCCCACAATCTCCAAATCTACAAGAACTGCTTACTAAACGTCTGGCGGCACCAATAGGATGAAATTAACGCGCCAAACACAAACATCTAATGGCCTCCTGAAACCCACGCCTGTGTCAGCACTGTTACAACCTACTGACAGTGAAACATATCCTTTTCGACTGCATCTATATCTCGCATTTAGAAGGATACTGGCACTGCTTAGTTAAAGTGATCAACTACAGTGCGCAATTAAATTAATTAAAAGCGGCCAATTTGTATTGTAAAATAATATAAACTTTAAGGATTAATTTTAGTTTCCTGAAGATCAACAACTGTAATGTAAAAGGCTGTGTGTAAAGTGTGTCAATGGCCTGCGATGTCAAGACACTCTTTCAAACAAAAAAAAATAATAATGATCAGACACTGCTCAGATATTTGCTGATTTTCTTTAAATTAACTATTGAACTAATTACTTTTATCAAAAAAAATAAAACTTAAAAATTAAATCCAGATTAAACCTTCAACTGCAGGAATTCTTTGACCTTATCCACATTACTTGAGTGTGTGGAAATGTGCTGATGTGATACAGTATTTAAAATGTGATAAATTTACAAAAGAAAACTAATGACTCATTAGTCTTAGTCTAATCTGAGACCAAAATAATGGAGCGCATTATACTTACCTGTAGTATATCGTAAATAATTATCTGGGTATTTGGATTCTCTCCCGTATAGCAAAGTTCGGACAAGATTGTGGCAAGAAGTGGTTCTTTTTCAGAATTCAGAATCTGGAGGGATGCAAATATTATTTTCTAATGGTACGCTATGTTTCAATGTCATGTTGACCATGAGTTAAACATTTAATTTTTTGGTTGGCGTACTGACCACGTTTCTTGAAAACATTTAAAATTTTTCCACTTTAATTTGTAACAGTTCTTCATCAACGATAGTTTTGACAAAAACGTTGAGAACACACATACGTAACTAATTAGTAAACCCATAGCGGAGAGGATTCAACTAAATTAACTATATAACTATATGGTTGATTCTTATTGCTTAAGGAATGCTTTTCAACTATACCAAATTTGTTAAAATCGGTCAAACCGTTAAGAAGTTAAAGCAGGTTATTGCAAAAACAATTGAACACCCCTCGCCATCTTTGTTTTGAAATAACTGAACTTTTTGTTTTTACAAATATGATAGATAAATCTGGTTCTCTTTACAAATGTGAAAAAATAATCTTTGTTTATTACGCGAATTTATAGAAAATGCAATTTATAAATTTAAGATGGCAGTTACGCCCTATGGTGGTCGTTTCTAAAACGTGAAAATATATTCCTGCGATTCTTCATGGCCGATTTACCTAATAATTTTTTGACACCAAAGTCATACCACGAACGGTTTCGAGATATGGCCGAGGAACAGTCTTATTGGGTCACCCGTACATGTGCTTTTGAGTGTTATAAGTTTGAACCCCCACCCTTATTTTAAATATTATTATTATTATTATTATTATTTCTTACTGTACTCAACACATTCTGTACATTCTTTCCACATCCAACCTCCAATACTCTTCTACATTTTCTTCATTTTTAACTTGAATTGCTGTGATCTTTTTCTCCTCAATGTTTTTCCCTTTTGCTAAATGGTTTGGCATTCTATCTACTATTATATTATTGTACTTGACTTAGTACCTTTTTTCTTTCTCTTAATTTTAGTCTTTTCCACTATCTTCTTCCTTCTCGTGTTTTCCCTCCATAAAATATTTTGCAGTTATCGTTTCTGTCTATTTTTTTCTTCTTCTCGTATTCCCATTTTAGAGCTTCCTTTTATATCTTCTATTCCGTTCTCAATCATTCTTCAATATTCCTTTTTCTTAAAGTTTAATTTGCTTTTCTGTATTATCCAATATCCAATCTCCCTTTCTTCCATTTCTTTTTTTTTCCCATTCATTTGCCTTCTCAAGCTCTTCGCGCATCGCACTTATTTAATGTAATTGTACCAATGTGATACGACGAGACGGTGAAGTGTGAAGTGTGGTGTAAATTCGTAAGAAATCCAAATACAGAACTACTACGAGCTAAATTATAACAATTGTTTCACAACAACACAATAAACTTTATACTGGCAGTACGTATTATAAAAGAGTAAGTTTTATGCGATAATTTTCAAAAATAAACGAAAATATGGTGAGATAGGTTAGACACGCTTCTGAAGAGAAAGTCTGGGCGTATAACCTTGCGCTCGTACGTAGATAACTTTCGATAGCAGGAATTCTTTAATTTAACTTGCTTTAGATGAGTGCAAGAGAACGTAGTAACTCAACAGAATACATAGCAGAGTTTCTAAAAAGGAAGCGAGACGAGAAAAACAAACAAAACCTGATATATTTCAAAAAGCTTAAAACACAGAAATCACTACAAAAAAGTAGTGATTCAGCAGGAATGGAAGAGATTTTAAAACTTTTAACTGAAGCGGTAAAGCAATTGAAACAAAACATGGATGAAAATCAAAACAAAATTAAAGGAAGAGATAATGAGAAGCAATTCAGTAATAGTTAAACTGCAACAAGATTTAAAAATACAGAAGAAAGACTGGAAAAAAGAAAAGGAGACATTAGTAAATAGAAATTAGACAATTAGAACTAAATATGGAAAGAGGAGAAAAGGAACAAAGAAGAAATAACGTTATTATCAAAGGAATCACAAATATTAATCCTAATCAGAGTGTTAAAGAACAAGTAAATGAAATTATTAAAGAGAAACTTAACATTAACATTGAGATGTCGACGGTATCCACCATTGATAATGTACATTTAAACAAACCAATTATAAAAGTTAAATTGGAAAACTGGTAACAAAAAAACATTGATGAAAAAACATATGTTAAGAAGTACGGGCATTTACATCGATAATGATTTAACAAGTGAAGAGAGAAAGGTTCAATACGCGATTAGGAATAGAGCTAAAGAAGAAATGGCAAAAGATAAAAAAGTTAAAATACAATACGCAAAACTAACAGTTGATAGAAAGGTATGGAACTGGGAACATGAGCGAAAGGAGCTAGTGGAAGCAAATGAATCTGTAAATGCAACAAAAACTATATAAAAAAGTAAATAGTTTGGACGGATTTTACGATATATCAAAAATGAAAAACAGGAAATAAATGCAAAACAAAAAAACGATAAAAGAAAAAAAAGAAAGAAATTTAAGATATGGTGAGATTAACATGGAAAATAACAAACACTGGATAATTGGTACTTGGAACATTAGGAGTATTAATAATAAATTAGAGGAGTTAAACCAAGTTGACGTATTAGCCATCACAGAAACAAAAAAAGGTGAAGTAATAATACAGTTAAATAATGATAACATTTATATTTTTAAAGGAGTTAACATGCAAGACGAGCAGCGGCAGGGGTAGGCTGCATAATAAGTAAACAAATTAAGAAAAACATTATTGATTGGAAATTAATAAATAAAAGAATCATTGCAATACATGTACAATTGCAAAAAACAACGTTTATTGTAAGATGCCAATATACTTGAGAGAAACAGTTTTTGGAACACGTCGCAAAATATATACGACAATACTAAAGAAATAGTATATTATTAAATTAGTTGTATAAGCAGTCTATTGTTCAACGAGAGGAATTATATTGGAAGATAATAGAAGAAATATAATGGAACAAGTTAAACAATAGACCCCTTTATATAACGAATTTAATACAATATTTTTTCCAATTGCTTTATTATTCTAATAAATGTAAATAATTTCTTTGCTGAATATAGTAACTTATATAGAGTGCGCTGCTAAAATATTATTCAACGCTTTTGTGTGTAATAAAAAATTTTTTATTACACTCAATTGGAAAAATTGGAGATCTAAATGCTGGAACTGGATGTAACAATACAGGGTATGAAACAGTAATGGGAAGAAATGGGAAAAATAAGTTAAATATAAACGGAAAGCGACTGAAAGACTTCTGTCTAACTAACGACTTAATAATTGGGAACAGTTTCTTCAACCACAAAGATATACATCAATACACAAGACAAGTAGAGAGCAGAAACCTGAAATTTATTATTGACTATTTAATAACGAGAAGAACTGAAAAGAAAAGCCTAATGTACGTTAGAGTGATGAGAAGAGCGGAAATAGACAGCGACCACTATTTATGAATTGGAAAAATCAAGAGAAAAATCAGTGAAAGCATAAAAGTACATAGGTTAAAGGAAAACGAAATCAAAGTAAGGTATCAAAGAGACAGTAGAAATACATTTAAACCAAATAAAATGGAAACCGAAAATTTTGAAGAACTATGGGAATCGTTTAAAGAAGCACTATTATCTGCAGCAAAGAAAACTTGCGGTACTTTTGTGAAGAAGAAGAAACAAGAAACTAACGAGTTGGTGGAATGAACAGATAAAAGAAGCAGTAAGAAACAAAAAAAAAAATTGTGTAAAATTTATTTATATCGAAAACAAAGCGAAGCATACAATATAAAGAACTAAGAAAAATAAATAAAAATTTGATATTAGAAGCAAAAAGCAAAAATGGAAAAATTTTGGAAGTAAAATGGTAGAAAACAGAGAAGGACAAAACAAATTAATATATAAAGTTATCAAAAATAAAAATAGAGAAAAGAGCATAGCCTTAAGACAAAAGGGAAATATATTAACAAATATTAAAAGCATAACTGAAGATGGAAAGAGAACTATGAAGAACTACTAAATTCAGCAGATGAAAAACTACAAAAAGATACACATTAAAGAACCAGAAAAGGAAAATAATCTAAACAATATTAAAATTAAAGAAGTGGAAGAAGCAATCAAAAATATGAAAGTAGGAAAAGCACCGGGATACGACCTGATAAAACCAGAATTACTGAAAGACATGGGAAAAAGAGGAGTTGCATTTTTACGTACAATTTTTAAGATAGTATAGAAGAAAAAGAAAATACCAAGGGATTGGACGACTGCTATAATACTACCTATATATAAAAAAAGTGATATTAAAAATTGCAACAACTATAGAGGAATTTCCCTGTTGTGCACGTGTGAAAAATTGTACAAAGCTGTTCTAGAAAGGCGGTTACGAAATATTGTGAAAACAAAACTAAATGACACCTAAAGCGGTTTCAAAAAATTTATAGAGGTCAAGATCATATATTCTCAATAAGGCAAATAATAGAAAAATCAGTAACATACGGAAAAGATAACGCTTTTACGATTCGACACTAGATATCGAAAAACTTATCGTTTAAAATATATATATATATATATATATATATATACAGGTGTTTCTGAAAGGTGTGTACATGGCTTTACCAGAGGTTCTCTGGTAAAAAAACAGACCGTTTAATACCAATTTACCTATGACCAAAAGTGCACCATAAGGGCGCCAGAGAGGCTCAAACTTTACAAAAATATTGTATGTTGGGAATAAGCTGGAACGGTTTGACGGATTTTGTTCCGCTTTCGTATGCTGGTTGTCTGCTTCTGAAGACGTTTTTCTGTGTAATGTGGACAAATTTCTGATGCCAGGAAAGTCACTTTCATACGGACACTGTCAAATAAACGATAATATTTTAACAACCGTCACGATACGAAACCAAAATAATTTGAGAAATAAAATGAACAATTTGATAACTTTTTTTCCTTCTTGTTAAATTGATCTAATGTTAATAGTTCGATCAGAAAAAATTAAAATCATATCTATGCAAAGGCGCATCCATTCGCTTAGAAATTCAAGTAGACTGCTAGTAGGCTATGAGATCAAATCTATCATTTGTAACATTCATTTTCGGATCTTTCAAGATTACTCACGTTTCTATTTTGCGATGAACTACTTGAAAATGTGCTACACATATGCCAAACAGACTTATGCAAATCAACATATCTTTTGCACATTTATTGTTATCTTATGATGTACAGGGTGTTTTTAATACTACCGCATAACACTAACGACTTAAAACTTACATAACTTTCTTAACTTAAATAGAATACTCTACATTTGGGTAGCCTGTTGAAAGCTGGAACTAATTACCTTTTAGTCGATATTAGGGTTACCAACTCCTAACTCTGATAGTTTTCGAGATATTTCACAATTTGATAGTGTAACAATTTAGGATGTACTGGAGTCTAAGTTACCTGTGAAATATCCGCAATATGGACATTATGTTGCAACCTTAAAAATATTTTTTTTTTTTTTTGAGAAAAGATAAACAGAAATGTACTTATGACTGGTATGCCAGGCTCTAAGAGTCAGTCGAATTACGCTCGCCGGTCACAATTTACTGATGTTTATCAACAGCAACCGTTATTGGTACATCCAAATCGGTCATACTGTAAACATCGACAAACTTTAACCTGTTAACTGAGAATGTAATAAAAAGAAAAGGAACACCAACTGCAGCGTCTATTTAACCAACAGAAAAACACCAAAAACTGCACCAAAAACTTTACTCGGACACGTGTTTCAACAGCTAAGCTGTTATAATCAGCGATACCGATACTAAAAATAAAAACAACGGGAAGCTTATATATACTATCTGCTTATCACGCATCGTTAAACTTAATTGATTCTTAGATAAGCTTAAATAATTCCGAAAATCCTAATGGACCGTTATCATCATAATTCATAAGCAAATTTCTGTTTTTAAAAATTTCTAAACTTTCATAAGAATCAAGTTCGTTTTATTATCTACCCTCTTAATTAATTCAATGTCGCCTACTCTATGGCCATATTTCAAGCATATGCATGGCAACACTGGACCTATCTGTGCGATGATATTTGACATGAGCTACGTGCTCTTTAAAACGAGTTTTAATAGGTCTCTTGGTTTGCCCTATATATACTTGGTTACAGTCTTTACAATTAATTTTATATATTCCCGATTTATCACACATTTCTTTGGGTCTTTCGGATTGCCTAAAAGATTTTGCAAGTTGTTACTACTAGAGGTTACTGTTTTATAATCAAATTTTGAAAATATTTTTTGAAGACCTTTTGTGTATGTTGGATAATTTGGTAATTTGACATACTTCTTATCTATTTTGTTATTACTAGTTCCTAACGTTGTAATGTTTCTAATGTTTAACTTATGTTTATGTTTTCTAATTATGTTTGTGACAATTGACTCTTACCAAAATCTTTAGGCAACTCGAAAGGCCCAATAGAAAGTGTGATAAATCAGGGAATATATAAAATTAATTGTAAGGACTGTAACCAAGTATATATAGGGCAAACCAAGAGACCTATTAAAACTCGTTTTAAAAGAGCACGTAGCTTATGTCAAATATCATCACTACAGATAGGTTCATTGTTGCCATGCATATGCTTAAAATGGCCATAGAGTAGGTGACATTGAATTAATTAAGAGGGTAGATAATAAAACGAACTTGATTCTTATGAAAGTTTAGAAATTTTTAAAAACAGAAATTTGCTTATGAATTATGATGATAACGGTCCATTAGGATTTTCGGAATTATTTAAGCTTATCTAAGAATCAATTAAGTTTAACGATGCGTGATAAACAGATAGCATATATAAGCTTCCCGTTGTTTTTATTTTTTAGTACCGGTATCGCTGATGATAACAGCTTAGCTGTTGAAACACGTGTCGAGTAAAGTTTTGGTGCAGTTTTGGTGTTTTCTGTTGGTTGAGAATGTAATATAACTCGCTCTAATAGTAGTACGATAATTTGAAAATCATTATTTTTAGAACTTTTTAATAAAGTTACCAATGTTTACAGTGTCATCAATTTTTGCTGAAACTAATAACGGTTGCTGTTGTTTGTGACAGGTGGGCGGGATTCGACTGACTCTTAGAACCCGGCATAAGTCATGAGCACATTTCTGTTATTTTGTTCTGAAAATAATTTTTTAAGGCTAATATTTAAAGCTGGATTGGCCTAAACATGAAAAATGTTTGCAAGATAATGTTCATTTTACTGATACCTCACAGGTAACTTAAATTCCAGTGAATTGCAAATTGTTAAACCAGCAAATTTTAAAATATCTAGAAAATTATCAGACTTAGGGGTTGGTAACTCTAATACCGATTGAAAGGTAATTCGTCCTGATTACAACAGGCTACAGAAATACAGGGTGTTCCATTTAAGTTAAACAAGTTATTTAAGATTTAACTGGTTAGTGTTATGCTGTAGTATTTAAAACACTCAGTACATTATAACATAATAGTAAATATTGCAAAAGAGATGTTGAAAGGTTCTTAGTAAAGTGATGTAAAACAAAATTGTTTGTTCTTATTTATCTTGAAGTTATTGCATTTTTTGGAGGGTTTGCAAATCAGTTAAAATCGATTTATCTCAGAAACGAATGTAAGTTGGTATAGGGACATGTTAAGGAACATTCATTATTTATTACCCTACAATTCAAAAAACAAAAAAAATACCGGGTGTTCTATTTAAAATAACTAACTTTGATATAGTACGTGTTTCTGGAGCACCCTGTCAATCGAAAATATTTTAAAATGTGGTTGGAGGTCAACTAATCGAAGCTATTGAAAGCATATATAGAGAAACAAAAGCAAGACTAAGAACACAAAAATGGCATTTTACAAGAATTTCACATTAAAAATGGTTTGAGACAAGGAAGAGGACTCAGTCCACTATTATTTATCATTTTTATGGATGAAACAATAAAGTTAGCAGAACAAAAAGTCAGTAAGCAATTACTTGCTCAAACCTGTAACTATATCTCAATATGCCTACGTAGATGATCTAGCAATTTTGCAAAAACCGAAGAAAACACGCAAAAAAACCTTTTTGGAATGACATTTTAAGAAAAAAAGGTATGACAATAAATACTGGGAAAACAAAAATTCTAGCAGTAACGAAAGAAGAAAAAATAACGAACATAAAATTAAATAACATAAGATTAGAACAAGTAACAAACTTTGATTATCTAGGTATAAAAATAGCAGAAACAGGAAAAGAAGATTGGGAAATTAATAACAGAATAAGAAAGGCAAACAATATGATACAATCCATAAGAATGACAATACTAAAAAAGAAATATCTACCAGCACCAAAATAAAAAGTACACAGAAACATTTTTATGCCTATACTGACTTATGACAAGAAAACTGGGTTTTGAATACGAATCAACTCAGTAAGGTGCAAGCAGTGGAAATGAAAAGCTTGAGAATGATTAAAGGATTAAATAGACTAGATAAAAATAAGAAACGAAGAAATAAGATCAAATATAAATGTGTACAGTATATTAAACAAAATAGAAAAACAAAGGCTATGATGGTTGGGACAATTATGCAGAATGGAAGACACCCGGCAAGTTAAACAAACATGGATGGCAAGACCCACTGGGAAAAAGTCGAGAGGAAGAAAACATGGAATCAAGTGGTTGGTGAAACAATAACAACATTAGGTTTAAATTGAAAAGAAGCAACAGAAATAGCAAAGAATTTATATAGTTTAAGAAAGAGTGGAGGTAATTTTTGTACAATTGTAACCCTCGACACTGCGTAAGCGGTAAAAGAGGATTATTGATTATAATAATAAAAAAAACGATCCTCTTTATCACCTCAGTTCATTGTGTTGCTTCTTAATAGGTAATACATTGCAAGAGGCAAGTATAAATTTAACGTATGAGAAAAGTCAATATTTTGATTTAATTTAAGAGTCGATTTTGCCAAAGTAACAGAATGTTGTAAACAACTTTCTTTGTACGAGATAAAAATTATTTTAGTTTAAATATCGTTTGCTTTCCCAAATTTAATGTATTATTAATAATGGTAATATTACACCGAGTAAAGATTATACTTATATTGAGAATATATTCGGGATGGGAAGAAACCCAATCTTGAGCCCTTATTAATTAAATTAAGGAACTTTTTTATGGTGTAATTAAAACGGTTACTTACGGTGATTAATATTTATGCCGTCATTAAATCACTATTAGAATAAATCATTATTTCATTAGAAGAAAACAGCAAAAATCGCATGTCGTTAAAAGTTGCACAACTTCTTATGGGCAATCGCTCAAGAGAAAACAACACCGTCAGCGTAATAAATATCAGAAACAATTAAACAAGTACACGTATTTAAACCAAAAGGTACATTTTATTTTCGCAACTGTAGTGTGAGCTTCAGAATTTATGTATTTTATTGCTTCGCAAACTGTAATTTAACTACACATAGTAGAAGCACCACTCTAATTGCTTCAAACTGTTCTAATTCAAATGAGTTCTAGTTCTAATTAAGCAAGATCGAATATATTGCAAAATCGTATAATACATAAATATGTAGGTTATTAATAAAATTGAAACGAACGGTTCGTTTTATCTCACTTTATGCATCTTTAGTTTTATCGGATTAACCCAAAAGCATCTTACAAAGATTTCTTTGTTATTTCAATGCTACGTTTACCTCGCAAAAACGGCTGTTTGATAAAACTAAGATGTACGAATGTTTTTAAACTCCTGTAAGTTTATTAAAATACACGACTTTTCGTGAAAAGCGAAGATAAATTTTTTGTGATATTTATTATAAACCAAAATTTTAATTTTTTAAATTAGTTTACGCAATACTGTACCCCTAATAACATTGACTTAACCTGCACTTTGCTTTGCGCCCTTTTGAGCTTTAGATTTACTAGTTGTGTTAAGCTCTTGTGGCGTTGCTAATACTCTCATTACATTCTAACCATAAGTTTATCTAACAATTTCTCAATGTGCGCTTTAAATTGTGTAAAGGGAATAATTTTCTATGGCCGTTTTACGATAAACATGAAGAAGAGGATTAAAAACTATTTAACGGTAATAAAGTTAGATAATTGCTTTAGTTGGAACGCTCTTGAAACAAAGTATAGATTTGAATGTAAAAAATTTAAACTAACAAACCGGGTGGTGTTATAAAGTAAAACCAAAGAAAACTTCGAAACAACAGTAATTAAGAACCCAAAAAATAATTAATACAAGAGAAGAGATTCAAAGCACAACTCAGCGCGAATAAAAAAACGTTAAAAATACTCGTTCGGTAATGTGCGTATTTGTTTATAGATTATTTCGTTTTCTTAGTAGGTACGGGGTTTAGATAAATTGCTCGTATTATTTACTACCTTAAAAATGGAGCTTCGTAAAGACTTCTGTATTGAGCAAATTTGTATGCAACGAATTGACGGTATCTTGGTCTCCGGCAATTTATATTTACTGAAACACAGCTTTAGATTTAACAGTAAAAAATACTTTGACAAACAAAATATTCAATTAGAAACGATTATTAAATTTTTTGCACTGATTAACGTAACTATCGTTTTCATTTTATAACAGTTGCCTAATAATAAATTAATTTTATGTTAGAAATAATTAAAGGGAGACCTTATTCTTTTATTCCTAAGCTTGACATGAAAAACGGCTAAACTCAGTTATTGGTGAACTGTAGGTTCAAGAAATACAAGTAATTAAATTAATCAGCGCTACTGCAACTATGTTAGTCGACGTTAGTTAAACGAAGAAGAAAAGAATCGCTTAATCAGCGAAATCATAATTAAAAATCTTATAAACAAGACGTTTAGCGCCTTAAAACAAACAATAACGAAAAACGTATGCCTACTCTTTGACTATTAACGTAATTGCGTACTTGAAATGTTTTTATTGTTTTGAAAGCTAAGACCTAAACCCTTAAATTGGTATAAAATAAGATTGCAGTTTGTTAATTCCGCAGAACCGTAAACAGTGCTAAGCAGCCAAACAGTTATAATTGGTAATCTACTGTAACTACGTCAAGATATAATATTACGGGCTTGCTACATTTTACCGGGAACAACTAACCGGTAGGTATGATTTGCTAAAAACAATTTAGACACAAAACTATTTCACAATCGCACCGTTAAAAATACTGCTTAAATATATTGAGTTGTTTCATACTATATTTTAATAATTACCAAAATTACACAAACAAATGTGTTAAAACTTAAAATATTATAAAATTGAAATTATGAAATACACTGAAATGGTTATTATAAACCACCTGCAATAGCTCAATATTATGTGATAATCCAATCAATGTATGCTAAAGAAATCCTATACAAGAGCGAATATTTTAAGCCTCTGTCCGAATATATTATTGTTTCTTTTGTGTTCGATTTCTAGCTACTATTCGTTAGTAAAAAATTGTAACATGCAAAAAAAATTCATGAATGAATGAAAACGCAACGTAAATTGGGGTGTGCACCGAAACTCAGAGGGAAAAAGGTGTGGTTTGCAAGAATTCTGTCTTTGAGGAATATATTGGGTTAAATTAAAATGTTCCAAGTCGTCAAACAGTAAGAAATTTTGTCCAAGTCAACAGAGTACCTAACAGAGATGACTTTGAGAATAACTTTCAGGCCTCGTTTACCGGAAATTTATCCAGGAGGGTACTTTTTCGAACTTACCTTGTAAAGTTTTGTAAGAAATCTGAAAAGTTATCAAAACGCTCACAAAACATAATCAATTATATATTAAAAAAGCTTCTGACAACGAAAAATTAACATAGTATATTGCATTTGGAACATCTACGAGGGGTATCCAAAAGTTCCCAGAAACTATTTTTTAATAGCTATATATTTTACTAAACAACCTTACCTCCTTCAAAATACTCTCCATTAATACTGATGCACTTAACCCAGCGATGTTTCTACTGTTCAAAACCTTTTTTATAGTCATCTTTAGAAATTTAATGCTAAATCTTCCTCGTTTTTGTTTTGACCTCTTTGATGTTTTGTAATCGATATCCTTTTATAGCCCTTTTCATACGTGAGAATAAAGGCACAGTTTTTACCAAGCAGCCCTCTCACAACCAATCACTGACTAAATTGTCAATGAGTTGCCCTAGACACACTTAGCGGAAGAAATTCCTACTGAACAGGCTACGCCTACAGCAGAGCTATTCTGGTTATTTTTGGTATCCCTTCTTATCAATAATATAATCTAAACAGAGTGTAATAACGGTCTACGCAAGAATTTACAAATAAACCTTATTGGCCACGTGATCCCTAATTTACAATTTTTATTTAACCTAAAAACAAAACAAAAGTTTATAGTTTTCCATTCGTTGGTTTAAATCAACTCGGTCAATAAAAATTAACCTTGGATTGTCTTGCATAATTGAATTGATTTTACACAAACACAAATAATAGTAGTAAGATACGTCACGATGAAGCACAATCTAACCTGGTAGATTTATGGAAACTTGGTGCAGAAAAAATTTCTAAAACCATTTTTAGCAAATCTCTGGGTGTAAACACTAATATCCTAGTTACTTACAATTTACCGGAATGAAGATTACGTAAACCGCGTCTAGCAAATTAAAGTAATACAAACCTTTATCTTACGTCAACTCTCGAAAAAAATTTAATGTTGCCGGCACAATACATACTAAGCGCTCATGTTAAATTGTTGAAGACTGTACGACAAATCGACCCAAAACAAAAAATAGGGTTATTTTTAAGCATTAGGTACGTACCGTTACCAAAAAACTCATTGGTTGAATAAATGTGTTTACGTAATACAATGAATCAATTTTTCAAAGTGAAGTTTACGCATCGTATGCATGACGAAGTAAACGGCGTTACAATTTTTAACGCAATTTAACAAACCTAAGCAAAAATTGTATTTATTTCCCTATTCTTTACACTTTTTAAATTCTTCAATAAATTTTAAATTGTCGGACGATGTATACATAATACAGTAACATTTGAAAGGGTCTGAATCAAAGCGCTTAACCCTTTCAAAGCGGATTTTAGTTTATCAAATTTATAGTGGTTTTGAAAATAAGACATAGTAAATAGTTGTTCTTCAATAGGTTAATAGTAAAAGTTTTGAAAAAAAAGACTTTGGTGTTGAAAAAAGGAAGAATAATTGTACCACCAGTCTTTAAGTGATGGTACATTTATAGACCACCACTCTTTTAGCGTGGTACATTTATTTACCATTAGTCATGTAAAATTTTACACATTGAACAAATGAAATCTTTTTATTAGCATATTTACTTCTTATTTACATATGGTAACCCGCAAACAGTTTTTGCAGAGAGGTACTTAGCACTCTTAACACAAGGTTATCGTTCTTTTCTGCAACTTTTTCTGCGCGCAGGATGTACAGCATCTTCTGGTTTTTCCTTCATCCGGCAAATGGAGTCAAACACGCTCGTCGATTTTTTGTTTTTTAGATGTACGACCCGTTTGCGTACCTCTAACTACAGAAGCAGCTTTCAACCCGTCTTCATCATTGTCTCAGTCAAAGGTACTAGAAAATCTAGAAAACTGCAACGTTCAATGCCCTTGGTTTCTTTGTATATTATCAGGCATTCACGGCAGACATCATAATTATTCTATGGAAAGATTTTATCCACCACTAGGTAGACTTTCTGTCAAACTCGTATAGTCCTGCCATTTGATCCGCTCGGTCAACTCTACCCATTTTTTCGCGATAGAATGCCACCATCTCTAGACATTCGACCTCTTCTTTTGTCCTTGCTTATTTTTTACTCACAGACGTGATATTAGCGGTGTGACAGTTACTAAACAGCAAAATGTCTTTTGTATCACGCCACTTGACAAATAGTAGCCCGTCGTCTGTACACCTGAATAGAGATTGAGATCGGTCTACTTTTCTGTTAATTTTGGAATATTCTTTCTGGTAGCTATACATGTTCCGACCAACCTTTGAACTTTGTTATGGATTCATCAATGCTTTGAAAGCTACTATCCTGCCGACATTTTTTGAAGGTTTGCTTTAAACACTGAACTACGTTGTCAATATAGTACGTTTCCTGTTAGGCAAAATACAGTTTCGATGATAGTAGTTTGAATCTATCACGTGAAATTGACTTTTTTATTATTGTATTTCCCATTGATGGATGTCTTGACCAATAATTTTGAATTGCTGGCAAACGGTAATATGACATGATAAGCATGCAACCTACTACCACCTTTATTTCCCTATGCTAGTTTTTCGAATGGAGTGTACTTTTTGTAGTTTTTTGTAGTATGTCAAGACGTTCATTAGTGCATTAGGCAATGTAGATAAACAGTGACCGTGGTAAAAGTTTACAGAAAAAATCGCAAGGCTCCATATTTTCATTGAAATAGGAAGGAATCACACATTTTCTTGGAGCAGGTATGCTCTTTCTAGGAATAAAATTATTGGACACTGTTGACCATATAACATTGACTTGAGTTCTGTTATTACAACTGGAATCAACTTGATCAAGATTGGTGTCTGCCATATGTTCAATATCATCCCTCATTTTCATCCTCCATTTCCTTCATGTCTTTCTCCATCTTGTCAATACTATGCCCATCGTCACTATCTGGCTCCCAAAGATCACTACTACCATCAGAAAAGTCGGAAATGTCGGATATGTCTGACGGATAATTTGCATAATGAAGCAGTTGACATCTGAAAAAATAAAAAAATCTACTTTTTGAGTTACAGGCCTGGTGGTACATAAAATCTATCTATTTTTGTAACATTCAAGACTATTGGTACATACATGTACCAAAACAAAAAAAAGATGTTTTTCGTGTTTTTTTAATTAGATACTAATGATAACAACTGAATATGATACTTACATCACTTAAAAGTCCAATAGTAGCACTTTCGTGATAAAAAACAACGTTTTTATGATATTATTTGAAAAAACAAAAGCAATCATTCGCGATTCACGATAATTAACGAATAAAAACATAACGTCAAATGAAATATTATGGTAGGAGTGACCTTCAAATTGATAGATGGCGGATTGGTGCATATTTGTACCGTTTTACGTGTTGAAATAAAGATACAGTTCTCGACAAACTGTCGCTGGTACATATATGTACCTTTAGTATCGAAAGGGTTAAGTGATATTTTCTTAATTTTAACTTATGTGCTTATGATTTTGGCCGCTTCATTTTTATTGTTTTATTAGTATACTTCTGTCGAGTTCACAATAGAGAAATAAAACTATTAGGAACTGAAAAACTAAACAGCGTCAGCACGAGGTGCGTAAAAGATCAAAATTCGTACTTGAATTATGTATACCATTTACCAATTTTAGACTGAATTATTTATAATTTATTGATCGTCAATTTATTAACATTCCTATTAAATACAATTAATCCACTTTTGTCAACGACTTGACTCTAGCACGGTAGGAAATAGAAGAAGCTGAAGACAAGTTAATAGTTATGTCTGTGCAGATACCTTAAGCGGTGTTTAGTGTGATATTTGTAAATGCCAGTGATATGTTCTCAAACGGCACATAAAATTATACTCACGCTTTAAATCGGAAATTGTGCTTAGACGAAAATTTAAAAACATGGTTTTACATCAAATCACAAACTTACAGTGTAATTCAAAATGATATTTCCTCTACTGTTAACTTGGAATTCCTTTAACTATTAAGTTCACGTATCCTATTCCCATAAGATGTTACTTAACACTTGTTTTTTAAGCATGCGAGGAATTCATAACAAAATTGACGTTCAACCACAATCGTTATAAAAAACGTTGTAAATCAGCAGATTTAAACCATACACTTTAAAAATTACGCGTCATCAAATTCCACATCTGATACCGAAAGAACTGAAAGTTGTAGAAAATCTAACTTACTATTAATATTTAAAAATTCTTTAGTACGCGACACGTGACTTGGAAAGTCAATGAACATTTATCATCTGGCAAAATTTAGGATTTTAGAGATATTTGTACTTTTTTGTATTAACCAAAAAAATTTCCTATCAGCAGAAATTTAAAAAGAAAAATACACCGAATCAGTTGTCTAAGTTAATTTAGAATGTTATCTTGCATTACATTAAGTCGGAAATTACCGCACCTAGTAAATTTAATAAAGCTGTACTAAATGTTTGATGGTTTAACGTATAGATAAAAGGTATTTAAGTACAATTTTGGGGTTTGGTTCCCACCCAAATCTTTAAATGTACAACAGGTGCTTACTGAAAACCAGGAAAAATTTAAACACTTGAAAGGAAACGTTCTATAAAAAGAAAACCTAAGTTACGTATGATTTATTCAATCATATCATACAAACATTGATTACACTACGGTCGCGTACTTTTACATGAACCCATTCACTTTACCTAAAACCAAACTTAATAAAAATATATATTTGCGGTACCGTTCCCTTTTCTGCCGAAACGAGATTATACCAAAGTTTACTTAAAACTATTTACAGATTTACAAATTTTATAAAACAAAATGAGACTGTGGTTTTTGTTTAAAACAAACTAAGTATTTAACATCAAACTGAAATTTACAAATCTTCATCGTTTATTTTGAACATTTAGGCATTTTAAACAAACTACAAACAAAACTAATATAACAAAGAACAAGAACTTAACTGGGTTATTCATAACTGCACACGAAAGCACTCAAAACACGACAGTTTTTGGAATAAACAATCAGATTACTTACAGTTGGTCTTCTTCTGATGAGTGGGTACATACATAAACTTTCAAGGTTTTCGTTTTACACTGCATTTCTTTAAGGGAACAGTTTATTACGCCGAGTATTTCAGTAAGTGCATTATACTTTATTTCTCTATAATTAACTCCGGAGAGATCCGCAAGCGTTATTTCAACTGTACTTTAATCAAACGATAATCCTTGTTTCACGAAACAAAGTTTTTTCCACGTACGATATCATCAACAACACTTTAACCCCTCAACAGATTCATACTCAAACAGATTATACGCACATTTTTACTGTTTAGTACACAAAGAGTTATTGTTCAATATTTAGCGATTGTTAGAAATAACACTGACGATCCGTTACAGTTCGTACTTGTTTTAATTACTCAGTACTTTGTCGTTTTGAGTCTGCTTATAGACTGAAGTCAAATATCAAAAAATACAAACTCGGGGAATGCGTCTCCCTTTTTCGATCTTTTTATACACAAAGAACTACAAATTAACACTTTAACAGTTCTCAAAAAAATAAACAATGTGCAAATTTTGAGATTTAACTGTAACTTGTAATCATGTAATTTGTTATTTACAGATAAAAAAATATCAGATTTATTTTTAAAGTGACAACATTCAAGCTCTTATCTTGGAACAAGCAAAAGAGTTTATTAATTCAACAAAAGTAAAATTCTATAAAACCTTTAATAAAAACTATGGAGATAAACATTTATTTAAAGCTTAAATTCTGAAGAAATCGAATGATAAACATTTCACGACACCAACGTTGATTTAAAAATATCGAATGACTTTGAAAAACATACTCACTTTTTAACGCAAATGAAGTTTATACTGAAAAACAGTACAACCCACCTAAATTAATTTTCACCAAACAGAGGTGACAAATTGTAAAAACATTCCAGTTTTGATTTTGTCTACAAGAGAAGTAATGCAAGGTATTACGCTAAACTTATATTGTGTGTATTGTAAAATAAAAATAGCAATTAGTTTCAGTTTATTATACAAAAAGTAGAGGTAATTAATTTTTGAAATCTATATCTTTAATACGAAAGTAAGTTGTATGTAAAGGTCACTAAGGATTAGTAGAATCTACATGTCATTGAGATATTGAATTTGGCATGTACCGTCAAGAAAACAAAATTTGGGACACTGTTAAAAGTTAAGTGAGCATAATTACGTTAAATAAGTGTTTTTCACTCTATTCTTTGTTAAATCTAAATAATTCACTAATGTGTAACCGTTGCGTGGAAAATACTTATTTAACATAGTTATGCTCATTTAACTATCAATAGTGTTTCAAGTTTTGTTCTCATTGGTACATAGATTGACAAGCTGTAGCTTATAGCGCAAAAATAGTAACGATATGTTATGTATTAGAAGAGATATGAAATTAGAAAGAAATTTCTATTTCGAACACGCGCAGTACAGTATTGATTTTATTTTTAGAATATCTACTAATATTTAATATTATAATAGTGGTTATTGGAAGTAGTCTTTGGTACATCGTGTTTACAATTTTTTTTTGCTTAAGGGATAATATTTCGTTTAAAAAATATGAAAAAAAATTTGCTTTTAGGGGAAATGGGTCGAGTAAAAGTTATAGAAAATGTAATGTGCAAAGCTTTGTTACTATATTATATATTTTAATTATAGAATTGTTAATTATAAGATCTTTGTGGTAAAAAATTGTGTAATCCAAATTAGAACTTGAAACAGCAATTTTTTTTTATATAATTTATATGCGCTAAGCATTATACCATCTTATA
Organism: Abscondita cerata; assembly: GCA_030710515.1. NCBI lineage: Eukaryota > Metazoa > Arthropoda > Insecta > Coleoptera > Lampyridae > Abscondita > Abscondita cerata. Next base: position 195,071 of record JALBCR010001047.1, read on the forward strand.
CTGAATATTATTATTATATAATGTAACAAAAAAAATATAAAAACAAGGAACTTTTGAAAAATTATTAATTTTCATGTCTGCGACAGCATATTATGCTAATTTAATTAATTTCCGTGTATACAAAAAAAAAAAAATTTAATGTACTCTTCCAGTCTATGAATAAATTAAAAAGAAAATTGAGAAGTTAAAAAAAAAAAGTAACGTTATTTAATTTTAGATTTGCTAGTTGAGCTACGTGTTTGTTGATTCAAATAACGGAAGTATTTTGTTTTTTGCCGCTTATTTAGATTGTTCTTTTGTTTGTTTATAAAGATTGTATTTTTGTGCTCGCTTAATCTGTGGAAAGGAAGTTTTTGCTTACTGATGGTCGTAGATATATGCGATAGGTATTTAATAAAGAATTTTTGTTGACGTCAGATCGCATTTATCTGTTTACTGTATTAGTGACTTATTAGTGAGTCGGAGTGGCGAATAGTATAAAATATAAAGGAAACATAAAGAAAACGTTGGATCTATTATCCTTATTTTCTTCTAACCGTTTTCTTCCCCTTTTTTACCGCACGGTATAGGAGAAGGAGCTATTATATTCAATAAAATATTACCCTATTGCAGATGGAATCGCGATGAAAACACGTATTATACTTTGGCTATTTCTTTTGTATCAGTTATAGCGGCAAAATTAGCTCTGTATATCATACGGATTACATCGATATATGTACAACGTTTTAAGCATAAAAGAAAATCCGTTAACGTCTTATCCATTTTCTTCCTGTCGATATTTTTTCGCAAAAATATAGATGCAACAGTAGTTTAAATTCCTTTTTGACGAGAAAACCGTATAAATTCATATTAGGCTACCGTTTAAACTCAAGCTCTAGAATTTGTGTTGAAAATTAAGGCGCAAGCGTTTGACGTCACGCTTTCCAGTTTACTTGATCGACTAAAGTCAACGTTGTGAACAGTAGTTTAATATCGCCCCAAAGGTTTTTAATATATCCCATCTTGTTGTACATACAATGAAATATTCTTTTTGTTTAATATTTTTCTTATAAATCAACTTTACATGAAAATAGGTTAGAGTTTTTATGCGCGAACTCTGTACAGCGCGCTATTATAGTCGAGCATTCTTTCAAAAACTAATGAACCAAGCATTTTTTTTTTTATTATTTGAGCATTAATTAAATAAAAATTACAGAAATGCAACATGGAACAAATACACATATGTACGAAGACTTCAGGAAATAAGGCATAATAAATTTTCGGTTTAAATGAGCAACAAACACCTACATTATTACAAGCTATTCTGTACGACTTCACGCCTTTTAAATTTAGAATAAAAATATTTCAAGCCATTGGGATAAATGATAGATCGTGGAATTCTAACTTCTTCTAGCTGTCACCTGAATATTGGAGTCCGAATAGGATTCCGATCCGTGAACAATCCCTTCTGGAAGTTGGAACAAATCGACAGCGTTGACAGTCTTGGCAAGACTGAGAAGCATTTATTTAAAACCCCTATTTTTAACCATTGTGCTGCTAAAATAAAGAGCTGGTATAGAATTACTTTTTGTTTTAAAAATGACGTTAAATTTCTACAATTTTTAATAATACGACGTTTCTATTGACCTTGCGAAATCGATACCCAGCAAGCAGTGGAGATTAAAAAATTTTTAAATTTTTTTTTTATTTTCACTAGAAATAAAAACAATAAATTTTATTTTCTTGTAAACATAATAAGAAAGTTGCATTGCACCTTTTCATAACTAAAAAGTATATTAATAGCTCAGAATTCAGTTGTGACCATAGATAAAACTTCGCTTTTGTAAGTTTTTGACAAAAGGAAAATAACAGCTTTGTTTTCAAAAGAAACATACTAAACTATAGCTTCTTTTGTAAAGTAGAATTGTTTAAATCACTCCCTTTATTACGATTTCAAGATAGCAGTAAAACAATCTAACACATAAATCCATAAAGCTAATTGACTCTTCGTTAGACAATGAATTTTTATATACAAAATATAACTACGTAAGAATAAATTGCACAACTTCTAAGAAATTGATGACCGAAATATTTTATTTTCACCAGATATTATGTGTTCAGAATCCAATAACTTCTTTACTATTATTTACAAAGATCACTATTCTATAGGGTGATTAAACAGAGCACATTTGTGGATAATATAAAATTAAAAATTTATTTGAACAAGAAACATACAAAGTGTATTGTAATGATATAAATTTGGGGTAACTATGAAAACGTTAGATTATTAATTAATTAAAAAAATAAATGTCAGGATTGTAATGTGTAATATTTTTTTTAAAAAAAGATAGTCTATTTAAAATAAAGTTATTTACATTGAGCAATTTTGCCCATTACATAAATTAGGCGCCTAACGTGGGGCAGAATTTTGTATAAATACATATAAATTAACGTCCTAAATATTTAGAAGAAGAATGGCAAGAGAAAATAAAGAAATGGATGTAGAACCACAGTTAGAGAAGAGAATAGGGCGTTTATAGGTTTATACGAAGTTGAAGAACAGTAGACAGGAAGACAAGATCAGGCAATAGGTGGAGCAAGTTCAAAAAAACAATTATTTCAACAATTATTTGAAAAATTGAATAATATGGAGAAGAAAATGACAACGAAGGAAGATTTAAAAAAATGTACAAACAAATATGAAGTGAAGATTTAAAAAGGATATGGAAAATATCGAGAAAACATACAAATAAGTATAAAAGAAATTAAAAATAATATGGATAAAAAATTGGAGGATCAGAAGAATAACGTAATTAAAATTTTTAACAAAAGATTTGAGAACATGCATAGTAAGATGAAGTATGAAGAAAGATTTAAAAAACATGCAAACGAATATGAAGAAAATTAAAAAAAGATATGAAAAATATAGAGAAAAACATACCAATAAGTATAAAAGAAATTAACAATAATATGGATAAGAAATTGGAGGATTAGAAGAATAACATAATTAAAATTTTAACAAAAAGATTTGAGAACACACAGTAAGACAAGAAATTTGATAGAGAAAGTAAGTGGTTTAGAAGAGAGAATGGGTAAAACATACAAAGAAACTAACTGAAAAATGAAAATTATAAGAAAATTGCAGAAAAAAGTGCGTTGAAAAACGAAGAGATACAAGACATCGTGTTAAATTTAGAAAATAAACCATAAGAAACTAGAAAAAGAGAAAAAAAATAAAAAATAAAGTTGAAAACGGATTTAAACAAAGTGTTCAAGAAATAATGGTAGAAAATTATGAAGAAATGAAAATGAGGCCAGTAAGAAGGAGAGACGTATATGATAATCAGGAATATGAAAAGAATTAGAAGCGTATTATGAAGAAAATTTTTATTGTAGGACAGGTTTAAAAACGTACAGTCAGAAATAGAGAAACTTGATGAGGCAAACGACGTATGAGACAAGCAAAAAAGGAGGAGTTACGTTCAAAGTTAAATAGAAGATACACTGGAAATGCAGGAACATATTATATACAAAATGTTAAAAGAAAAGAAAAGAAAAAGATGAAGACAATGAAGGAGGATACTAGTAGCGTTTGTTTCAAGAACATTAAGAAGATGAAAAAATTGGAAAGACATTACCCACTGAAAGAAAACAAGAAACTGTACAAAAGATAACATGCAGATATTTGGGGTAAAGTCGTTAAATGCAAAACAGAATTAAAGCTAGCATTGGAAGAAGAAGCAAATGAAACAATAATTAACAATCAGAAGAACAATGAAAATAAAAATCTGATAATAGGGAAGAATTGGAAAGAATTAAACAAACAAGAATTAAATAGACAAATAAAAAATGAAGAAAAATCAAAGAAAATGCAGTAAACCAGCAGCCCTAGAGAAAAATGTAAAGGAGATAAAAACTCATCCACCTCCTGTAAAAATATAAAAAGATGAAAAAAAACAGTTGAAAAAAAGCAATGTAAATGAAACCGAATGAATGACAAGAATTATGGCAAAGTTTAAGAAGTAGCTATTAAAAAGTATGAATGAAACAAGTTAATGTGAAGAATAAGAAGAGAATAAGAAATGAAAGAGTTAAAAATTAAAAAATAAGAAGAACATGGAAAAAGGTGAAAATAAGCATCTTATCTACAGCAGAAGCAGAAGTCATAGATCCAAGAAAATAAAATGGTGAAGACAAGGTTAAATTAAAGGAAAGATTAAGATTAATGCAACTTGAACTTTGAGAGTGATTAGAAGTTAATGAGGTTCTCTGTGGGTAAAGTTGTTTGCATAAACGAATTGTTTTTTTCTTGGATACATCAGGACGTGACTGACATTTAAAACTCGGGCCTTAAAAGTTTTGTGACGTCTAATCTTGTACTTGACAAATTCTGGGTGACGTCAAGACTTTAATGGTAAGTGTTTTTTGGCGTTGGTCAAACAAGTCATTTGGTTAAAATTGTAAAAGTCCATCTCTAGTTTCGAAGTTTACCGTTTATGGCATAATGAAATTGCGGGATTCTGATGGATCTCTAGAGCTTCAGTAACAGCTGTTGTCATTCAATTGTTGATGGGCAAAGGATTTGACCAGACCAAGGTTGCTGTCGTTGACCGTTACCCCAAAACGAGTCTTCTAGAAGAAATGCCAACTTAGATTCCAATTACTTGTTTTGTCGTTCTTATCAAAGATAAGAAGACGTTATGCTAAAGTGGGTTTATAAGATGTTAAAAAATGCAGTTACTGGGACTGAAAGCTATTGTAGTTATACAGGGTGATTTTTTAGCAAAAAACCATTTTTGTTTAGAATTTACAAATTGCAGTCATTTATAGTTAGTGGAAAAAGTGGTTTTTATTTAATATATTAATTATTGAAGTAGTTTAGGCAAATAAATATTGTGATACGAATGATGCAATAAGTTAAATTTGTTAGTAAAGTGTTTTCACAAGGTCTAAAAAAATCTACCTCCATAGTAAATTGCATTAGAACTTCTTAATGTTAGTTTAATAACAAAAATAAAATTACAAACATTTTTACATAAAGTATCCAATGAAAACCATGTTGAATAAAACGCCAACAATAAAATTTTCTTGGTGTTATAGAATTTATGTGCATAATAGGTTAAAAGCTGGTCTGCAGACCGGCGGACGACTTGATTGAAAAACCCATATAGCACTGTTAATAAAAGTATCCTTTTATATAAATAAGTCAGAGGCGTCTGCTGGATTAAGTCATATCCACCCAAGGCAGGAGAACGATTTTTTTACGACTACACCTTTTTGAGGTATTTTTGAAGAAATATTGTCATGCATATTTAAAACCGTCTTGGCCAGCCCGTCATTTTAGGGTATCACTCAATGAGTGGTCAGTATTTAAAAAATAGGCGCCCCCCCTAGGCCCCACCCACATGAGTGGAAAAAGTGTTTTTTTATTAAACGTCGTTCGGTCCGGGGACATGCCCAAGAAATCTAGCTATCACAACTTGAGGTCAGGCACATCTTCACGGTGTGTATAGAAGGAGAACACTAGGAGAATTAACTAATTATACAGGGTGTTTCATTAATCAGTACAGAAAATGAAACTGGAGATTCCTTGCAAAATTTAAAGGGGGTTTAACATAAAAAATTTCCTTAAAGCCTCCCCTGAAGAGTTAGACAATCTGTAGCAATGATAGGTAGCGTTAACGGAAATTTGTTCAAAAGAATAAGAGCCTGTATTCAAGAAAATGGTGCCCATTTTGAACACTCTCTGAAATAATATTGTTGATTTAAATTAAAATGATAGTTAATAATAATATTGTTATTTATGTCAAACTTGCATACGCAACTTATTAATTAAAAATTCTGCAAGTTCGCTTAATTTATTTTTTGGTGAAAAAGTATTGAATTTACGTGAAATTTTTAAAAGACAAAAAGTTTTTAATTGAATTGGCCTTCCAAAATCTGAATTTTAAAATTGAAAAAAAATTAGTTAAAAGTTCTGGTAAAAACTGTAAGGGGTAGTAAGACTCACCCCTTGCAGAGAACAAGGGTGAATAAAATTATAAAATTATGGAGGCTTCTGGTAGTAGTATTTGAATGTTTAGATTTCTTTTTTTATTTCAAGTCATTTCAGAAAAAAATCGATTAATGTGAATTTTTTACACATCCTTAAGGGGCTGTAACTCTTCAGGGGAGGCTTTAAGGAAATTTTTTTATGTTAAACCCCCTTAAATTTTGCAAGGAATTTCCAGTTTCATTTTCTGTACTGATTAATGAAACACCCTGTATATTGTAATACTTTGAAATTGATGTTTTTACCAGATGCTGAATAAAACGGCAATGGAAAACATCCATCCGGCTAATTTTAGGGGCTACGCCACATTTGCCCAAAGATTTTAATAAACATTGTGTCCTAGTAACATTTATATGAGAAACAGTCAAGGTGTGAAAACGATGGAGATTAAATACGTATTTTGCCAATTTGAGGGAAACAAAACTAAAGATAGCTACTAAATAATCCTACCCTAAAATAACTTCTACAGAATAAAATCATTGTAAGTTTATACCGTATGTTCCACGAAAAAAGTTGCCATAGGGTTTTATATTAAGTTCAAAATTAATTCATATCTTTTTCTGGTTCAATATAACAACATATTTTATTAGGAAAATAAATGAGAACAAATTTAGGTGGTAATGTAAGTGTTTAAATCTTATTTTAATAAAGAACACAATTTTTATAGTAATTTACGCAACAATATCCGAGTTCGATTCCGACTGTCATAATTTTTTTTATTAATAAGTTATAATCGATGTTATTCTTAATACAATTTTTATAAAATAATTTTAATTTTTTTTTAAAGTGTTAAATGCTCTACAAAATTGTTTTATAAATGACATTAATATTATTTTAATAAAAAAAGTACTGAAATTGGAATCGAACCCTAGTTAGGGAGCGCTAAACATTATTATTGGTTAATAAATTAAATATCATAAAAAATAAATTGTTTCAATAATTTTTTAGTAAAATACGCTTTGAATACTCATTATTATTACATAAGTTTGTTCTATTTTATCTACCCAATATAATATATTTTTGTATTGTGTTCGAATTGTGCTAGAGAAAAATATACGTTAATTTGTAATTTAACATATTTTCGTGGGACACACGGAATGGTTAGTTTGTATTGGTTTCTTCACTGAGTGACACTCAGATTTAGAATAAGTTGTACTGAATACTATGCAGACACTTACAACAATCCTAGATTATTGCTTGAGGGTTTGTCTTCGTAATTGTATTTAGAAGAAATATTAAGAATCTCGTCGTAAAGAACATACCTTGAATGTTGAGGAGGTGCACACAATCGTGTAAACTAATATTTATAATATTATATTTATAAAAATTAATTAAAAATTAAAAGTTTAAACATTGCACTGTGAGGGTAGAAAACATACGAAAACTATAAAATTTTCAATTTAAGTTTCTATATATATTTTTATACAGAGCAAAGAATTGGAAAATAAAGAAGGATGACAAGAGATTTATTTTGAGGTTTTGAGGACAGTTGGTCACAAGAAGGTAATTAGATACTGCAATTATTTAAGAGTAGAGTAGACATAAAAACAGGAAATATCTGCATGTATTGAAAAAGCATAAAATTGAAATAAAAGGAAATTTCTACAAGTTTTTAGAGTTTCAAATATTAATCAAATTGCATGCTTTTTTTAGTCTTGTTTGTGTAAAAAATACCCACATCATTACTGAAACCTTGTAACTTAAGTCAACCAAAATGGGAAGAACTAGATAAGATACAAATCTTATTTATAAAAATTATTGGAATTGGACGTTAAGATTAGAGAAAGAAACACCGGGTTATATAGTGAATAAAGAACTGAACTAGAAACAGGGTAGAGTGCATTAAGATACGAAAAATGAATTAAATACAGGAAAGACAATGAGATACCTACTGTATGAATACTGAAAGAAGTAGAGGCTCAGAAAATAAAACACGGAAAAGAAAAAAAAAGAAAGTATTATGTAAGAGGTGGATAAGCAAGAGAAGAGATAAATAGGTTTTGACAAAAAGGAAGATGTATGGTAGGAGAGATAATATCAAGAGATAAGGCCCCACAAATACAGAAAAGAAGAGTAAGAATAAATGGTGGGATATTTAACAAAAAGTATAGAAAAGCATTAATGGAATGAGTTTCAAAGTACTTAACAGACAAAAGATTTAGAACAGGAAACAAAAAAAGGAGAATAAGTACTGGATAAGTGATGAAGAGAAGCTGTGCAGATTGTGTGGGCATGAATGGAAAACATACTAAACATCAAAGAAGAATACCGAGAATTACGGCCAGAAGGGGCGAAGGGGAATATATTTAATGAATGAAGAAAGTAATAGAGAGAAGTAAAATGATGGAGGAGAAGAAAAGAAAAATATTAAAGACCTAGTAAATAGAGGGGTGAGTAGAGATGTATTTTTATCTTGAAAATTTGTATTAAAAAAACCAAATCTACTTATTGTCATTTGTCAGGTTGTTTTTGAAAACTGTAAATACAAATAAGTTCATTTTTGCTTGTTGTTTTCAAAATTATAAATAATCTTGCATTTGTTACAAAAAAATCATGCGTTTACTACTTTTTCACAGCATTTTAATTTTGTAAACTTAAATTGAACAATAATTTTAAAACATAATTCAATAAAATTTCACTTGACTCTTAAAAAAAAAATTGTCACATTTTTTTTTCATATTATACGACATAATTTATTGATGTTACCTTCAAAGGTAACCATACAGTTGCAGCGTTAGAGACACGCAGAAATTCCAAATTGAAATTGTACATCGGAGTACTTTAAAATTAAAAATTTAAGCACATATTGATCTACCCTTGCTTACCCGTTCCGGAAAATACGCTTTCTGGAAGTTAACAATGACATTGTTATTTTTGCATTAGTATGCTCTAAGTTTTTACGTTTTATATTCTAAAGGTCTTTCCTTTTTTGAAAATGTTTAGATTGAAACATTATACATAAATCATTACAAATTTAATTTAAAATTTTACTTTCGAAACAATAAAAAACAAAATATTATAAAATATTTGCGGTGTAATTTAAAAAAAAGTAATTTATTTGGAACGAAACAAGTTGAGAACAATTAATATTTTTATCGATTTATTGTACGATTGAGGTGCTTTAATAAAACTTATTTTCCCAGAAGGGAACCAATATAAATGAAGAATTCTAGCAATATCAAACATGACTATATGATAAGTGAGACATTTGTCAACGTCGACATGTATAGTTCCAAACCAACTAGTAGGTCTAAAATTTATGTATTTTATTTAATATTATATATGGTCGTAGAACGAATACAGTATGTAGTTCTCATTTAACCCTTTTTGAAAACACGAGTAGAAAAATTACGAAAGAAGCGAGACTAGTAATTTTTATAAAAGTTTATTTCAATTAATCTATATAAACAAGTCGTTGTAATAACCGTCTATTCGCTTTCAAACAATTAACTTGACAATATTGACAACTTGAACGTGGGTGTCGCCATCTCATGGCATCTTTCACACGACATATGTCTACAAATATTACATTTATATATTTTATTGTTACTATTATTATAATATCTATAATTTTATGTCTGTCCCAGTCAACTAATTTAGTTTTTTTATTAAATTTGTCACTTTTCTCAAAAATTATTATTCTTCAAATATTTACAAAAATATTTGTTTTACACTTTTTCGGCCATAGCAAGTTGTTTGTACTTTAATTACACACAATTTTTGTGTAAACTTTGATGATTTTTTAATATCTCGACCAATATCAATTATTAAAAAAGTTATACAAAAGTAGACTTTATTTTCTATATAGGTAACTTTTGTTTTTTCTAAATGCAACATCTCAAACGTTGATTTTTTCCCCTACAACATATAAATTTTTTTTTACTTTTTAATAAGAACTATAAACGCTGTTAGACGTTTATTTAAATTATTTTGTCGGTACTCTTTTACACGTTTGTTAGTATCTAAACGATCTGGAATTATGGGGAAAAAAATATTCTATAATATTGCACATCAGATTAGATTTTGAGCATATTTCATCTAGCCAAAAAAGCTCTCTACCTACATAAATTTTCTTATCCTTGGAATATTTATAAAAACATTCATTTTACACTTTTTTTCTTCAAATGAAAGTGGTTTGTAATTTAACTGTGCACAAGTATTGTAATAACTATTTTTTTGATTCAATGACAGTAATTGTTTAACAATATTTCTATGAATATCTATTATACAAAAATTGTTACAAATTTTATTACTTATAACTTTTATTTAAAACAATTTTTTTTCAGAAATACAATGTTTTTTACTTTTTTTTCTATTGGGGAATATGCAACCTACCCATCTCCAACTTGCTTGTTCTGATTCTGATCAATGAATTTCTTATCTTTCAATGTGTTAACAAACGCTGATGATGATACCTTAAAACACGTGTCCAAGTAAAGTTTATTAGGTGCCGTTTTTTAGTGTTTTCCCGTTTGTTAAAATAGACGCTGCAGTTTAGTGTGTTCCATTTCTACGTTTCAATGTGTTGTTAACATGCTCTTTCCATGTGTTGTTGTATTACATGCAAAATTTGTGTATAATTTTCTTGGTAAAGACTTATGTTTCCGTGACATATTCAGGACGTCCCAAAATTAGGTGGTGTACTACAAAAAAAAATATAACTGTTTGGTTTTATATCAAAACACATGTAACGTACAAATTATAGAAATAGGCCGAGTTTGGGATTCTCGACGAATGTAATTAAAATAGGAGAGAGAGAGAGAGAGTGAACAGATAAGTATTTCATTGAACCCGATCTAAACTTCGTATTCGACGGTGCCAATCGTATCGTCCGGCTAGGTCACTAAAGTAACGGGAGGCGTGTGTTCGAGATATTAGTCAAGATACTGAAGGGACCGTCTCAAATATTGGTTGTCAAAGCCCGGCGCCACTATCTTTCTATAAAGAGAATGCTACATTTCCGCAAGATAGAACGGTTAATGTACTCGTACTTAGGGCTACAATAAAATACTCGCACTGAAAACAAGTCACAATTTAAGTTTATTTTACGGCAACAATAACACAAATTGTACAAAAACACAGGAAAACGCGTATCGTAACGGGCTTAACGAACGCAGTACCCGTTCCTAATTGGGCGCACTAAACCTACGACGCGGTCAGCGACAGGCAAATCTTTGATTATGTTCGGCGGCGAAGTCCGGGTCGATTTTGAACTGGTTTAACGTCGCGTAAAATAACAGACAAACACAATACCTTATACCCTCTGGTAGGTAGCTACGAAGGCAGATACGAGGCGGGTGTGGTTGATGAGGAAACTCGTACGGTTTCTGAGATTGGGTGCCGTCTTCAACACTCACAACTCGCATAAAGAAACAAGGTAGTAGTAATGTCGTCGTAGTAATTTCGTCTCCGTATTTCGTGATCCGTATTTGTGTGTTCCGTATTTACGTGATCCGTATTTACGTGATCCGTATTTACGTCTAAAAGAGAAGCAAAGAAGATGTCATCCCCAACCGCCTAAACGCACATGTCAGACTACTTACGGTGTTCGAATGCGGAAAACGCATAAAATATGCAAAAATAATATAGAGAACCACTGGGTGTTGTTGTTATAAATAGTTATACCCTAAAATAAAAGGTCGATTACTACTGATGCCATCGAAAACAGTAGATTTTATTTACCTAAGCGCCATTAGAGACAGAGCGCAGGCGAACACCACGGCGTTTAAAGTAACATTCAGTGGAACAGGACGGAAGTAATCAAAACCGACACCGTGAAAACGAACCAAAACCGTCCTCTATCGGCGCCCCGAATAACTCCACCAAAAATCACACCAATTTGGCGCAATACACAAAAAAAATCACGTAACACACATATATAAAAATGCCTTCTAACAAAGCTACCTGCCCCCTTAAACATGAAGTCGTGACGATGCATTTCTTTAATTATTTCTAAACTCTCGGATTTTTAATATTTTCTTAATTTTAACAAGCTGGGTTTAGATCTAAAGTAAAAACTTTCAAAATTTAAGCACAAAGGTACTATTTGGAACGATTGATGTACAGGATAGCCAGGATCAGCGAGGACGTTTCAAACAAAAATTCTCTATTTTCTCATAAAATGTCTACAGTGACCAGGGTACACTTTTGGAGAATTCCATTTTAATACTCATCTTCTTTATCTTCTAAACAATCTTTATCTACATCTATAATAGATTCAGATTATTCAGACCAAATAATATATCTTCTAAATAACTACTATCCTAATAACTTATTCGAACTTGTTCAACTTGAAGTTTAATTCTAAAGAATTTTTGATTCTAGTGTACACATAGAATATAAATCAAATCAAATATAATATATTCCGGTGGTACATTTTCTTTTATCACAATTTCGGATCTGAAAAGAGTCAACTTAGTAAAATTATAACCAATTTTTAATTACTCTAGTGACGTAATTTTCAACACATAGTTCTAAGACTATCTTCCTTGATGTTTAAATTACTTGCGTATAAAGATTGGAACCGACTAATAACGTATGTTGTACTACAATTACCTGTTCCATTTATTATGAAATATTGCCTCGTCTATTTACAACGAATCATGAAAAGATCTTTTTTTAATTCAGAATGCTTCTCTATTTAAAATCGGTATTTTTCACTAAAAATATGTTTTCAAGAAGAATCTAGAAAGAACAATTTCTCAGGTATGGTCCGGTATCCTCGCTTATGCTACCCTGTCCACACTCAACTCCAACTATCTTCTAATGTTTTAATTTTCTTTTTTTTTTAATCATAATTTTTTTACAAAAAACAACTCTTCTTGATTTACATCGCTCAGACCCACTAATTTTCAAAATAGTACATTTAAAAAACACACTGCTTGTGTACTCACATTCCATATTATTATTACATTATTATAGGTGCACTCGATCATTTTTCGTTTTTATGCACTTGGACCGCAAACGGTCCCACGTGTTGGTTGTCGCCCAGGCAAACTCCAGCGCAGTCTTACAGAAGGCTTCCCCGGACGCTTCCAACCTGTAGAGTCGCCATACCAACAGCTCAATACAGAGTCCAAAACCTGATCGACAGAGGTCAGCAGCCATTGCACCTACTCCGGCAGTTTGTCTGCAGCTCGTAGTTTTGACAAGTTTCTGGTCGGACAGTACATTCGACCTATCAGGAGACTACCTCCCGTAACAAAGTACAATTACTCGCTTTGTTCAAACAGAAAGGAACACCAACTGCAGCGTCTATTTGTCCAGCTAGAAAAACACCAAAAACTACACAAAACTTTACTCTGGACACGTGTTTCAACAAGCTAAGCTATTATCATCAGCAACTACGTTTATGAGTATCGGTATCGCGAGATAACAAGCAGCTGTTGAAAACGTGGCAGCAAAGACCCTGCCCAGCTGCAATTTGGTATTTCAGATTCCTCACTGTTAGTTGGTAATTTTGAGGACACGGCGATACTTCAGCTACAGAGCACCGCACATTTTAGACCACGGAGAACCGGGCCTAGGTTATGAAGGCGCACTCGGCTAGAGCAAACCCTACCAAACAGAGCATGGACAACATCCCTGATACCTTTATGTGATGGGTCTTATTGGAGAGCTTGCTACAGTTAGCTGAACGTCAATGAACCGCCAAGGAACCCCGGGTATCACTAGCAGCAAGCCCCCCCACTCATATTGCACACGCAAGTCAAGGGATGTCCAACTACCAAGTGCACTGCGAGTGGACGGCCGACTATATCTACAGTCGTCTCGTGACCAGCGACGGTAATGTGCCGAGAAGGCCGCAGGACTGCGTCAAGAGCCGAGCTGAAGTTAGCAACTACAATTTTGGAATGCTGGTTTAGTTAATGGCTTAACCTCAAAAGTGTTGCCATTCTCAAATAACCCAATTCTAAACTTTAATCAGAGACAAGAGGATCACGGTGAAAATAGGAAGGTAACTCGAGATTAGAATGCTCAAAAGAGCATCAAAAGCTTAGCCATGAGGAAAAATCAGAATTCTCTAACCTTTTAATCGAGATCTCACTCTATCCACGTTGTCATGTTCTAGCGTCGGCTAGGAGACTCTAAGTACTCCTGAAAATGTCGGTTGTACAACGGCACGCTAGCCAGCAGATTGCCTTTGTTCTTATATTCTACCGATTTATAACAGAGAGTAGCTTGCCACCTGGCCAGTTCAATACGCCAACGCTGAAAGCTAATGCCGAGGCGCAGTTTTAAAACCAGGAGGTTTGAGGTGCACCAACATCCGACCAATGAAGTTTAGGTATTAAGCAGCACACACGAGCGAGGTCCCCCTGATGAATCTCCAGGTGGGACTGGAAACTGGTGTCTAGAGCAACATCGCTAATACTTTAAAAGTAATAGAGGATATACTTCGTGATGATACACTTTTCTAGGGTACTCCAATGAGACAATCACGGAAACCTGCTAGAATTAAACCTAGTTAAGAAGCCTTACTGAGATCCCACAATGTTCAGACCAATCACATCAAAGCACAGTAGCGTGGGGTACATGTCACTTGGGGGTTACCACCGTACTGCGAAAGTAAAAAGTAAGAAAGAGATGAAATCGCCTTCCTAAGGGTCTTCGCTTTTGAGCTCCCAAACTTCAGGTCAGGATTCATCTAGACAACCCATTTGAGCCGCCCTGTCTCTACGTGGGTTCAGAGACCGATTTGGTTCGATCTGCTAGAAGTGCCATCAGCTCTTTTTGTTTTTAATCATAAAACTCATCATGTTACCGCTTAAAAAAACTGTCTCGAGACAAAACCACAGGTAACCTTAAGCCTCAACCAGGCGTCTTCCACCGACAAACCTTAGCGACGCCAAGCTGTCTAATAAGCTTCACATACCACATTCGTATAAGCGACGGCCGGTTTCATCAAAAAGCCGTTTTGTATATCTTTCCAAAGACGCTGATCAGACAGATCGGGCAATATAGAGCTTGCTTTGCTTTTTGTCTTTCTCAAGGTCACTTTCAGGATTTTTCCAGCTACACGAGACTGCTTGCACGGCTCAGGAAAGACCACTGCTAACAGGTGGTAGTTAATCCAGCTCTCTGAAATAGTCCCGGAGCTCTGAACATACACGTTTTTGGAAATATTTGACTGCGCATTGTTTCACATAATGCACATACACAGTAATTATTAATATTATTTAAGCAATAAAAATAAATTATTTTTTAATTAGTCAATAGAATGAAAGTTGGAAAAGGCGTTGAATTCAAGGACCTACTACTACTGTTTTAGAGATAACATGAGAATGCACACTAAACAGAGTAAGTTTTACATCCACTTTTCCGAAAACTGGTATGTCGGAGTTGCCTTTAGTAGAAACCCTTAAATTTCAACAACTAAACAAAGAAAAGTAAAATATACTGACAGAAGTTAAGGACTGTTCTTTTTCCCCCTAGATGTTACACCTCTGATATGGTAATTACATGACAGTAATTGTTTGTAACTATATCTTTTAAAAAATATCAACTACACAAAAAAAGTTGCGGAAGTTGTTGAAAATGTTATTACCTATTACTTTATTTGAACTATGTTTCAATTCCAGTCTTGGAACGTTTAAAAAGAGCAAATCTGCTGCAGTCTTAAACAACTATGTACCTGAAGCCTCCTTAAGTATATTCTTTGTTAAAACAGATTATATTATTTATCGCATCTTTCTACCATCTTTTAAGTTTTTGTTTTGTTCGAGGTTGAAACTTTGTTAGTATAATTCTTGCTGTTGTAAATTGTTGTATTAATTTGTTGTAAAATTTTTTCACAAAATACTGCAAGTAGTATAAAAAAGTTTAAACAGAGTCATAATTTTGTAAAATAAACTGTCTCCTATAAATATTGAAATTGATGTATAAAACAAAAAAATATTATAAAACAAAACTGAATTGTAAATAATTCCATAATGGATGTATTATTTGTTTTATTTTCTGCAGTAGGTAGTGTTTAGTTTAATAAAACCATTACCACAAAGGATTGATCTGATACAATAGGATATTATTAAAAATGAAACAATAAATAAACAGTGAAATCGTTCAATAAACAACCCTTACCACGCGATACATAAAAGTTTGCATGCGTAGATTAACTCAAAACAGCATTTTTCTGTATCATAATGGTTTACATAATTATACCGTAATTCAATAGTTTACATGCCACGTAATCGTATCGTGTTGAACATTTATGATTGTGTGCTGCGTTAATTTCTAAAACTACTTCCTGCATTGCTGCAAATCAATTCAATAACGTGTTCAAAACGCAAATTCGCAAAAATCAACAAAAGTTAAAATAAACTGAAGATTACGGCGAAGTAAGTTTCGGCGAAGCACAAACAAAGTTAATGGAATAAGAAAAGTACGCATTTTCTCGCTTTTAAGGTAAATGCATTATAAGATATCTAATTATTTTACAAAGACATTTGATCAAAAGCAACTTGTAACTTTATATGGCAACCGCAAAGGTTTCGAGGAAAATAATCCTGGAATATATTAATTTAGGTTTAAGGGATGAGAGTTTTGTGTTTCCTAAATATTCGGTCAAACATTACCACAGCTTTAAACTGGTAAACACAAACAATCGCAGACAAATTCTTATCTTTATTTGCTTAAGAAATTCTTAATCGATACGGCAATAAATTTTATTGTGTATCATGTTGGTTTTAATAAATCGCTTGAATTACTTTATGTATATTTCCCTAAAACAAAGATTTACTGTGTGAGTGGTAAAAATAAAGTTAAACCATGAACACTTCATTTTCATTAATTATTGAAATAGCTTGGTTTTGAATTATATAATAACAGTTACTATGATCTTGAAAGATATCTCAAACCCTAACTTAACATTGTATCCAATAATGTATTAAATCGACAGCTATATTCATTAATTTATAGATTAAGTGAAAAACTAATGAGGTTAAGTTCTGAATATTCGTAGAGTTGTTGAGAAAAAAACGTCCTAGATGTTGACCAACTGTTTGGTTACAAAAAGAAGTTTGAATTAAAAAGTAACATAAGTAAGGGTTCTACCGTAGCTCACCGGGAAGGAGTGGTTTGCAGAAGATTTGCTTTCAAAAGATAAAAAGTGGTAAAGGGTTGCAAAACGTCAACAACAATCGATAAATTTGTCAAAGTCAGAGTAGACGCCATGTTAAATAGCTTTACCGAAAGCAGGTCCAGGAGTGGTACTTTCCAATTGACTTACCTTCAGAAAATTACAGTCACAAATCTGTAAATGTTAACACAGCCCACACAAAAAACAAATCAAACATAAATTAAAAGTGTGTAAAAGCAGTTACATAGAGTCGATCCTTCAATTATAAGCCAACTAGTGTTAGCAAAAATAAAAATCTTGTAATCGCCTGTTGTAACAGGCACGTATTTAGTACAATGAGTGATCTTACACTTGAATTCTTCTCCTGAAGAGTCCCAAAAGGACGAAACAGCTGTCGAGTGATTGTCGGTGTTTGTTTGCTATTGCAATACAATCTTTTGCGAACTGGACAGCAGGCGATTCAGATTTTATTTTTTGCTAACACTTAGTTGGCTTATAATTATTGAAAGATCGACTTATGTAACTACTACACCTGTCGACAAAGGTACTTAATGCGAACCAATTGCGTACGTGACTGCTAACACGAGTCGACACTAGGTGTTGCAAAACTTATACTATCAATTAAAAAGGTTTGTTACAAAGTAAAATTAACCAAATTTTTGTACAGTGGAAACATTATAGAAACTACCAAATAAATAGAATAAATACGTGTTTAACATTAGTAAACTGGAGATCAAATTGATCACGTAATTACTGATTTTCATTAATAGCCACTTAACTAATTACTATCGTTCAAATTAAAACATAATAAAATCTGACCTTGTACATTTTGCATTAAAAGATTAATTTTTTACTCACCAAAATGATAATTTGTTGATTTATAGACCAATTCTCTTTCTACCGTATAGACAGCCGTGTTTACACTCATGCGTTTGAATATGAATTTTTGTATTGAAAATTTTTCTGGGGACTTTAGTTATTTGATATTGCCAGTTCCGACAATAATCTTTATTTGCTCGCAAAAGATATACTTTATTTCCTATTTGCTGACCGTCGTGAAGATGGAAAATGTTGTCTAAAAATTGAACAATTAGACATGTGCTTTGTAGTATCAATTGAAGTAAAATCATCTCATTTAAATTAGGGAATAAGTCTTCGACTACTGTTCCTGTGTAAATACCTTTTTATTTTCTTTTGTTTTAAAAAATATTTGCTATCACGGCTTCTATCAATTGCAGACACCTTTTTTTGTTTTCCTCTTTGGCTTCTTCTGCTAGTCACTTTAGACGTACTCCCTTTTCTACTAGGGATTAATTAATTAATAGAGAATTAATTATAGTTATGCTGGCAAGGATAATAAACCAAAAATTATAAAATAACAAAGTGGGTCTAGTATTTTTACTAACGTTGGAATTTTAACCTACCTTGAACTTCCTTCTGGTCAAGGACACCACTCAAAAATAAGCCTGTTATCTGGTTCTTTCGTAAGCAGCCCAGCAACTGTTATCAACAGGTCCATTTTGGTTTTTTCTTTTCTTCATTAGATAATAAAATACTAGATTTATACGAAAGCTGTCACATATGCCGATTAACTGTTAAACACCGAAAACTTCCTATCTATATAAGCTAAATTAATTTTTTTATGCATGTCATTCATAAATCTTGTCGCGTTCTATGTATACGTACTGCGGCCGTGAATTTAGCAACGTACCTTTTGGGTGCTGTATAGATAATTTGTAAACTAGAAAGATCTTTCCAAGTACCTGATTAATTTTGTGCGCTTTTAAACTATTTATATAATCGTCCAAGGTCCGGTACTCGCCGTAATTGTTGTCAAGTACATTCCGAACAATATTTACCACGTAAACTCGGTGAATCGCACATGGAATAATCGGTGCTACGACTGTCAAAAGTTCATAATACGCAAAGCTATTTGGGGAGTTTGTGCCTCAAATTATCACTCGTGTCTTAACTCGCTCTCGTGAGTTATTATTATTTTATAACTATTTTTATTAACTCTAAATGATATTATCTATTGGTTGTCTATGTATTTCTGTGTGTTGATTGAAGTCTAATCGCTATAATAATATACATATTTGTATCAACGTACGGTTTGTTTCTGTGTCTACGAGTTCCTAGTGGCTCTAGAATATCTCTTATACAATTCTAGGTGGCGCTTTATAAATTCTTTGTGCAGTGTGGAAGCCTTCTATTTCAAACGATTCTCAATAAGCCCACGACTACTTCTGACTAAGAAAGAGCTGCCCGGCAAGATATTTGAGCACTGCTTTATATTTTTGAGTTTGTTTACCAATAAACCATAACAATTTGACAAATTTATTATAAATAATTCGCATTAAAACAAATACTGAAAAAAAACATGTGCATCAATACAAAAACACACCATAACAGTTTAAAATTTTACAACAACAATGTTTTAGCCATTGTTAATTTTGATATTGTTTACAAATTTATTGAAATAAAGTACATTAATACCAGTAGGTTTCACTTCCCGGTGTCAGCTAGATCCCGTTAAAAGCGACGGAAACGAAATACAATAAATTGTTTCTGGTCAATGCCAGAAACTGGCAAATCATTACGACCATTCTTTTGATGGTACATACACTGAGTAGGAAATTATTTTTGTAATACGGAAAGCGAATAAAAACCACATTACAGGCGAAAACGAGGCACAATCTTAGAACTCCCCAAAACTTTGAAGACTATTTATTTTGGCATAAAAAATCCCGATTCGATTCGAGAAACAACCCTATCTAACTTCAAAACTCAGAGAAATTTTATTTACTTTTCAGAATTTACATTACGCACAAGTGAATTCTGCAGAAACTAGCCTAAAAACTGGAAAGAACATCCTTAGACAAATCTGCCAACACAATTTTTGAGACGTGCAAATATCAGAAACTACATTAAGGAAAATATAATATTTTGACAGCATAGTTACTCTCAAGGTGAAGCGAGACGAACTGGTTGCATCTTGCAATCGCGACAAGCTAAGAAAAATTGAGCAAAATCACTTACGCACAAAACAAAACAAATAATATTTTATTTTGAGGAAAATTATAACCTACGTATCGATTATTTAAAAAATAAAAATTCTAACGACGATTACAACACACAGAACAAACTTGTGTGTTGTCCAATATAGTTAACAATGCTTCCTTAGTATGTTTCTACTTTTTATACTAACATTGCTTTGAGAAAGCTATTCAGTCGTGGTAAAAGAAAAGCAGTCTTCAAAAACTAAATCTCACGTTTTTTCAAAATATCAATTTAATCTCGGGAGATGTAGAGGGAAGGCAGGTTAAACCTGTAAGGGATAGGGATGTCAAAGGTTCACCAAAAGTTGTAAAACCAGTTGAGAATAAACTTACATTCAACTCAAACCTACTCAGATTTGTTTGCGGGTAATACGACTATCTGAATCTTTGTACAGGAACACCTTATTATTAATAAAAGTAACTGAATTTCATCAAAAATTCAAATTCCCAATGCAAGTTTAACTAAAACCCGTTTTTCTCAAAACCCTGTTTTACCTACATAATACTAAGATTACTTTTTGTATCTAAAAAATTGAATGGAGAATATGTCTGCCAAGTCAAAAAATTTTATACGTTGGCCGACTACAAAAAGTTATGAGTTGAACATTAAATTCAGGAACAACAGTATATGTGGTGTTCTATAACATTAAACAAGAGCTTAGTTGAGTTGAAGTTTCTCGCCATTATTTACCCAATATCTCAAATTTCGCCCAATTGTCACATTGCCTGACAAACAAAAATATAAACAAAAAAACCAAAGAAATTTTTTTGGACGCCTTATATCTCAGAAACCCATATTTAAATAAACTTTTTTATTGTAAAATTAGTTAAAAAATTCACCCTTTAAAAGTTTGTACAGATACTTAATTCCAGATTACAAAATAAATTTTTATGGAGCAGTTGACTGGAAATCACAGACTTATTCTTGTTGTCCTACTGGTGTATCCTATTTTGTACCAAAATAAGCACAAAACAATTTTTAAATATCACAATTAAAAATGATAAAAACAACTTCTTTTTGAATGCTTTCTTTGCGTCAGAGGAATTGGGTATAAAATTTACCAATTTTCTCTCAAATGATTAAAAAGCAAACGAAGGTGTCATTTGAAAAAATTCACATTTGATCATTTTTATTGTGATATTTAAAATTGCCTACTACTATTATAAAAGATTTACAAAATGGAATTACCGATTAAGGACATCAGGAAGTAAGCATGGATATTCCAACCAATTTTACCATACATTTAATTTTATAATCTGATTTAAAGATAACATTACCCAGATTAACTACTACAAAAGTCATATTTTTGAAAAACAGTCAAGAATAAGATAACCTAATTTTAGGTTATATAAACTCAGTATTATATGTACAATCGACCCATATGAAATGTTTGTATTTAAAAGAAAGAAGTTGATAGCAACTTTTGGTACACTATGTATTGCTGAAGGGGGTGAAAATATTTTAGGTAGAACGAAAATGATGAATTATAGCCGCGTACCGAATTTCAAGTATTTGATTTATCTGCAAGTTGAAAATCTTTTAATGCACGCTGTATGCAGATCACCCTGTATACTTTTTACGTTTTTGAGTGACCGTCTCATTTCCTTTATCTACATAATGTAAATAAATAGTAGCTTTTCCATTCCATTTTTTGCATTTTCGAGGTTTTCACTTTTGATTGTCAAGTGTGTTCAGTGATTGGAATAGGAACTAAGATTACAGAGAAAATATGTCCCGTCGTTTTTATAACCTTCTCCACAATCATCTACACTTTTGGTGATGCCGTTGATATCGTTACCTAGATGCAATGTTCTTTGCCTATCCCTTCATCGTGGCTTGAGCAGGTAACAAGTCTGACTAAACTACTACCATATCAATCTTCATTCCTACCGGCCGAATTACTTGAGTAAACATAATCGATTAAATTCTTCATTACAAACCCATGGTGCAACATGATCAGAACCACGGTGCTTACATACCACCTTCTTGAAATTTAAATCTTTATAGTTCTTATTCAAAGATCAAAAGAGCAAATTTCATGACAGCATATTTTTTAAGTATTCTAAAAGTTTAAAAAAAAAAAATGTTAATTGTTGGAATAGTTTTATTGTAATGTGTGGGAAGTTCAAAGAAATTGTACAAAATTTTAGGAAACTTATAAAAATGATTACGTAGCAGACAGTAATGTAGGTCGGAAAATTTTTTAACCTTTAAATTATAATTAACGACAAAGTTTTCTCTAAAATTATATTTATTTAGACTATGGTCTAAGACGCTTTCTTGGAGGAGGTAAAATCAAAACTACTACCACCTCTACCAGAAAAAGTCCTAGACTAGATTTGTGATAAACTGAGAAACTAGGACCCTTAAGAGAACACAAAGTTTCAAGCCAGCACAAAACGTAAAGGAACCCAATGGGTTTCATTTAATCTGTGCTTTACAAATACCTTAGTTACAAACAAGTGGAAAGATTAATAAGTTGTACGTGACGGTTCTTGAGCAACCGTTTTCTTCATCTTGTCACACAGCGGAAACTACATGCTCAAAGTAAAAAGTGCTTCAGTATGGTTACCCTAGTGTATACACTGTCGCTCTTGTAGCAGGTCTAATGCGCCGGGTTCGGCGAAATGTATTACTCATTTTTAACTAGTTATAACACTTTAATTACTTTAATAAAATTAAATAACAATACAATTTGTTAAAAACAAAAAGTACGGGGATTTTAATTTTTTGAGGATATGGGACACCAGGCGGTTACCTTCGGACTATGTAAAGGTCGTTGCTAATTTTGCGAGGATTATCTTCAGCCCAATAACGGCAATTTTGCTTGTTGACATCACCGTTAAGGTAAAAATGTAAAGATAATATTCTGTACCATGATGATTTTCGGGCAAATTCATAAAATTGCGACAAAACTAAAGCCTATTAATTTTATCTTGTGCACTTAGTTCTTGAACTATGACAAATTTATATGGGTGGTACTTAATTTTTTTTAGTATCCTTCTCATGCTCTTGTCTGTAAAAATGAAGAGTTTCAGCATGATGAACATCTTGTTGGGCTAGCAGTTACAACCGCCCTTACTCTTTCCTGTTTACGATCATTGCAAAAGCAGATTTTTGGTCGTTCCGCTTAAACTTTTGTCTAAGTTGATCTGACTTTTCATTTACGGTACTAGGACGCAATGGTTTTTACGTTGAGGGGCAGTAGCAAATGTTTCTATGATTACAAGCGGACATTTGCTACTTCTACTCTAGTTAGAGTGTCTTGTGGCGTGCTTTGTGCAAGCAAAAATTTTGCACAGTAATTGTTAATGTATTTGCTTTTAATATAAGACTCCATCATCGACGTTCCATTTTTGTTTTTTAACTAGCTCCATAAGAGCTTGGACGCTATGAGATAAAGTGGGTGAAACTAAAACAAAAAGGCCTTTTAGGTTAGCCGGGAGCTACCTATGTAATATATTCAAGTTTAAGTTAGTTTTAATTCACCGTATGTACGTAACGTGTGCACGTCAAGTTTCCTTGGTAAGGCAATCCTCCAAGTGGAACGTTAACTTTTAATTTGGAGTGTAACAAACAAACAGCAAGCTTAATTTTGACACATTAATTGCGAGGCGTTTAATTTTTTCACACATTCTACTAATTACTGTAAGTTTTATTTGTTATATTTAATTGTCTATTTGTTTTCTCTGATTTGTGTTCGTTTTAAGCGTATTAGACCATTTAGTAAAAACCTATTGAACTTCTATTGGTCCAGTTTTATTTCTTTCTTTTACCCAACGAGGTGGCACTCATGTTTGGCAAGCATTCTATTTTTTTACAGTTCCTCAAAAGACCTCTCCAACTCACCAAATAAGCCGGACACTGCTGTGCCTAACTACTACAAATACTGGATCCTCCACCAATTTAATTGCGCTTCACGCTCGAGCCAAATAGTATTGTTCTTCTCTAGGATCTTCCTTGCAGAACCGCCGCTTTTCTTTTATTTTTATTTGTGAACTACAACCGTTACAACTAAATAAATTTAACTAATTGGATTGTTCTTCCTTGAGGAGGGCACCAAAAACCATTAAGGCGTTTTATCAGGCAACGTTTAACACTAAACACAATGTTCACTGACCAACGCTCCATTTTAGCAACTGTCCAAAACATGTCACAAAATTTCTAAAGCCTACTCGTTAAAAATCAGTATTATTTTTTAATCTTATCCAACTTAATACATTTTTATAACCTTCTAAATATGGGTAATACATTTTGCCCGGACCAGTATAAGGTCCACGGCATTTTACTAATGAGTATCGCGTTTAGTTTAGGGTGCTATGAATTGATGCTAGAAGACCAGGTAGCCAGGAATATAATTATTTACATAGGTACTTATTTTTATCAGAAATATGTATGTAGTACCTGTTTAATAAAAGATACCATCCATGTTGTGCTGCGAATGTTCAGATGTTCAAATATTATGTTAACAAAATACAATTGTTAGAGCAAGTTTTATAAAGTATTTGTACTTATTCGATAGTGACTGAGTATTGTTCTTGTAAATGCTGAATTTTTCAATACAAATGTTTACAAACTTTTCTCAAGCTAGAAATGCTTTCTGTGTTTCCAATTACCCTGAGAAAACTAAACCGACATTGAATCATTTTAAGCACAAATTCTAAAAAAAATATAAACTTTGCTTTACAAAAGCGTTTGTATTATGGTATTTTCCTAATAAAAAAATAATTGAAACAAAGCATTAAACGTAAATGAGCATCTACTGATTTTCTAAAACATTTATAAAGTGTATTACGACAAAAACAATTAAAACATATAAATCTTGAGATTTATAAATCGGGACAAGGAAAAAATTAACTGCCGTGCTTCGTAAGTGGAAGTCTAAAGAGATGTGACATGTATAGTGGAGAAAGTGTCGGAAAAGGTAACAACATCCGAACAGCAGCATTATTCTTGTTCCATCTCAGTGCATGGCGAAGTCGTTACACTAAGGTTCAGTTGTCGTTCTCGAATCAATGGCTCACTCCATTTAACAGCGCTATTGTGTCTTTAAAATCTCGAAATTCTGTTGGACATTTTTTTCGGTTATTGAAAAGACTATGATAGTGTTTTTCCAATATACTAATAATATATACAAAGAAGCAATAGAATATTTTATTTTGTTGTTACTGAATACCGTTAGTGTGGAACTTTTGTGAAAGTTTTCGGTAAAGAAAGTGCAACAAAAACGTTTAGATATTCATACATTGCCTACCTATGTAAGCGACTCTTGAATTTTGTGGTTGCCAGACTAAGTTCGAGAAAAAGTAGGTAGATTTAATTACTGTTCGCAAAACTAAAAAAAGCGGTTTAAATTCACGGTTGCGTCTACAGAGTTCTTGTGAATAGAGTGTTGTTTGACAACTGGAACAATTTTCAAAAGGAAGCTGCAGGGCACTTCTACCTCGATCAATAGTTTCAGGGAACGCTTTTAGAAATTAAATTACTTTCCTCATACTAATGGATTTTAATGTCTACTTAGCTTTAGTTGTAGGTTTTGTCGAATTACTCTAGAATCGGCAAGAACGCATAGTGGAATACATTAAAATTAAAAAGTAGAGCGTATAATAAAAAGTTGTTTTTGCATAAATTTCTGAAAAAAGATTTTCTTTTATGTTTTTTTGAAAAAAAGAAGCGCACTCGATCGCGTGATTTAACCTCTTATTAGGTACCAAAACGTCGAAGGGTGTGCACTAAATTATACGCCTTTAACGTTGTTAATTATCCGCATCTTCTTTAATTTGAACCGAATTCTATAATTGGTGTTTTCGTCCAAATTTAATTTACGAAAAAAGTAAAATCTTTGTATATAATGTAATATACGCACATATTTATAAATAAATCAATTCAGAGCGCTGCGCTGGGATAATTTCATCGACAATTACTTAAAATGAACAATTGTTAAATATGTAATTCGCCGTTGTTTAATCTAATTTGACGTATTTGCGTTAATGGAGTTATGGGTTGGAAAGTTCAAAGGTTAAAGACAGTTTTGTTATGATAAACATTTTGTTGTCCGAAAGCATAATTGATTTATATCAATTATTAATTTGCCAAATATTGATCGTTCTTCTTATGAGTTATATCTTTTAATAGAAAAAAAAATTAAATTTCAAAAAAGTTAAAATGTTAGTTTATGTTCTATACTATTGTTTATCACGATTGTCTCACATTTTCACTATGAATCAAACCGATCCTTGTGATGTTATAATTAATTTATTCTATGCCTTAATTACAAATTACCGTCAAAAGAAATATGAATCTGCTACATTTTGAATTGTATACCCTACTATTATTACGTTTACTAGGTGAAAACTTTTTTGATCTCGTAATGTCCAAAAGGTTTTGCAAAGTGGAGGTCTTATAATGTTGGTAAGAAAGCTAAGGAGTAGTAAAATTTTAAGTAATAATAATAAAGTTAATTTTAGACTTGTTTTATTTATCAATATTTCGCCCATTGAATGTGTGTATTAATTTTTTTTTTGCAAATATTTCTACAGCTATTTTGTCTGTTTTTTTTGGATTCTAGGCGCCATTTTAATCTTATCTGACCAAACTTGGTTTCCTCTTATACTTTCACTCCTGTGATGCATCCCTTGTTGTTTCCACGTTTGTTCCAGGCCTTCCTCTTTTTTGGTGGCAGTTTTCAGTTTAGCATCTTAGCACCATGTCAATCTCTTCTTTTCCATTTTTCCGATGCTGTTTCAAAAACAATCTATACGCCATCTTTATCCGCAGTGTTTTTTGTGTGTTCTATTCTGGATACTCTGCATCCATAGATATGGAGTGGGGTAGATACGCCGCGATACTTTATACTGCATAAAACTAAAACTTCGTTTGGGAGACATTAGTTGTTAATTTTTCGTTTGTGTTTAGCTACTCATACAAGGTGAGACATTGAAAACAAGCCAGGAGGCATAACTGCTGAAGAAAATTTATCCGAAAAATCCTGAGACAGGTCAAATTTTTTTGTGAGGAGGACACTTTTGGACGAAAATCATGGATCTCGATCGTCACCCCCTAAGCGAGGTGTCATCCCCCAAATTTTTTTAAATAGGAGTAGTGAGCAAGTGATACCTCATTGAAAAGGGCTTTTAATTTCTCTATATAGTGGTTGTTTATTTTTCAAATTCGGTCGACTCTTTGCAAAGATATGGAGATGTGGAGTTTTTGAATGCACGCTTCCTCGTTCATTGGATAGGTTGAAGAGGTCCCATAGAATGACTAGCCAGATCTCCAGACCTCCTCCCTGTGGACTTCTTCTTGTGGGGGCATATAAAATCAAAAGTTTATGCTACTGAGTGCGGTTCGTTGGAAGAGTTACGTCAGCGCATTACTCTTGTTTGAAAGGGAATAACTATTTATAAAATTGTATGGAAGTTGGTGGTGCTCAATTTGAACATTTAGTGGATTAAAGTTTAATTTGTTTGTATTTTGATTTAATGATTTTTGCATTCCTCAAAATACATTGGTGACATTGAAAACTCGCAACGGGTGGACCGAATTTGAAAAATAAAAAATTACTGTATAGGGAATCAAAAGCCCTTTTCAACGAGGTATCACTTGATCTTTATTCTTATTTTAAAAAAACTTGGAGGAAGACACCTCCGCTTAGGGGGTGACGATTAAAGTCAATTTTTCAAAAGTGTCTCCCTCACAAACAAATTTGACCTGTCTCGGGATTTCCCCTAGCATGGTGCTGCCTCCTGGCTCGTTTTCAATGGTCCACCCTGTATTTTAAATTGTCATTAAGCTTAAGTGTATTTGTAATTAAGTTTGTGTGATGTTAGAATTAAATACTAGTGATGGCAAAACCGTCGAAACCGATTTTTAAAATCGGTTTCTAAAACCGTTTTTGTAATCGATTTTTTAAATAGTTTTTTATAGTCGATTTTAAAATCAATTAGTGTTGGTAACAGCAATTAAATATGCCATTACAATTGATAAAAAAGCAGCATTTAATAACCGATTTAAAAATCGACATAAAGTCGACTTTAAAATTCGATTCATAAAATCAACTTTAAAACCGATTTTTATATTGACTTAAGATCGACTTAAAAATCGATTTTAAAAACTGCCTTTTAAAACTGATTTTAAAATATTATTTCCAAAGTTGACTATATAAATCGATTAACCGGTTAATCGGTTTTCAATTTTTTCAAAAACCGCCGTGATTAACAAAAAATCGTTTAACCGGTTAATTGATTTTGTTGCCAACACATTATTAAATACATATTGGTTATGTTTTTCCATTATTCTGCAGTACCACTGGTTTCAAGGATAATTTTTAATTGGAGACATTCGGTTTCACTTACGGTTTAGGTAATGTGTATCTTTACTACTCGTATATCATTGCTCTGCTCCTCGTTTTTGGTAGTTTATTTCTCCTACTTGTAACGTTAGGGCATGCAATTTTTGCTGAAAAACAGAAATAATATTAAAATAGTAATCCACTCCTTCCATTCTACGGTGTAAATGTGCTGCATTCCAAAATTTTTAGATTGGTAATCAATTTGGAGATTTTTTCTCTTTCAATACATCACAAACCTATCTGTTGGATGTCCACTAGATATTCTTACTAGATAAGATAGTCATTTCAATTAGTTTATATTTACAGGTTTTTGTACTTTTTTCAACACAATCAGTTTTTCGACTTTTCTAGCATACCAAACGCAAAATGGGTCACGTGGTGCCTTTACTGCAACCAGTTTTTTTTACAATTTACACAAGCTGCCACTATCTGTTTGTACAGAACCCATTTTATAGTTGCAGACACTTTACGATAGGATAAGTACTTATTACTTATTATGCTTTTAGAAGTGTTAAATAAAATGGATTAGGCACCACATTCAGCCTCAGTCTGTTTAATGATTTTATTTCTTAACTAAGTGACAAACTGGAAATTATGTGTATTTCTGCAATTAATCGCTGCAATATACGTGCGCTTGATGATATAAAATTGCATGCACAATAATTTAGGATATGCAAACATAATATTAAAAAATGCCTTACTTTGTAATACTCGAAATAGATGGTGATTGACACCGAAAACAATAAATGATAATAATGATAATGATACGTTCTATTTGTTGTGTGGAATTGAAAACCTTTGCTCGCACTCGTCAAATAGAAACACATAATGATATTAATAAAATAAATTAAATTTAATTGTTATTACCAGTTAGATTATCTATAATGCTGGCTATCATCGCCCATGCATTATTTTAGTTACTCCCTGTTGTCTCGTTTCCCACACCTTGGCATATTTTGGACAAGAGCAATTAATAATTCATTGTCCTACTCCATTTTCAACAATTTCAACGTTTAAATAATAAGTGCAGTTAAGATTAGACAGAAAAATACTGTGGTAAAGCCAAGTAAACCACATACGGTTCAACTAAAAGCGCGGCTACACCAACAGCTGTTATCACGACTGCACATTTTTTTTTTCATGTAAAATTAATTTAAAAGTTAAAATATAGTAACCGTTGAAGGTCTTCCGTTTACGTTTTAAATTTTAGTTCTTAATTCTTACGTGCATAAACAGACTTAATAAAATTACATCATATAACCAAGTTTTACGTCTACAGAATCGGCGGGAATTATGGGCAACAGGCGGTTGCTTTATCTCTATCTCCCTCAGCCAATGCAAATGTAACTCCTCTTTCAAGCGAAAACGCGACAGATCTACATGAAATTCAGCATTGACAGATTTCTGTGATTGCGTAATGGAATTGTTACAATTATCCCTTGCTGTACATTTGTTATTTACATTCCCTAGATGTTGTTTAAAATATATCTTATGGATCCATTCAATTTCCAGGATATACGTACATTATTTAGCCATTAAGTGGATGTCCAGTGGATATTTAGTGTTGTGTGGACTTAATGATAAGTCGATTTCCGATTTCATATTTTATTTTCTTGGTGGTGACGCCATTTCTTTGTGAAGAACCTCGCTGCGTTTGATAGTTTATTGTCATGCCAACGGTGTAAGGGACAAACCTTATCCTAATACCTGAAATTTTTGAATTTTTAGCAAACTTCTGCATGTAATGATTACATACCAGGGTTTTATAATTGTAATACACACCTGGATTTTTAAGGAGGTTTTTCTTCTTTCCTTTACTCTTTCTCTTTGTATAGACGTTCTGGATATGACAATTGAATCTACTACATAACGAAGCGGCTAACATTTTGCGTTACCACCTGGTCGTCTAGACGTAGAGGGTTGTCAGGGATATAATCAAGTTGAAATAACACTGGATAATCGTTACTGGTGTCTCAACTACTGGAATAATTCCGGGTTGTCAGTTCCAATCGGATCCGCCAGACTCGACTATAATTTATTTCTTTATTATCTCGGGAGTGCCGTATCTCTACAAATAGACTTAAATGCAAGCAGTACTTGATTTCGTGTTTCAGACTTTTTAATTCGCATTTACTTATATTGCGCTGTACGCTTTATAGAATCGTTGTTGTCTTATGCTTTTAGTTAACTTTTTGTACCAGTCATTGCAAAGGTACATCATTCAGTTGATACACGTTTTTTTTTAGTACACGGTTACGGATGGATCCATTCATAACACAGCTTTGAACAAATGAAAGAGCCATAAGTTGACTATTTTCCTACTTTGAATTTTTTTATTATAATATAATTAAAGAGAATGTATTGGATTATAAACAGATCGAGCAGATCAGCATCACTCTAGACAAAAACTTTCATCTGCACACATTTATCTGTAGATTAAACAGTATTCTTGAAACTATATCACATCATGACGTTACAAAAATTATTGGAAAATCCGCCAGATATTAGTTACAAATGCAATCAAATTATTTGAATTCAAACTTATGAAAATATTATCAATTTCTGATACATTTGCATAAAATACCCGTTTATTGGAGAGTAGGTGCGTGGACTATCACTACTGTCAACAAATTACACAGCCACGCAAAAAAAATATTTTTTTGGGTCTGGAGGTCAGACCATGTTTACTATATGTTTTCAGAGTCGCTGAATCCGAATTTGAGGTCCAAAAACCATAGCACGTCATGGTTCTGACATAACCTTAAAAATTCTTATACAAAATTTTATTCGAGTTTGAGGGTCAGACCATGTTTATTACATGTTTTTTTTGGTCGCTAAATCCAAATGTTAGGTTGTGACATAACCTCAAAAAACTTCATAAAATTTTTGTTCCGAGTTATGTTTTTTGGAGTCGGTAAATTTGAATCAGTTGTCTAAAAAACTCTAGCTCGTCTGGATTTTGATTTGCCAAGAAACTCGCAAAATTTATTCATCCGACTTACGACGTGTGTCTGCATCCGGGACACCTTCTCGTGGTGACAGCGGGCAACGGAGTGCGCCTGTGATCCGGCTAAGTCCCTGAATTACGTCTTTCATGCCGTCATGGCAGGCGACCGCAGTTTCACATTAGTTGGTGACTTGGCTTATGTGGAATTTAATGCTACAAGAAAGCGGCCCGAAGTTTTGCAATCACATGATTGTTATGCGAATTATGACATTTTTGTTACGTTTATTCCAAATATGAAGTGACATCTTTGCAAAAAACGATTGAAGATAATAATATTTGCAACTTATACGAAGACATTTTCAATTTAAAGATGGATCAACATAATAGCTGGGTTCCGCGTGTTATTTGTAACTTGTGCAAAAAGATGTCGTATCGATGGAAGGTGAACAAAAATAAAGAGAACATCAAATTTATCACTCCAGCAATTTGGAGAAAACATAGTAGAGCAGAGGACTGTTACTTTTGCTTAAATGATATTAAAAGCATCAACATAAAAAACAAAAAAAAATTGTATATAACAATGCTTCATCAATGACGGCTCCCGTTATAATTGATCAAGTTAAATGCAAATCCAATATTGATCGTGTTACTGAAGATATCGAATTCGAGAACTAGATGAAGATAGTGATTTTTCGAACGACGACAACGATAGGAGGGGCTCAGAGTTTGAGTTAAATGCTTAAAAGCTTTTGGCTTCATTTCTGAAAAAAAATTTGTCTAGAACCTAAAACAAAAGTTTCTACTTATCGAAACCGAGACTTCCGTAAATTTATTACGAAGGAGGAAGATTCATCTTTAGTATTTTGTACCGATGTGGAGGGTCTCATATATCTGCTGAAAGAGAATTCTTACAAAGCTTTTGATTGGTGACTCTTTATACACTCTTTGAAACAAAGTATAAAGCGGTCTTATTTCACAACACGAACGTTTATGCTCCTGTACCGATTGCTCATTCTACTGTCATGAAAAAGAAATATGAGGATATGCAAATACTTTTACAGAAAATTCAATATAAAAAGCATGTATGGTTAGTATGCGGAGATTTGAAAATAATAACCATGCTGCTTGGACAACAGTCAGGATTCATCAAATATTCTTGCTATTTGTGTTTGTGGGATAGGAAAATCATTACAACAAAACGAAACAATGGCCAGTAAGATCATCGCAAACTCCAGGTTCTAATAACATTATCAATGAGTTTCTTGTGGATCCATCAAAAATTTTTATTCCACCGTTGCATATAAAACTTCGTCTCATGAAATAATTTGTCAAAGCCCTTGATAAATCAGGGACATGTTTTCAATACCTTCAATCTAAATTTCCGAAACTTTCTGAGGTTGAAAGAAAGAGTATTCGACGGACCTCAAATTTGAACTATATTCAAAGATATAAATTTCATTGGTACAATGAATCAACTTTAGAAAGCAGCCTGGCTTAGTTTTCAAGATGTGGCACAAAAATTTTTTGGAAATAACAAAAGTCCGAAGTATAAAAAAGATTGTTGGCAAAATGGTTGAAGATTTTAGAAAGCTAGATGCCTGATGAATTTGAAATTACATTTTTGCATGCACATCTAGACAAATTTCCAAATAATGGTGATTTTAGTGAAGAGCAAGGCAACGCTTTTACCAAGATATAAAAGTCATGGAAACTCGATATCAAGGAAGGTGGGATGAAAATATGATGGCAGATTTTGTTGGATGTTGAAGCGAGATACACCGAAAGAAGATAGAAAGCGTAAATCACTGCACAGATTTTTTGATGAGAAAAGAACCCGCTATAACAGCAAACAAGAGTCTGACATTTGATTTATGCGTCTGGTATTTAGATCGTCTATTCCAATCGTTTAATTTTTATTTTGTATACTTAAGTCATTCGATTCCTACTGCAGTCATGTAACTAGTCATTTATTCTAGTAGTTAAGAATTCTACACATCATATTGTAGATGTATACAATTCATTTATCTAATCATTTATTTATTCTTGGTAATCATTCCACAAATTCAAATTTTGTTGCCAAAAGCCCTTATAAGGGCTATATGATGTACAAAATCCGATCGTGCAACCTCCTCGCGGTGTACATTGGGTAGCGCTGATGCCGACGGTCCTATATACCTTTGTTTTGTGGAGTAAATAGGGTTTATGGGTTGAACTGATTTTTGTTCAATATAAGGCTACAGTCAAGACGTTGAAGCGTTAAATAGCTTAGATAACGGATAATTTGAAGGTTATGTCAACAACCTGACATGCTGGAGAACGGATTCGGATTCAGTGACTCCATAAACATATGGTAAACATGGTTTGACCCCGGATTCGAAAAAAAATTTATAAAGTTTTTGAGGTTATGTCAAATCCTAACATGCTGGGGTTTTTGAACGACGGATTCGAATTCAGCGACCACAAAAGCATAAACATGGTCTGACCTTCGGACTCGAATAAAATTTTGTATAAGGTTATGTCAGAACCCACTCTCCAATAAACGGATATTTTATGCATATGTATCTAAATTGATAATGTTTTCATAGGTTTAAATTCAAATAGTTTGATTGCATTTGTAACTAATATCTGGCTGATTTTCCAATGATTTTCGTAATGTCATGATGTGACATAGTTCCAGCAATACTGTTTAATCTACAAATAAATGTGTGCAGGTGAGAGTTTTGTGCAGAGTGATGCTGACCTGCTCGATCTGTTTATAATCCAATACATTTTTTTAAATTATATTATAATAACAGATTCAAAGTAGGAAAATAGTCAACTTATGGCTCTTTCATGAGTTTAAAGTTAAATAAAAGCAAAAGTATCCCATACTATAAGTGGGTTACCTTCGTATTAATAAAGTATGAAAATGTTTATGGTGGCATAGTTTTCCTATTCAGAACAACAACAATGAAGGTGATACTGTTGACACAAGGAAGTGAACATATTTGATAATAATCTACTGTTACATATTATAGCAAAGAGATTTAATAATTCATGTTTTTCCTCAAACACTAATAAAAGCTTTAACTTTGAAAAATTATTTTTCTTTAAAAGTAATTATTGGTTTTTAAACTTAATTTCGTTGCAGCATTAGACTTAATAAAACAATTAAGATAAAATTTTAACGCGCAAATTTTCAAGCTTAAAAATTTAGAAGTGTTAACACCACAAAAACAGAATATTCGCCAAGTTTATAATTAATAATTTTCGTGCTGTAAAAATCTAAAACAAACTTTAACAACTTTTAACGATTTTTCTTCAGTTAGACTATTATTTTACCAAGTATTTTACAAGGAATACGTGAAACATCGATTTTACATGTCTGATTTAGTAAGTGAAATAGTAGAAAACTTAAGTTGAATTAATGATGCGAAATTCGGCCAAATGAAAATCTATGAATTGATGTTTTAAACAGTCAACTGAAAATATATAAATTATTATCAAAGGTAAAACAAACACTCTTAATTATTTAAAGGTTAAATTGTTAAATTAGTGGCCAGATATTTATATTACTTACTTACTACGGAACTGTAATTAATTTTTCGAAAGCATTGTCTTCTTCTTATTGTTTATTGTTCGTCATTGTTTATCAAGAGAATGAGCAAAAGTTAATATTGAACAACGATTTGACAACAAATAACTAACTAATTAAAAATATGTAAATGTTTATCTTTTAAAAATTTTAAATTTAATTTTCTATTTGTTTTCAATTACGTCAAAAAAATTACTGCAATACTACAAATCTAAGCAAAGCACCGAGTCTGTTAACCTAAAATTTTTACAGCAGTAACGTCATGAACAATAATTAAAGATACTTTAAGTAAATATTTCTCTTTTAAATTAAGAAAATTTCTAATCTTTTATTTATTTTAGTATCAACACTACCAACAAATTTTCAAATGCTGCAATTCTGCTAATCCCAGTAACTGTAAACAAATAATGAGTCACAAAAAAAAAACGTTTTTAAATATGTAATGTGCGACAAACTTTTGTTTGATCACATTTTTGTATAATCTATACATACTTCTTTTATAGTATTTATTATAAAAGGAGAGAAATTATACCTATATCATTCAAAATGTACTGTGCCATCTCTTTTCAATCAGAATCACTTGTCCTCCTAATTTCCTTTCATCTATCTTTTTCCAGTGCTTGACTTCTCTGGAATCTTTCCAATATCATCGTACCAATTTGTTAAAGGACGTCCAACACTTCTTCTGCATTCTTGTGGTCTCTACTCAATTGTCTTAATTGTACATCTTTTACCGTTCATGAACTCACTATCTTAATTTCTTTTCTTGGCAGTATCTTTGTCATGTATTTTTTCTGTTCTATCGAATTCAATTAACTTTTCTTAACTTTTAATGTAATGTTAGTTTCATGTGTCTTTTGTAACTTGGAATTTGTATGGAGTTGTTTTTCTAAAGGCAATGTTTCCGTGCTATCCTGTAAAGCGCCGAATAATTTTATCTCCATTTGAGATCAGCTTACTTCATGTTTTGTCTCCAATATATGTATTTTCTTTCTTTTGCTTTATTGCCAAGCCAATTTCAAATTTGTTAATCTCTGTCCATCGATATTTATTCCGCGGTTCTTTCATTTCTAAATAATTTTCTTTTTTTAATCAGCTTTTTCTTTCTTCGCTGTGTTTGAATTGTATGGTTCCTACCTGTAGGACGTTGATCATCACGTGGTTAAATGTTTGTTGGAGTTTGTTATGTTATCACTCTTGGTTTATGCATTGGACTCGCCCATGTTCACTTTCTAATGTTTGTCTTTCTTTGTTTCTTATGCCTGTTCAAATTTTCCTACTACAACTTATTGATTTTCCTATTTCCCGACTGTTGCTTTAAGTCCCCAATTATTAGATAATGGTGCAATTCACAATGAGCATTTCACCAATGTTGAATTATATATGTTTGGGTATTTGTGTACGCGAATGAAATAGTGGCAAAAAAAGAGAAAGATATCGGGAATGATAAAAGTGATAAGGAAATTTTTAATGGGGATAAAGTTGGTGGCGAATGTGGGAAAGACAAAGATTATAAAAGTTTAAGAAAAAAAGGAAGAAAAAAAAAGTAAAATGGTGATGGGGAGAAGAAGAATTAAAGAAAGTGGGCAAATTTAGTATAGAGCATATCAAAGAAATAGAACACAAATTAAAAACAAGTACAGGGAATGGAAGAAAGAATATTTGGGAAAGACCTATCCAAAAAAATAGCTATTTGATAGGATAGTCAGAGAAGTAATGACATATAGAGCGGAGATGTAGGGATAGAGGGAATGGAAGTATAGCTAGAGGGAATTCAACACAACTACTGGAAATGGGTACTGGGGCTGGAGAGAGACTCCTGGATATATAGTAGAAGAAGAGGTAAAATTGGAGAAGATGGAAAGCAAGAAAGAGATAGAGATATTATATCAATTCTAAAAAGATATAAAATGTAAAAGGACAATATGGATAAGGTACTACAAAGAGGAGGATACGCAAGAGATGAAAAAAGAATCAGGCAAGAAGGAAGAAGTGTGTAAGCGGAGGTGTTAAGGAAAATTAGGATTCACAAGCACAAGAAAGAACGGAGAAAATAAATGACAAAAGTACAATGAAAGGTATTGGGAGATAGGACGGAAGGAATATCCAAATATCTAACCGAGAGAGAGAGAGAGAATTGGAGAGAGGGACTGAAAGTGTGAAGCGAATGAAGAAAAAAGAAATAAGTATTGGTGGAAGGACAAGACCGAAAGTGTAGGTTGTGTGGAGAGGAGTAGGAATACTTAGAACACATAAGGGTGGAGTGTGCTAAACTCAGGGGAAAGAAGGAGCGAGAGAATGCGTTATTGGAAAAAAGAGGAAAAAGAATTGGGTGGATGGGGAGGCAAAAAAGGCGAGTGAATGTAAAAAAGAAAAAAAGGCGATACAATTGAAATAAAGATAGAATAAGTTATACAATAAAAATAAAAGAGAATAGGTATCGTCAGTCAGTATATTTCTGTTCTCAATAGACGGGTTACTTTCTTGTATATTAAGAAACCTACACCAACATAGTTTGACTGTGATATAATGTATATCCTGACTCTAACGTCTCTTTCAGCCTACTTTATTGAGCACATTACGTCCCATTTTATGTTTTGGACTTTTACTCTTCATTTAATATGCTTTTCTTTGTTTGAACGCATTTACATTATAGGTTGCAATATTTAACTTATTTTTGTTGTATTTCGGTTGTTATTCATTGTTCGTGTACTTCTTCTGTTTGCCAAATTTTCCCCTCCTTAGGAATTAGTAAGACAGGAGTATTGCAGTAGTGTAAAACTGGAAACTGGATGATCTAATCAACTTAGGTCACATTATTTGCATCTGCATTGCATTTAAAAGATTTGGTCTTAAAACCCACTCTAGTCAAACATATTGGTGTTTTGAAGTAATTAATGAAATGGATAATTTTAAGGTATTTCGCGGATATCAGTGATGAGAGGAGATGCTAAACCTGACTATCTCTGTCCTTCATTAGGATTGTAAAGGAGTATCTACTGTTACCTACATACCGTAAATGTGCAAAGAAAATCCTGCATGTAATAGAATGCATGTATGCACTAATTGCAGTGATTCCAAGGTTATTTTAAATGTATAATTGTAAAACTGTATATATTGTTTAGTATTAAGGTATATTTGTTTTTTGTATGCCATGTGAATATTGCCATTTTTGAGCATACGTGATGAAGCAAAGTCAAAGTGGGGAAGAGATGATTTACAACCGGAAACAATGTAGATGTGTAGTTAAAATCGTGCATAAAACAATAAGTATAAAAAAATTCTCGTTAACTATTTAAAGACGTATTTATGTATAATGTTTCGTGAAATAATAAGTTATAAACAAATTGTAAAATATGAGAAGAAAACATTAAGGTTATAAAAAGAAAAAACCAAAGAACGTCGTGGAAACAAAAACATTGCGTTAAGACGGGCACGCAGCGTTATTAAAAACCATTTAAAAATTGTTTCAAAATGTGAAAGTTCGATATTAATTATTTAATGGTATTAAAATTTCGTTAAAGTTACAAAAACCACGGTTTTTATTAATGAATCCAAGATTCTGAAAGGTAAATTAATGAATAAAAAATTAAAAAGAGTCTCATGTTCATATTCGATGTAAAAATTTATTTTAATCTAACACTAATCTGCAATCACCGTAGTATGTTTATTTACAAAATCACTAATGATTAAGCTTAACACATGTGTTATGGGATCAATTATTTTACAACCGCCGTTTACAGTCCGCTGCTACGTTTTTGTAGTTAAGGTCGGAACTTTGGTTTTTTTTCGCATCATGCTTACGCAATGTATATTTTACGCATTTTGTATTTATATCATGACTGGATTTCTCCATTTCCCAAAGTTAGCTATTACCAACATTTCATTTCAAAATTCAAAAACAACGCCAGACATTTATACGTTGTTCTCTAGTGACGTTTGCTACTAAATTATTCTGTCGGACCTGGAACCTAAATACCACTACATTCAAAAAGTAGTTTTTATTTTGCTTTATTTCAATAACAATACAATACAATTAAAGATATTGTTAAATGGATTGTTTGATTATTATAACCAACTAAATGTTGGCAAAAATAATAACCTCTATTAAACAGGCGATTCGAAAATGTTATATTTTGCCAACACTTAGTTGGCTATAATAATCGAAAGATCGTCTTATGTAACTGCTTACACAACTGTCGACAAAGTTGCTTTAATGCAGATATTGTTAAATAGGATCTACATAATTGCCATGTTTCCATAGCTTACTATCAGTCATATTATCAAAATATTCGAGACAATGGTACTTGGTTTTTCAATAAAAATTAAAGAAAAATTTCTTTTATAAGTAATGTCTCACAATATTGATTGTTATTTATAGCGAAAGATTGTAGGCTGTACATATATGGAAGAGTGTCGAATGCGCCATGAATAAAATTCTAGATTATAGTTGAAGACAGTCGTGAAATCTTAGATTAATAACAATTAAATAAATAATAGGATATCAACTAAAATATAAACGTGTACAGAGTGTCTTCTAAACAGTACCCAAATATTCACAAAGATTATATATCAAAATTAATTATTTAAATATAATCTCAATTATACGGTGGCCGGCAAAGAGTTTGCATCAAATGGGAAAAATTTTGTAATTGAGTCAAATGAATTCAGCATATGAATTGACAAAAAAAACATTTTAACAAATGTCATGTGACCATTTTCATGGCGGCAAATTTAAAAAATATTCCTTAAATATGTAGAAAGTGAGATTAGACTGACAAGATGATTGAAAAATGCCTAAAAAGAAAAATTGTTCTCTTTCTTGGAACTATACCAGAAATTACCACAAATATGTTCATTTAATGTTTTGTTGATAGCAAGAAGTGTTGACTTATTTTAAAGTTTGTAACTTTATTTGTTTTCAGAGAAAAAAATTAAATTAATTAAAAGATGGTAACTAAGCAGGGTTGCTCATCAATTTTTTTATATAGAAGATCCACATTATTTTTTGACAAAGAATCGTTACTTTCCATTTTTTCCACTTATTATTTACACCCTGTATAAAAAAATACAGAAAGATTATGCAAAAGAAAGACTTGAGGAAAGCATGTTTTGCAAGAAGAAATATGAGATTTTAATAGAGCCGTAAGAGTACACCTTAATTCTACAGCAAATGTCAGATGACGTCATTAGACATAAATAAAAGGAACATGAATAACTTCAAAAAAACGATCTGTTGTAATCGTTTTGTACTATTTAGTGGCAATTATCAATTTCTGTAATCAAAAAATTATTATTTCATTCTATGTTTTCCAAAGTTATATACAGGGTGTAGCACCTAAACTTCCCTCGAGACCATGGCTCCTTTACCGTAAAAGTAACCGAAAAAAGTCTAGGAGCAATTATCGTAGCCATGTCCTTAAAATATTTTTGTCACCAGTCGCGCGCCGTATTTCAGTGGCGCATTAAACTACGTTTTTAAGCAATTTACACCCTATATTTTATTGCAAATTTGGAAAGCACTTGAAAAGTACTATTTTTAATGTAACATGTAATACCTAACTTTAGTAGATTTCGGCTGTTACGTAACTTTTTGATCAGCATTCGCTATTTTTCATTTTTTCAAAAATTTCAAACTGCACCCCCTAAAAAACCACAGCGTTGCATATTCAAAACTTGAGAGTAATTTTTTCCATTGGTACTACAAAAAAAACATTCCCTTAAAAGTTTATCAGAAAAAACTCCGATTTGTTAATAAACTCCCTTTACCAAATACCTACAAGGTGTGCCATGATAAAACAAAAAGATGTGCTGTTGTCCAAAATACTTAAAAGTCAAATTAAGACTCAACTAAGACACACCTTCTGTTTGGTTTTTGATGAAACGTTACTAAAAGTGCCCCCAACTCAAGAAGAAATGGTTAACATGAGTGTGCTCTGCCAGGATTTCTCTCAACGTACAATTGTGACACGAATGAATAATTTTTGTAACATTCTCCAAAAATAAAAGCTATGCCAACCATTTCTTTCTGAGTTGGGAGCGTTTTAGTAACGTTAAAGTATTGTTACAACTGCACTTCTTTTGGTGATTCGGTGTTTAGAAGTGGAAGAGTGTGGACGTTGTTAAGTAAAGAAGGTGTTGGAAGTTAATTAGAAGTTATTACGTATTTAAAAAGTAAAATTAAGTAATAAAAGATAAGGTGATAAAGGAAGCAGTGACCGATAAAGTTAAAAGTTATCGGCGCGGAAAAATGAAAGATTGTTATCGGAGAGTAGATAACAGTGTGGATTTTCGGCGTAAATTTGTATTTTAAATTAAATGTATAAACAAAAATTTAACCGCAAAGATTATATTACATAAAAGAAGAATTATTTTGATTGCGTATTTATTAGTCATATAGAAAATTAATTTAATTTGGTGAGCATATATAAGACTTTTATAAATGACTGAAAAAAAAGGGATACATGAAATATCAGGAAGTTTGGGAAATATAGAAGAGTTTTTCAAAAAGGAAGAGAGATACAAAGGAGGAGGAAAAAATTTGACTGATCGAGATAAAGAAGAAAACACAAAAACACAGAGGACGCCAGAACAAGAAAGAAAGGGGAAGATGGAACACCAAGATAAAATAATGGAACATATAAAAATGTTGATATTGGGATGATGAAGAGATATGATATAGAGGATTTAAAGAATGTAAAAAGATAAAATTAGAAGAATGAAGGAGAAAATGGAAAAAAAAAAAGAAAAGGATGGGTGACAGAAAGGCAAAAATTGGATAAAGAAAGATGAAATAAATAAAAGATTGAGGGAAATGGAAAAAAAGGATGGAAAGAGAAGAAAAGAAAGCAGAAGAAACAACATCGTCATAAAAGGGCCAATAAGATAGAACAACCAAGTAGAAAATGGTGAACAGGATTTTAAGAGAAAAATAGGAGTAGAAGTAGAAATAACAAACGTATACGTAAA